>CM043112.1:78590356-79125257 GCA_023701765.1 Hylyphantes graminicola
TTTATATTTTAAAATTGAATTTCCTTTCTTTTACTAATACCGGGTACCAAGAATAAGCAAAGTTGCTAATATAGTTAATTGCCTCTAATCAGAATTTTTTTTTAAACATTTAGTCAGGAAAATCAGGGAAAAGTCAGGAAATTTGTATACACATATTGTGTTGCCACCCTGTAATTTCAACTAAAAAATTATATAATATTCTAAAAGCTTCATTAATATGCCAGTCGAAACAAAACATTTTTCTCTCGATACGAATTACTAAAATAAGAAAAAAAATTACAAAGTACACTTGTTGACTGTTTTTTCTTATTTAAATGTCAGAATTATTATTGAAAATTGCATTAAAGACTGACATTACGACATCTCAAAAAGTTCGGTTTGTTTTGAATTTTCATGACTATAATAAAATGACCTTTTTCTAGCTACAAAACAAAATTTCGCAATTCAAATTACTAAAATAAGAAATAAAATAATACAAAATACACTTGTTGACTGTTTTTTTCTTATTTAATTGTCTGAATTAATATTAAAAAATTGCATTAAAAACTGGCATTATGGATTCTTCAAAAGTTCGGTTTGTTTTGAACTTTCATGATTATAAAATGACCCTTTTCTTACTTTAAAACAAAATTTCTCGATTCAAATTACTGAAATAAGAAATAAAATAATACAATGAACAAGCACACAAGCTGGAATATATATGTATCATACCATACCATACCATACCATAATACAAGGTACACTTGCTGACTGTTTTTTCTTATTTAATTGTCTGAACTAATATTAAATAATTGCATTCAAAACTGGCATTACGGATTCTTCAAAAGTTCGGTTTGTTTTGAACTTTCATGACTATAAAATGACCTTTTTCTTGCTCCAAAACAAAATTTCTCTATTAAAATTACTAAAATAAGAAATAAAATAATACAAGGTACACTTTTTGACTGTTTTTTCTTATTTAATTGTCTGAAGTATTATTAAAAATTGCATTAAATACTTGCCTTACGGTATGTTTAATTATAAATGAAAATTCACAAAAAATCGTTCTCTATTAGATCCTTAGGTATTAGTAGTTTTTAATACTAACCATAAATAGTAATATATAAAAATAAAGAAAAACTGTAATTTCCATTTATTTTATCCAATTACATATTAGCATTATTAATGAATTTCTTTGTTAGAAAATTATGCCTCCAAAACATTTTTAAAACTTGTAAACAATTTAGTGAAACATAACAGTAATTTTACAATTTTAGTTCGAACTGTAGAGTGGTTTCAGACAGAGAGACCAATGTCCAGAAAGCACTTTTTTTAGAATCAGCAACCTCTAAAACTTGTAGAAAACACAAAATCTTTTTTCCGACCCCATCGCAATACTTTCATTATCTCATATTTCGTAATAAGTAATTAAAAGTAAAAATTTAAAATATTGTTCTTAGTTAATTCAAAATTCAATTCTCTGTGGCCCATGCAGCCAAAAATGTCCGACGAATAATAATTGTGATTGATTTTTGGTACTAGGAACTAGCCTTACCAAACTTGAATTTTTAGTTCTTTTTGTTCGAGCTGTAGAGTGGCTTCAAAAACACAGTCTGACTTTTTCAGAATCGATACCCTCCAAAACGTGTAGAGAACACAAAATTTCCATTTTGGATTTTGGACCCTATCGCAATACTTCTAAGTTTGATTACCTAATCTTCTATAATAATAAAAGAAAGAGTCTGTCTGTGTGTATGTCTGTGGATCGCAAACCACCTACTTAGACTGCTCTAAAAAATTCGAAAATTTTAATATAGATTCCTTTTAATACCTAAGTGTGCACCTGAGGCTTAGTTTTTTCATATTTGATTGCGATTTTTAATTAACATAATTAGTTTTAAGAAAAACGTTATCCACGTGGGATTGCGGGACCATAACAGGGCTTGAACCTGGACGTGGCCGAAACGGGGGCTCGACGCCATCCTCTATTAGTTTGATTGATTGAGTTTGGTTAAGATATGCGCTCGCCCTAAGGCTGCTTCATCTTCTATTAGTGATTGCTTTTTTAAGTGCGCATGCGCCAACACGAATTTAATTTTGCTTCGAGTGTATTTTCACAAGTAGTAAGCATGCCTCTAAAAGGAAGCAATGCGAAGTTAACGAGTTCCCAGTAAGGCGAGCCCATACTGCTAGTATTTCATATTTTCATTAGTAATTCAGCAAATGAAAGTAAAATCACCGAAGTTAAAAAAAAATATGGGTTAATCAGTTTTACAGGTTTTTTTTAAAAGATGAAAAGATATATTGTAAAGTTTCTGGAAATTTCTTTTTTTTAAGAACTCCTAATAAAGTTAATTTTAAAAATTAGGTTGTATTTACGGACTTTATTTGACTGGATACGATAAATTCCTCAAATATACTACCCCGATTCAAAAAATTAGAATATGTAAAAAAGAATGGGTTGAAGGTTTCTAAAGTGTCAATTTCGATATTGTGCTCAGAAAAAAAAATTATTAAGCATTAAATATCTTCAGAGCATTTATAAATATAACACACATATTTGTTTTTATCTGCTACATTAATAATTGACTATTTAAAAAATATTACAATAATTCAAAAATAAGAATATCTAGACCACATAGTTCAAAAAATTAGAATAATCAACTTAGAGATTTAACATCTGGGGGACTAATAAAACGTGTTCCTTAGATGATGAAGGTTCGTTTGACTTTGGATTTTATTGTAGTATTTATGCTTAATAAGGACGAAAGATTGACTTATCTGAATGTATAAAATTTTCTTTTTTGGACTTGCACAAAGGAAAAACACAAATTTGTATAGCAAAAGAAGTTAAATGTTCTCAAGCATGTGTGAGTAAATTTTTTAGAGAATATTCTAAAAATTAGTGTTTTAAAAATAAACAATTTAAAAGTGGTCGAAAGCCATTAAATACAACAAGAGATGAAAGGAAATTTTAAAATAGTTAAGAAACATCGCTTTCGAAGTATGATATATTTCTGTCTATATATCTGTCTTGGTATGTGACTGCATGACTGTCTTTTCTTGAACATTTCATGATTCCTTCAGCTGAAAATTTGTGATAACGATTTCTTGTTTCAGCAAGATTTAGCTTCTCCCCACACTTCCAAATCAACTAAATGGCTCAAAAAGAAAGACAACTCTACTCCTTTTGTCTGTGAACTCATCCGATTGAAATCCCATCGAGAATTTGTTTATAATCAGGGAAAAATGGCTTCTTGACTCTATTGACTTGACTTACTATAAAGAGTGTATTTAGGCAAATACGGATATGGCGAATTTGGACTAAAAAAAAACTATGAACCTTTCGTTAATTATATGCCAAATTGTTTAAGAGCTGTAATTAAAGCTGAGGGTGATGCGACAAACTACTCATTAGCAAGTAGTAACACTTAGAATTTAAATTATGTACAATACATTTACATTATTCTAATTTTTTTGTACCATGTTAGGAAGTATTCTAATATTTTGAATATTTTGTAGTTTGCTGATTTAAATATATTTTCTATTTCATTGTAATATGTTTACATTTTTATAAATCTACAAAATGTGCAGATTAATATTATAATAATTTTCATTTCATTATAATTGATTATTTGTTTTATAAATTACAATTTTCTTGACCGCGTTTTCTTTCATTATTCTTATTTTTTGAGTTGGGGTAGTATAACAATAAGTACGAATAGAAAGAAATTATTTTATGACAAAAAATATCAGTATGTTTATTCTAAAAATTTCGAAATCGTTCTATTGTAAGTTGATAGTTATGTAGTCGGTCATTAAAAGTAACATTTGCTTGGTTCAATTTGATATAAAACCTAAATATTCAATAGGTTTTTTTTGTTAAAAATTTCGATTTAACAGATTTGTGCTAATGTTCGTGAAACATAATAGTTAATTTTGAAGAAACTTCATAAGTCTATATCGACTTAAATTTTTGTTATCTAAGTAACGTTTTATTAATTCTTTCTTAGGTTGTATTAATGTATTCTTTAAAATGAATATTTATTCAAAAATTGCATAAGATTTTTTTATACGTCCTCGTTAAGTATGTGAAGTCTAAAGTTCTATAAACAACGAGTATGATATCGGCCCTGGGTTGCATTGGGTGCCCGCTCAGGTGTCGACCTTGTCACTTGACAATATTTCTCATTTACGAGGCCTAGGCCAGGAGCAAAATAGACCGACCTCTTGAAGCTGTAATATGAGTTTAATTCAACACTTTTACTAAAATACATGGTGAATTAATTTTTCAGAACAATGACAATTGTTATAGTAGCCTTCATACTTCATATAATCTATAGCTCTAGTCTAGTGCCACGTAAATTCAACTAACTAAATGACAAAACTTAGGTCACTTCTTAGGACTCAAACAGAGCCGTCTCGACAACGCGCGAACTTGTCGAGACGGCCCTGCCTCAAACCATAGTCTGTGAAAGTGAGAACCGTTCTTCTTAGATAAGGATATCAGGGGGCGACCATATATTAAACTGCTTGGAGTTTGTAATTTGGCCTTTATTTGGCGCATAACGGAGCATGCGATCGAACCACACTCGCCAACATTCTATTAGAAGTGAGACAACCCCAAATTCTTATCAGCGAAGGGGATCTTTACGCCAAGCTTGGCAAAGTTGGCGGTGGCGATCCCCTGCCCGGCGATCAGTTGAGCCCCAACCCACAGAACACCTGGCAGTAGCTCCCCGGTCTTGTTTTCCTTTCTCTCGAATTACTTTTGTTTTGGCTTTATGTTGGTTGGTAGACCTATATTCAGGTTAGTGTGCTTGGTCAGCACACAAACCTGATTATCTCTGCCAACCAAAAGAAAAATAATTCAAGAGAAAAACAAGACACGGAGCTATTGCCAGATCCTCCGTGAAACAACCCCATAAGTAGAATGGAGATCCTTTCTCGAATTTGTATAGATATTTCATGTAATATTTTATAAAACAGTTTGTATATAATTTTTTATAGAAATTTTACAATTTCTTTTCATTGAAAACAATATTCTGTATTCCTTTGTCAGCCTCAGCAGGCCGATAATATAAAAAGTACTCATTCATTATGAATGTTCCATAAAAAAAGAATATTTTATACTACTATTACATGAACCCCGTTATGTTTTATAAAATTTATGTCCTCAGATTAAAAAAAATAATTTTAAAACGCTTGCAGCATATTTTATGGTTAAAAAAAACTGTTTGAATCATAAATTAAATAATTAGTTTCAGAATCACCAAAATTAAAATGATACTTTAAAAAAAAAACAGCTAAGCTCAACGGTTTGAATAGCAGTGACATTAAAAATTGAGTTAAGCTTTTCAAGGCGTAAAACGTAATTTAAGACATCAGTTAACGTAAATAAGACTAGGATCAGAAAAAAAAATTGAAAACGGCTCTTTTAAAATATTATTATATATTTTTTTTAGATAATTGAGGTTCTTAAGAAAGACAAAGTACTCTAAATGTGTCAGTGTCACGATTTGGTTTAAGATTTTTATACTCAAGTTTCAACTTTTATTTTCAAGCACTAAACTGTCAATTTAATGTATTTTTTGTTTGTTTTAAAGTAAAAACGCGAAAAGACTGTATGAAAAATGCGATTAAAAGTCTGAAGTCATCAAACATACTAATTTTAAATACAAGTTATATATTTTTAATATACTAATTTCAATACCTATACTTACGATGGCTATACTTAGAAATGTAACATCGTTGAAGAAGCTCTTAATTCATTAAAAATTAATCGCTTCAAAACATATATGTACTTATTTCTCACTAAATTTTGAAAAGAAATCTTTTATTCTGAATGTGATCATTTTTTTAATGTGCCCAACACTTAAAAAGTGCATAATTAACAATTACAACTGAATTATGAAAACTGTATTAATTACTGTTCATTAATATTGTCATTTAATATTGCAAAACCAAAATTATTTTTTTAGCTTGTTCAGTTTTTTAAATGTGCTTTGTTATTTAAGTTTTGTATTTACACCACACATTTTTCATGAAAATTAATCTTTGACCTTAATTAAAAAGTTAAAGTTTCGAATCAAATCTTTTTGGAACAAAACAAGTCTCATTTAATTATAAAATTAAATTTAAAAAGCATTTAACACAAAATACCAATTAAAACTTGCGTTATCATTGTTTGAACAAAGTACCATATGCAGGAATAACAACTTTTGAAAAATGATCTTAAAGTTGAATAAAGATACAAGTTCCAATGGCATATGAGATGCGGAAAAAAAATTTGGAACTTTCTTTCTGAAATCGAGAATGAATTCAAACATTGTATCATTTTTATACAGAAAATTATTTTAACGTTCAAATAGATGTAGTCTAAAAATTACTGAATGTTGCCTCGTTTTTTTGTTACTTCTGAAGTGTAAGTTTTAAGATTACAACCAGCGGTATTAGCGAAACCGCTTTTCGTGAAACAAGTTTAATGCATAAACCTCAATTAAAAAAAACAATGCCTATCACTACTACTTTTACAAGTAAAAATTTCAAACCCCTATTCTCATTTATATAGTAATGTAAAATTTACATATCCCCAACACAGGACAACTTGGCATTCATAACGGAAAATGGCTATTTTATGCACACACAACCATAACTCAAGCCCTACGCGAGAGCGATAAATAACTCTGTTATCAATTTTGCAGAGCCACTTTAAATTTCCAAATTCGCGTCCTAATATTTAATCTCCTCATAAGCAATGCAAATGGTGAAAAATTATTCCGCGAGAGAGTTGTGTGTGTGAGGACACAAAGGACGCTTTCTTTTTATCCCTTGCACCCATTCATTTTCCTCCCGAGTTGGGGCTTTTTTTCATGTTTTGGTGCACACTAAGTTGGGTGGAAAGAAATCTATCTGAATTCTCTATTTTTAAATGATATAGTATGCATTTGACAGGGTTTGTACTCTATTTTTAATTGTGAAATTCAGTAGTTTTAATAAGTATTTGTAAGAGTACAATATCATAACTACAAGAGATAACAAACACAAGAGGAGCATTCCAGCGTTCCGTGTGTTACATTCGGACCACATTTTCAGTATATTTGTTACATTTTTGGTTTGAAAGCAGTATAAAACAAATAAGATGACAACTTATATCTTTTCTCAGATGTTTAATGATCTTATTAAGCTAATCGGAATCTTTTTAAACTAAAAAGTTACGCAGATATAATTTTTTCATTTCGCGTCACGTGTGTTTCCATTTAACAGGGTTATTTTCTTTTCTTCTTCTATTATTTGCATAATTCTGCGAATTATGCAAATACTCATGAAAATAAAAAATATCAATAGCAAGCTAAGTAAACAAGCTTTAAAAAAAGTGGCGTTGGAAATCTGAGTTACAAATAGTCAGACTACAATAAAATAAATAGCGCCGTCACGTGTGTTGCACTCAACGTTCCGTGTGTTACAGCGTGCCAATTGATTTGCAGTTCAGTTTTTAAAATCCTAATATTTTTAATGATAAACACTTTGGTTAGCAAATAAATAAATATAGGAGTTTAGTGACATATTTAAATACACAATTATTTATTATTTAACTTTGGTAAAGCACATTTTTTGATATTTAATTTTTTATAAAAATATAAAAGTTCAATTGCTAATTTTAAATATTATTCTTAAATTTTCAACTACACTAAAACCGACCTTAAGTTTGCAGCAGAGAAATGTACTGCTCGAAGGAAACTGGGTAAACAACGCAGCTGGCGCCGAAATTTCGCCTACTCTGATTGGCTCCTCCTTTGACCCTGATATTCGTGCACCCTGTTACGTCAAAATCGAATTGAAAAATAATTAAAATACCCTCTAACTGAAGCTAAACTAATAAAAATAATAAATTTATGTCTTGAAATAACAAATAAAATAGTTTATTGAATGTGAAACACCTTTTTTATTGGATTCTCGCACTCGAAAATGAGAACTATTTACCCTTTTTCTCGTAGAACATTTGTATACTGCAAACTTAAAGTGGGTTTTATTGTAGTGAAAAATGATTCCTACCATATTGCAAATTACACAACAATAGCAAGCACAATTTTTATATAACTGTATTGAACAGTTCAATGCGACTGCCAGAGTCACATTTAACATGGTGAATTTTTCGTATTCCTGGTACCGGAAACAAAGTAACTCAAGGGTTAATATCCGTTATTTTGGATGTTATATCCGATTGTCAAATATGAAGGACTTTGGTATTCGGAATTAAGTTTCCGACAATATCCGCCAAATCCTTTGAATGCTGGACGATGGTCGGATTTGTTCTTTTACTCATAACTTCTCTCCGCACGAGAGATTTGGCATTGCCACCAACTCCGTCGACAATGTCTTTCCTGGGAGACGTTGCGAAATAATTGCATTCAAATGTTTTTTTTTCTTTTTTAAAATTGTAAATGAAAGTTGTTGAAGTAAAACAATTCACTTTCGTTAAAATTAATTTTGTTAAAACATAACTGTTAATATCAATAAAATGCTTAATTTGAAATAATGATTTTGCAACACATAACTTTTCTAAAGACAAATGGTCACAAGGAAAAACAAAATAACGTATGAAGCACTCTATATTTCAACTATACTAATGATCTAAAATGTAAACATCCAATGCATCCTCAAATGTGTACATCTGCCAGAGCAGGTGGCTGAAACTTCCATAGCGTAAATGATAACGTTTTTAGTTTTGCAATTGTTTTTAATTTTTTTAGTAAAGGATTTTTTTTGTAAAGGATTTTTTTTGTTTTATGGTGTTTTATAAATATATACATGCATGTTTCCATAAGCACGCATTTCAATAAATGAATTTCTCAGGATAAATCTCGTTTTTTATACTACACGTCAACTAGCTCCCACTCCCGTTTCCTTCATCATTGCCAAAATCGTTCCGTGCGTTTCAAGAAATAAATTGCCAAATTCTTGCTTAATTTTTAAAAAAACATTTTGAAATTTTTTCTATATGTTCCCCATGTGTAACTAGCTTATAATTAATAAAATAAGCTTTGTTAAGCTTTTTTCACAGTTTTTATATAAAAAGTTATAGGTTTTCGTTCCGTGTGTTACATTAGCATCAAGTAATTCATATTTTACCGAGTAATTTTTTTTTAAAAAAGCGATGCACAAAATAACTGCCTAAGATACTCAGAAAAGATGCATTTGCAACAATATGCGTAAAAAAATTCATTTTACATGTTTTTTAGCCCTTAAACGTTTATCATACATCTGGCAATTATTTCACTTGAAAGATCTATTTCTAAATCGGTCTAGTTTATTGCATTTTTCACACTAAAATTGAATTCAGATTCGAAAATCAGTATGGTTTATTTGAAATATAAACCTTTAACTACATTTGACAATTTTTTCAGAATTTTATTTGCACTTTAATTTTTTGGCATTTCAGGACCACTTTCCTTGGAATGCTCCAAGAGTAATTATACCGTATATAGAATAGATATTAAATTAACATAAAAAATAAATATTAAATAAAAAATAAATGGTAATTAAAATTTTTTTATAAAAATAAGTAATAATAAAGTTTATCTCCAAGATGCAAATGCAATCGCTAAATATAAATTGAGAGAAAATTATTTTCAAACGAAGCGCCTTCTTTGTCGTTCCAATTCAGATAGATCCACCACAAAACCTTTTGCCAGACTAAGAACCAATCACCACAGGGGCATGAAAGACAGAGACGGCTGGAAGGTGTATACAAACAGTGACAACTGCCCAGATACGCTTGCTTACACCAAACCACATTTTTGAATGCCCGACAATGAGTGCCAATTTGGGAGACATTGGAGATCTGCCATCATTAATAGATCTTTATGAGAGTAATATCCAAAAAACTGCAAACGCGGTCATCAAAACACGTGGTTTCATGTAGCTTAAATTTTACTTTTCGGCAACGTCATAGACACTACAAACAAACAAAAAAACAGGCAATGGGGGGTCATTGCTGCAGGTCTTCCGGCCTTTGAGTCAAGAGCGCCCATACATTCAGACACTCCAGAAATTTAGCACACCAAATTTTGAATTTGGCGATTGGTTTCGCATCAACTGGTTCCTCGTTGCTGCAAAGGCAATGTCGAAAAATATTTCACCTTTTTTTCGGTATTCGATTGATCCATTTCTCGTTTGTTTCCAAAACCTTATAAAGGGGGTTAAACCTAATGCCGAAATTATGGCGAAACAATTCACTGCACAGCCGTTGCAGCTACTAAGAAGTAGAACCATCGTTAGGGTGAATCAAGCATACAACTTTTTTCTTTAATGGGGCTGCAACTTTGGCGGTCAAACCCACTTTGCAGACTCGGCATATTCCCCAGAACTGAGAGCCATTTTTTTGTGGCATCATTTAGGCGACTCTCGTCTCTCGCTACCAATTTGGATGCACAGATTAGAAAGAATCTGAGCCCTCTGCGGATGTTTAAAGTATGCCGATGTTTAATTTTGCTTAACCCAAATGAGATCTCCAGGGATCTTTTACATGCCACATAATCATATGACATGCGTGCCCAAGATTTTTCCATCCAGAAAGTACAACGACTCAGCCGGAACTCGAACCCGCGATCATGATTTTACGAGGCGGACACGTTTAACCTCTCAGCCGCTTCGGCATACAATTTGTAACAGTGTATTTTGAACTGATGAGAGGTTCCACGGAAGAAGAAAAATTCTTGATTAAGATGGGCCAAATGGAGAAAATATTTTTGGTCAAACATATATTTGACTATATACCTAATACAATAGAAGGTTTCTATGGATTAAATGATAATGTTTCAAAAGAAAAACTTATTTTAACGACCATTGTACTGAAAACTTTCCGAGCCGCCTCGAAATGGGCGAAATTGTAATGGTTGTATTGCTCTGTATAAATGTAAAAATTATCTTTGAGTAAATCACATATGTAGAGTACAGGGGAAGAACCGTTTTATTTCGTAGAAGGCTTTCTTTAATGGCCTCTTTGGGGATGATAGCGAGAAATCGTTTAAACTGGTGTATAGAAACCGATTACTCGCTTTGTTTATCTTTCGCGGCAACCCTGATTCACGTTAGAGATCAGTTTACACTAGTCACGCGTTTGTACTGCGAATGAAGAACCAAATGAAAAATCGGTTTCCAGTCGCCAATGTCCGCCAAGCAGACACAGTTACGGAAAGACTCTAAAAAAATCAAGAGGTTCTTGCTACCTGTACTCTTCTACCTGCTTCAACCTGTACTCTTCATATACATCCAACATAAGCATTTCATCATTATGTTAAAATAAAAATTGGTAAATATAGGTTGGTAAACAAGTTCCAAATAAAAAAAAGCGGAATATCAATATAAATTTGTTATTCATAAAATTTGGAAATTTATGCTTGTTGCTAGAAATGCAAGGCTGGCGCATAAAATAAGGGAAAGCGCCTTTTTCAAAAACATGTGAAGTGTCACTTACAATTCCTACAGAACAAAACGCGACAGGTAGTTTAGTTTCGCGCAGGGAAAAAAATTGTCATCCCTTTTCTGCAAGGAGGAGATAAGAGGGAATTTATTCTAAATAAACGAGGAAAAAATTCCCCTTGAAATATGAGGGTGCTCGGAAGATATGTCGCACTGCTCAAGGGGAAGAGTGGCGCCTGTCCAACGCCTGTCCCCATGCTAACCCGATGCAAGATAAGCCCATTTTCTTCTCAGGCGGTGTCTGTTTACAGTATTGATGGAGGTTTACTGCAGGCAAAACTCTTCAAGATTGACATCCCTTTTTTTTAACTACGAGCAAGTTTAGGACAAACACTTTAATATTATAAATAATGGTTTTCCTAATACATGACTAAATGTACACTCTTAAAACAAAGGAGTGAAATCCACTCCAGTTGGAGAAGTGCATTTTCGACACTGGAAAGGAGTGAATATTAACTCAGACTGAGTTAAAATCACTCATTGGGAGTGATCCTGTTCGAGGTTTAAAACACAAAGGAAAAGAAGTGCATTTTCAAGACTGGAGGAGTGAAAATTACTCAGATTGAGTTAAATTCGCTCGATAAATTCGCTCGTTAAATTCGCTCGATAAAGAAATTTTAACAAATATATCTAATAATCATTGAATCAATACTTAAAAAAAAGATTTTTTTTTAAAAAAAATATCCGTTTAAAATATTTAAATATACATACATTGAATCCACGATTATTTACATTTGAATTTTCTAAGTTATACCTAGTACAAACAAGCTTCATGCAAAATGTATTAAGAAATGACTAAACGCTTAAAAGAGTATTTACTTTTTTCCCCAAGTTAAAGCAAACAGCAAAATTCGATCTTTTGAGCATACATTTAAAAAAAAATAATAATCTAGTTTGATACTTTTTCTATACAACTTGAAATGCGAATATATTCTGAGCGGTTTCACATACTTGTCAAACAAGTTTCAGTTTAAACTGCATCTGTTTGAATACTGTTTTGCATATTTTTTTTTTATATCAATGCAACAAATATAGACCGATACGTAAGTTAGCATTTCGAAAACATCTTTTGCACGTCCAGTTATATGTACATTCTAAAGCAATGCTCTTTCAATATCAACTTGCATTAAGTGTGTGTGTGTGTGTGTTTCAATATTTATGTTCAACTTTTAAAAGATATTCACCCGTGGTTGAAATGTATTCGTTTAAGAAAGGACGGAGGAAATTATGATGTCCATGCCAAATGCGGCTATCCCAGGTGAAGCCATAATCAGTTCCGCGATGCGCCATGGCGTGGGAATTGGCGCAATTTTAAACCCTTTATCTATTGGTAGTGCCTAAAAGTATCGCCTAGAAGGCCTCTGTTTTACTTTTAATTGTTCATTGCAAATAGGGACAAGATGATTTTTTTTATTAAATAGTATAAGGTTTTATCACACGAAAGTCTACAAAAGTTACACTCTTGAAACAAACGAGCGAATTTAACTCAATCTGAGTAATTTTCACTCCTCCAGTCTTGAAAATGCACTTCTCCGAAAGGAGTGGTTACTTTGTGTGTTAAACCTCCAACAGGATCCCAAACGAGTGATTTTAACTCAGTCTGAGTTAATATTCACTCCTTTCCAGTGTCGAATATGGACTTCTCCAACTGGAGTGGATTTCACTCTTTTGTTTTAAGAGTGTATGCTTTGATAGGTACGGTGTTTATAAACTAACTTGTGTGTATTAGGTAAATGCGACTGACTGTCTATAATAATAAAAGAAAGAGTTGGTATGTCTGTGAATCGTGAAAGACCTATTTATACTACTGCCCATAAAAAAAAGTTAAATTTTTAATATAGATTCCTTTTAAGGCCTACCTCTGCACCTGGAGATTTTTTAAATATTTTAATATTATTTTTCCTATTATTAATGTTTTCAAAACATACGTCATCCATCTATGTGAGGGACCATAGCAGGGCTTGAAAACACAAGAGCCTACGCAAATAATAACGTCATCCGTAAATACACAACCGTTTTTTTTCTCTAAATTACATTTCGTTTTTTTTTTTACCTCTATTTTTTATTCGTCAATTTCTCTAAATATTACTTTTAAAGTTTTCTCCTGTTATTGTTTACTCTATGATTTCTGAACTAACACGAATTCGATTTTTTTTACTTTGAATATTTTAAAATTGCCTTACATTTCGAAACAAAATTCGCAGTTGCAATTCGTGCTTTCAATTGGCTTCAAAGTACGGGATCCTGGGCACATATGGGAACAGATATGATATAAAAGCCGTTTTCGAATGGGCGTTTTGCGTTACGTTGCCAAACAACAAAAATGCGCAATTGCGGTAAACATTCTATTTCATATTTCATACAACTCGATAGGTATAGTAACCCAACTTAAAAATTCTTTATGAAATATTTTTTTTATTAAATTAGCGGGTTTCCAGCAAGGCGGGACCATACTGAGTCTTAAATAAGAAGTATTACGTTTTTCATTGCAGCAAAATTGAAAGCTATTTTGAATGGGCATCCATTTGGCGACATTCAGAGACGCCTTCGCTTCTTTTCCCGCCAAGCACTTCCCATCTTCTTTTACCTCCCCGTGATCGAGGGAAAAAGAAATTCTTGTCCAAACATTCAATGAAAAGATTCCCTTTCTCCTCTCTCTCTTTTAATAAAACTCGAAATGTTCTCAGGGCGGATTTATTTTCCAATCGAATAAGTTTAAATTTCCCCCATTCCTGGCGGAATCCTTCCCTAAGCCCGAAGAAATTCCCCGGATTTAAAAGAAAATCCCCCCAAAAGATCCCTTTTTAGGGTGAACCCATAATAAAAGTCAAGAAATATGTTTTTGAACGGGAGGAGGTTTGGATCCCAGATCCGTATTTAAAAAGTAAAACAAAATGTCACACGGGATATTTTTTGGACGGGATTTAAACTCGAGGAAAATGCTGTGGACATCTTTTCCCAAAATAGAAGCTTAAAAATAGCATGGGACTGGGGGAACATGTTTTTGGCGGAAGAAGCACATTTCACACGCCACTATTCGTGTATTTTTGGCCGTACTTTTTCAATGCCACACTATCAATGTTAAGTCAATCATGCATTTTACATGCAAAGAGGGGCTGGGGAGCCCAGTGGGTTAAGCATTCGTCTAGCAAGCGAAAGGTCCCTGGTTCAGGTCCGCGCATCGCCAAAATCACTGCCGACCTATTAACGGCCCGTGCAGTCAAAAATGTCCGACGAATAATACCCCATGTAGAGTGGGTGCACGGTGCACGTTAAATATAATTCAAAGTCCTAACGCTGCGTACGATATCACCCTTAACGGTTGCGTTGGGCGCCTACTCAGATGTCGGCTCGTCACTTCATTGTGGTTCTAAAATACGACACCCGTCGCCAATAGCTATCGTGTAGCCAATGATACGAAAAAAAATGTCACGTATTGGGCGTTTTTTTTCCCTAACAGGTTCTTTTTTTAGAATCGCTGGGGGAGAACAAAAACTTAAGGATCTCTATTAACCTACAGAAGTCACTTTCTTGGCATAAATTCCATATGGTGGCAAAAAAGAACCTACCAATAATGGTGTGTGGCCAATACGTACCGAAACGTTGAACCTGAGTATTCCGGTTTTAAAAATATAGTTCGCCAACCTTACGTATAGGAGTAAGTACAGAAAAGTCCACTCGCGTCGATTCTGACTATTTCAGGGTTAAGAGGGTATTGATGTTAGAACCTGCTCCCCATTCGTAATTCTCCCCAAGTCCTGCCTTTGAGACAAAAGCAACAATGGGGGTCCCAGAGAAGGGAAGTAAAAAAAAATCGAACTTTTCTGCCGTATCTCGGGGATTGCAGGACCCTTCCATTTGCTTTTTGCATTGTTCGGCGCCCTTTTCTACTACCGTTGGAAAACTTCCACAGAAAAGAACAAAAAATAAGTACCGTATAAAACAAAGAAACATCCTGAAAATACGCAAAAAAATATATAACTTGGTTCTTTTTGGTAGGTTCTTTTGTTTATTTTTAATTCCATGTTATAATTCGAGATTTCATGGAATTTATCAAATGAATTCGCTTACTGAAAATCCAAGGAAACCAAATCTAAGGAAAAAAAATTGAATTGAGAGTTTTCAATTCCGTTCCATGATGGCCCCTGTTCCACTTTGGAACAGAGCTAACCAAGTTGAGCTACACTCCGTGCCAACCTAACTTGAGTAAAAACAAAGAGTAAAAAGGGAGACGGCAAAGCGTGGTTGGTCCATTAGTTAGAAACGCTTGCAAGGTAGTATTTACGAATAAAATGATCTGAATACAATTTAATCAAATAAACTTTTCATTCCAATAAAATTGATAAATTTTCTCAAATAATATTAAAATCTATTAGACCTTAAAAGAAATTAATGTTTTAAGCACGTTTTCTGGATGGATTGACAAATAATTTATGGAACTCTTTACATGCGCAGAATTGTCTTCTCCATAACGTATGTCTATTTACCCAACTTAGGATGGCAAGAAGCATAGGTGGTTTTAACTATCTATGCTTGGTTGAAAATGTCAACATCTCCTTCGTTACATCACCCATCAGAATAAAATACTATACATGCCTTTAGAAATACTCGCTCGGCAAATCAGAAGTTATAAGAATTAGATTCGATTCACAATTCACACACTATGTTTGCTCAGATGTTCGGCTTAGTTACGGTGATGGATGGTCAACAGCAATGTTAAGGGGGAACGGGCGCGCTGGACCGGGGGTCTCCAAACTGAAGTGCCTCAATGTTAATATCCAATTGTTAAAAAGAACTATTTTCTCTGCCACAATTCTCCGGCTGTATATGTTTACAGATGTTTTTTTTTTCAAATAATAAATGTAGATAATTTATAGGTCCCTATAATCCCACTTTTTAAAATTGTTTCGAATACTTAGTGGAAAATTATTTATTCAAAATTTTAAAAAAATTCGAACCAATTTCAAAAACTTGGATTGTCGGGACATGTAAGTCAGCTACATTTCCGTTTTTAAAAATATTCAATACAGCCGAAGAAATGTGACAGAGCAAATATTTTTTCTCCATTGAATTAACACTGATACACTTTGCTTTGGAGACCCGTGATCCAGCGGGCCCGTTCCCCCTTAAGTCAAATGGATGTTGCACATGCGCCAGATGCGCCAACGTTACCTGCTGTTTTTCAATTAAGTAGTGGCAATGTTAAGTGGTTTTCAACAATTCAAACTCGGAAAATGAGTGTCCGCATTCGTATACATTGTACTAAAGAAGTATTGTCGCAACTAGTTTGAAAACAATAGGTAAAACAGTAAGCACTGTTTTCCACATGTGAGTGCCAAAGGACTTCACTTTGCCACTGCTATCATCCTGTAACGTACACACCACGAACTTTATTGTTATGATTGCGTGTGAAACCAGCTCAAGTAATTTGTAATAAATAAGGCTGTAGTTGGGAACGTCAAAACTCGTTTGACACACCACCCATCACTCCTTATAAATCTTTCTCTCCTTTAGAAATACTCGTCCATTAAATAGTTAAAAAACAAGTTTCATTGAAAAGGGCCATTCGAATGGTTCTTTAAAAAAAAAGAGTTAAAAAACAAAAAGCTCGTTGAAATTAAATGAAAACACACAACTACTATTATAAAGGAACAGCACTTTGGGGAAGGGGCCGCATTCCTCCGACACACCCCACATAAAAATAAATCTCTCTTCCGCATCGATGCATTGAAGTTTCTCTCTTCCCGCAATGAAAAGGCTCGTAGGATGGAGGAAAAACGCTTTTCGATTGAAAAAAAAAACCAGAAAATTGTGAAACTGTTTCTTCAAAATCGTCCTATAGATAAGGTATGCCCAAACACATCTTGGTTTTGGATGAGAATTTCCATAGCTAAAAACTTAACTCCTAGGTGCAACAGCCCATTACTGGGACAAGGCCTGCCTTGCCCATTTCAGCTTTCATGCCCTAGGGAACTGGGGTACAATTCTAAGCAGATTGAATAAATGTTAAAAAATTTAAAATGATAAGTTAATTCTTGTACATGAAGATACAAGTTGTTTCTTAAAACAATTGGAAATACAGTTATTGAATAGTCTGATCATACAAGCTTTTTTTTTTTCAAATATTTCATTTGGTTTCACAATTATAATTCTTAATATTCAACCAACATGGACAATAGCAACAAATTTTTACACTTTGTAAAATAAAGTTATAATTTGACAATATGAGAACTAAGCAAATCTTTAATGCCAGTTTAATTAATTAAATATTAAATAAATTTTTGATATAGCTTACAATTTAGCTTAGCGCGTCTTTATATTAAATTTAAAGCGTGGAAATCATTTATCGAGCGGTTCTAAGTGACGGCTCATGTCGAAAGCCTACTTGTAACTTCATTTGGTAGACATTAGTTTCCTGTTTAAATTTAAATAATGCTTCTTAAAAAATACATTTTAGCAAAACGGAGTTAAAAAAATATTTTCTTATACAACAATGAAAGTCAATAATGACAAATAAACAGATTATAAAATTTCCGCATTCCAAGTTTAGCTCTTATGAACTAAGTCGAACTGCATAACTTATCAAGTAAAAATATAATTTAGATTAAAAATCGCCGTTTTTAAAGTGATTACAAAATTATATTGGAATTGAAAAGTTCCCTGTAACGGTAAGAATTTTTTTTCAGTTTATTTTTAAAATATTTACACGTATTTAACTTCCGAAACTGATGTGATACTTTGTTTTTATGTGTGTTTGCTTTTTTGTAACATTACAATACAAAGTACTTAGATTAAGAATATTTATCTTATGTAACTTTTTAATGTAACTTAAATTTTACCCAACGCTTAAAGATTAAACTTTTAACGATCCGTTCAACTTGTGATCGATTATTTATTCCTATTATTTTGTGGTACGTTACCGATCTGAGTTACTTGAAATGGCACATATTAAAAAAAAATCTTTTGGGGCTGGGGAGCCCAGTCGGTTAAGCACTCGCTTAGCATGCGGAAGGTCCCAGGTTCGGGTCCGGGCATCGCCAAAATAGCTGCCGACCTATAAACGGCCCGTGCAGCCAAAAATGTCCGACGAATAATACCCCGTGTAAGGGAGTGCACGTTAAAAATCCTTCAAAGTCCTTACGCTGCGTACGATGTCGCCCTTAACGGTTGCGTTGGGTGCCTATTCAGGTGTGGCTCGTCACCTGACTGTGGTTCTAAAATACGACGCCCGTCGCCAATAGCCCTCGTGTAGCTCTAGTGCGACGATAATTCAAACCAAACCAAACCAAAAAAAATCTTTTAAATGAATATGCAAGTTATCTCGTAAACAATTTCAAATGCAGTTACTAAATGGCAATTTTGTTCTCAAATATGTACTTTGGTTTCAAACAATTATAATATTATATTTTAATAGTCAATTAATTTTGACAAGTGCTATCTAATTTTGACATTCAGTAAAATAAAATGATACATTTTGACAAGAATATATGATAAATCCGTGTTATACTTCATGTCAATATACTTCATACTTCAATCAATAAAATCTTTACAAATATTTGATAAAGTGCACAATTTGGCATCGAGTCTTAAAAAATTTAAATTGAGAAAATCGTTTATTGGATCGGTTCTAAGTGACGGTTTGTGTCACAAGCCTACTTGTAGCTTTACTTGGTAGATTTTTGGTCCCGTTATAATTTAAACAATGCTTCTAAAAAATGCATTTTAGCAAAAAAGGTGTTTAATTTTCTTATACAACAATGAACTTCAATAATGACAAATAAACAGAATATCAAATTTTCGCATTCCAAAATTAGCTCTCACGAACCAAGTTGAACCGCATAACTTACTAAGTTAAATTATAATTTAGATTAAAAATTTTCGTCTAAAAAGCTATTTCAAATCTAAATCGAATTTGGGAAGAAGCTCTTCGTAATGGTAAGATAGTTATTTTGTTAATTTTCACGTATTTAAGTACCGAAACTGATGTTATCCTACGATTTTATGTGTGTTTGGGTAACGTTACAATTACGACGCACCTAAATTTAGAATATTCATAGCATATAAAGCTTTTTAAACTAACCGTATAATCTTACTCTACACTCAATCTTTTATTATCCAAACCGATGCGAAAAGTCTCTAAATTTGAAATTTATTTCCCGTTTAAAAAAAGGTATTGACCAGAGAAAGAGTATAACTAGTATCATATAGGGTTAAATTTATTCAATCAATGGCATTTTATAACTTTAGTAATGTGAGTATATAATACGTATTTTACACGATTTACAACACTTAATAATCAATCTTGTAATTTTCATGGCACTATACAATGATTATTTAGTTAACCTATACAATGGTTAAACTAAATAATCATGGCTGGATTTGGCGGCTTTTTGAAAATGTCGCCAATTCGAAATGATAACAAACCACTTGCCCAGATGGTTTCTGTCTCGAAATGACCAAAAGTACTACCTAATTTCAAAATGGCCTACGAAAACCCAACGGAAAAATTCCTTAAATTGCAAACCAGATTTATAAAAAAAAGTGGAGCTTTAAAATGAGGAATAATTGATTTTTAAAAAAGTAAATAATTATTTAAAATCATTTTGAACTAAAAGGACTAAGAGCTTCCAAATTTAGTACAATAGTTCCTAATACCTGTCAGCCGTCATAATAAGATTTTCAATTAAAGAAATCGCACTATGCTATAACGTCTTTAGCACATGTTTACGTAAAATCGGTAACGTAAGCATATTTCGGTAACTATTAGAATTTATTTAACCCTTTCAGTCCCAAAAATTTACTACACTACAGAAACATCTGATATTCACAAAAACAGCTTATTTTAGGTCAAATATACGAATTCCATAAGAAAAAAAATCCATTAAAAAATTCTTATATGGTTTTTGAAACAATGCCAAAATTCTTTAACTGTGGAAAACAACAAAATAAAATATATATTACCTAAAAACACTTCGAGTTATATATTTTAGGGTATCTGACCATATTATTAAAAAAAATTTAGTAATTATTTTAACCGAAATAGTTCAAATTGTGTTTTAAATATGTGGAACTGAAGTGAACGTATAAAAAATCAGGAGAAACGCTTGTTGACTATTTTCTAAATAAAAAAAATAGTAGTTCTGACTTCGATTGAGATTAAAGTAAAATTTTGTCTGATAGAACAAAGTGTGAATAATCGAATGATGTGTGTTTGGATGTCATAGCGGGACATAAACATTTTGAAAAAAATATTGAAAGTGATGATGCCAAATGGCATCACTGGGACTGAAAGGGTTAAACTTTCCGATCCAACTTATTTTTAAGAAAATTGGTTTTTCGTACTGTCCAACTGGAAACCACATTGGCTTCTTCACGTCTACGTTTTTTGGATTAAAAAAAATATATATCGATTATTTATTCATATTATTTTGAAACCAGCGGGTGACCGAGCTCTGCTCGGAGAAAACAGGTATCGAAGCTAACTCGAAGATTTAAATTCTCAATTATGATTTATCAAAAAATACATACCATAAGAAAATTTGTGAAACCATTGGTGAAAAGATAACCGGTTAAAGTTAATGTGACTCAGATTTTCAAAATCAAAAAGTGGAACACTCCATCACCCCCCCCCTCCCCCGGTGTATTTTTTAAGTATTTTTTTTAAGCACATAATAGTCTAATAGTCCCTTCACACAATTACACACTTGGTATAAGAAAGATAAGGAAGGCGCGTTCAACAGCAGCAGTGGCTCCACGCAAACAGAAACCATACTATACTAATTTGTTGATGACTTTAACTTCATTTAACAATTTCTAAAGACGTCATAGCGTTTTTAAACGATTATTCATAAAAAAAAAATCTATTTTATTTACAATTTCCTCGTTTTTCGGGACTTTGCGGGACTTTTACAAAAAAAGCGGGACTGTCCAGCCAAAAGCGGGACTGGTCACATTAGTTAAAGTGCACCATTGTAAACAAAGTTAGAGTTTGGAAAGGGAACTATTCTATACAAAGGTAAAGTTTTAAAAGTCATAGGAAATGAAATGTAATTGATAATTGGCGTTTCGTTGAAAAGCAACAAAAATGTCGATATGTGGTAAACATTCCATTTCATACTTCATTCAACTCGATAGGTATAGCAACCATACGTTAAATTTTCAAGATCGCCAAAACTCGCCAATTAACAGAATAGAACTAAAATCGTCTGCTGATTGGAACTAAAAAAATATTCATGTTACCATTTCTGTAAAACTCAATAAAGTTTAAAGCAAGGTTGAATTTATTTAAATTTGAAAAATTAAAATCTTAACTGAACATTTATAGCTTAAGCAGAGGCTTATAGCTTTAGCAGATGGCATCACGAAAGTAGCCATTATGGCGAACTAATGAAGTTTGAAAATATCCTATCTGTAACTCCGAACTGCTTGACCGTAGCGCTTCAAAACCTGTGCCAATCGATTCGTCGTGGCCAAAAACCCCAGACCCCTAAGTTTACCGGAGTTTATTAATTCTGGGGCGATTTTCGATTTGGGTCCAATTCCTCGTATTATAGTATAAGATATGTTATTGATCTGAGTTACTCAAAAGGGCACATATTGAAAAAAGTTCTTTTAAGTGGAGATTTTTAAAACAATTGCACAAATACAGTTATTAAATGGAAATTTTGTTCGCAAATAATTACTCGAATATATTTACCACTCGCAAATATTTACCAGAAACTCGTTTTTACGTTTTTGAGTTACCGAAGTTTTGACAGCTTAAAATCATCACAGTTTCCCAATTTCATAATCGCAAATATTTACTTTGGTTTCAAACAATTTTAATATATTTTAATAGTCAACTAATTTAAATAAGTGCTATATAATTTTTACATTCAGTAAAATAAAAAGTTATATTTTGACAAGAGTATATGATAAATCTGCGTTATACTTCATGTTACTTAATCATCAATAATATAATTACAAATATTTAATAAAGTATACTGTTTTTCATCAAGTCTTATTAAATTTAAATTGACAAAATCGTTTATTGGATCGGTTCTAAGTGACGGTTCGTGTCCCAAGTCTACTTGTAACTTTACTTGGCAGAGTTTTGTTCCCGTTTTAACTTTAAACAATGCCATTTAGCAAAAACGGATTTTAAAAATATTTTCTTATACAACAATGAACTTCAATAATGACAAATAAACAGAATATCAAATTTTCGCATTCCAAAATTAGCTCTTACGAACCAAGTTGAACCGCATAACTTATCAAGTAAAAATATAAATTAGATTCAAAATTGTCGTCTAAAAAGCTATTTCAAATCTAAATCGAATTTGGGAAGAAGCTCTTCGTAATGGTAAGATAGTTATTTTGTTAATTTTCACTTATTTAAGTACCGAAACTGATGTTATCCTATGATGTGTGTATTTGGGTAACTTTACAAATACGACGTACCTAAATTTAGAATATTCATAGCATATAAAGCTTTTTAAACTAACCTTATAATTTTACTCTGCGCTCAATCTTTTATTAGCCAAACGATGCGAAAAGTCTCTAAATTTGAAATTTATTTCCCGTTTAAAAAAAGGTATTGACCTTAGAAGGAGAAACCATATTAGTATAACCAGTATTATATAGGGTTAAATTTATTCAATCAATGACATTTTATAACTTTAGTAATGTGAGTATATAATACGTATTTTACACGATTTACTACACTTAATAATCAATCTTGTCGCTGTCATGGCGCTATAACCAGAGACATAACATAGAATGGACTGCGCATTGGCAAACCTAAAGTGTCCTAAACATCTAACTTACACAGTCACATGACTGTGTCGCGTTTGGTTCGCATCTATGGCGAGTTTACCATTTGGCGAATTTTTCCACAACGGCCTGAACACAGAAGCCGACAATCTAATGTTATGATAAAGAAGTTTGGAAAGGAGCAAGGATGAATCGCTAGTATTTTAAGATTCTCTTAATAGATATCAGATTATTTCTTTGATTTTGTGGGTCTATTTAAGATTACTTGAACAATTGAATGTGGACTCTTTATTAAAAATTAATTTAAAAGAACATTAGTAGGCTTGTGTAGAGTGTTGCTGTAAAATAAGTTGGTTATTGACATGGTGAATATTTTCTGCCGTCTCTATAACTTTCGTTCTAACGGTCCGATTAAAAAAAAATCTTTTTTTTTTTTTGAAATATTGCTTCTTCCTTTATTTCACCTGGAATAAATCAACTTTCTAAAACACATCAATATATTCCAAATTCAACAAATGTTCTACTTTTTAAATATAAATAACTCAAACACTACGATTGCAAAAACAGGTTTCGTTTTGACCAAATTGTAAAAAAATATTCTACTTCTAAGCTGTCCAATGTTCAGACCATTAATTTAATTGACTTGGCCCAAAATATTTATTATAATTAGAGTTCTAACAACGTTGATTTAATCATGGATATGATTCTTCAGTATAAAAGAGCTTTTAGAATAAATTAACTCGATAGAAATTATAGTTTATGAAGAACAAACAATTACTAAAAGTATGCAAAACTAAATAAATTTTACCCGTGAAATGTTATTTTATTTTGTTTCATAGTAGATATCTTTAGGAGTCTCATTTTTGGAGATTAAGCTAGTTTTTCGAACATTTAAGATTGCCAGAAACTCGTTTTTACGTTTTTGAGTTACCGAAGTTTTGATAGCTTAAAATCATCACAGTTTCCCAATTTCATAATCGTCAGAATTTTCCGAATTTGGGATCAATGGAGAATTGAAATTTCACTCCTGCCGACAATTCTTCAACAAACTTGTCTTGTGGCGGTCACCAAACAAGCAACCTCAATATTCCATCAACAACTCGGGGTTCACCTTTACCGTACGGTAACCATTGGCGCGATTTTCCGATTTGGCGATAAATAGTTTTTGGTGGCAACCTGTCTGACCTGACCGAAACGCATAATGGTTATATAGGGTTGCCGGAAAACGTCATCGTTGTGAAGAGAGCATGACGTTAAAAGTCGCCAGAATACGGACTTCTGGCGCGATTTCGGAAAGTTCGCCAATGGTCACCGTACAGTAAATTTCTACCACAACTCGGTGGCGCTTATTTACCGCCCATGTTTCTACCACTATTCCCGATTACAACGTTAAGGGTAGTATATAAGCCGAGATAACTCATCTCCGCTTTGAGGATCCTTTTGGCAGACAATGGGCTATCGAAGCCGCTACACAATGCAGACATTTGAGGCTGGTTTATCCGTCAACAATAAAAAAGGACTTTATCGGAGAATTTTTTTGAGGGACGTTTGGTTATCCGAGAGTTCCGGATAAGAGAGGGACGGATAATCAAGGATCAAATGTACATTTAATATTTTTGATCCAAAGTTTGAGATTTGTTCTTTCGATCGGCAAATTTAATCTATATTTTCTCAAAAACACCCTACAAAACTACTTAATGTATTAGAATATGCAATTGTAATTTGAAATCAATGTACTTCATTAACCAAAAACGGATTTGAATACTCATTAATATTGAAAATAGTTTAAAAAAGCATTGTTGTAAAAAGAATTTATTACTCAAAGAATTATAAAATGTTTCTTTATTGAACAATGTAACTCAGTTATTATTATAAAACAATAAATTTATAGTTCGAACATCATTTCTTCTGACGCCATTTTGATAAAAACTTCTACTAGAAATAGTAACATATTTATATCATTAATTCGATGATTATATTCAAAGGCGATTGAAAATTTTAATCAAGTAAGTAGTAATTACCGATATCTATATTGTAACTAGTATATTAGTTAAGGTAGGCGAATACCCAAAATTCTAAAATTTTTACTATTACTTTAATCTTTTCCAAATTTGGCATAGTGATTTCAAATAAAATGAACAATGCTTTTTGGGTAATTTTTTTTAATTTAAATATAATTTATTTTAAACAGTATTTTTAAACTAAAAAAAGGGGTTTACGCCAACACTTCTAGCATAAAAAGTTTTACATTAATTTACCTGAAATTTTTCACCGATGCTATTTCAATATATATCTGTGCCATGAACCTCTAACATCTGGTGTAAGTATACAAGTTTTTTAAAAAAAAATTTCCACGTGTAGGTTAATCGAAAAAAATCCTTTTTTTTTGTGGTTAATTTATAACAATTTTCTTAATAACTTTTTTTCCTGTAATTTACATGTAACTCTAGAGGGTCATTGCATGTATCAGTTCAAAACGAAGAATTTAAACATATAATAAATGTTCATAGGATGAAAATTCAATGTGGTAGACTTGTTGGCGTAAACCTCTTTTTTTAGTAGAAAAACACAGTTTAAAATAAATAAATTATATTTAAATAAAAACAAAAGCCTAAATAGTATTATTCATTATATTTGAAATCACTATGCCAAATTTGGAAATGATTAAAGCAATAGTAAAAACTTTAGAATTTTGGGAAATTTTGGGTATTCGCCAACCTTAAGTTAATCGATAAATTTTGGAGTAAAAAGACATAAATATTTTGTGATACGGAACGGTTCAGCAATACTGATGAATTCAATACTAATTTAAATTTTTAATTCATATCATTTGATTAATTTACTTTACACTTTATTTCTTACAGTGTCTGTGTTAAAAGGAAATTGTCGAAGTGATCATATCAAGATTCTTTTTAAAATATCTTCATATTAAAGATAAAGTTAGTGCTCGCTAATATCAAGACAAGACTTAGGTGGTCAAAAGTTTGATGCCAGCTACTATGGAGACAAGCTCCGGCGGCCAAGTACTACAAGATACTTCAACACAAGTCTTTGGTGGCGTAAGGGGATGGTGGCGGGAAACATTGTATGAATATTCTTCATATGCAACCTGCTAAATAGTATGCCAGATACTATGGAGACAAGCTCCGGCGGCCAAGTACTACAAGATACTTCAACACAAGTCTTTGGTGGCGTAAGGGGATGGTGGCGGGAAACATTGTATGAATATTCTTCATATGCAAGCTGCTAAATAGTATGCCAGATACTATGGAGACAAGCTCCGGCGGCCAAGTACTACAAGATACTTCAACACAAGTCTTTGGTGGCGTAAGGGGATGGTGGCGGGAAACATTGTATGAATATTCTTCATATGCAAGCTGCTAAATAGTATGCCAGATACTATGGAGACAAGCTCCGGCGGCCAAGTACTACAAGATACTTCAACACAAGTCTTTGGTGGCGTAAGGGGATGGTGGCGGGAAACATTGTATGAATATTCTTCATATGCAAGCTGCTAAATAGTATGCCAGATACTATGGAGACAAGCTCCGGCGGCCAAGTACTACAAGATACTTCAACACAAGTCTTTGGTGGCGCAAGGGGATGGTGGCGGGAAACATTGTATGAATATTCTTCATATGCAAGCTGCTAAATAGTATGCCAGATACTATGGAGACAAGCTCCGGCGGCCAAGTACTACAAGATACTTCAACACAAGTCTTTGGTGGCGTAAGGGGATGGTGGCGGGAAACATTGTATGAATATTCTTCATATGCAAGCTGCTAAATAGTATGCCAGATACTATGGAGACAAGCTCCGGCGGCCAAGTACTACAAGATACTTCAACACAAGTCTTTGGTGGCGTAAGGGGATGGTGGCGGGAAACATTGTATGAATATTCTTCATATGCAACCTGCTAAATAGTATGCCAGATACTATGGAGACAAGCTCCGGCGGCCAAGTACTACAAGATACTTCAACACAAGTCTTTGGTGGCGTAAGGGGATGGTGGCGGGAAACATTGTATGAATATTCTTCATATGCAAGCTGCTAAATAGTATGCCAGATACTATGGAGACAAGCTCCGGCGGCCAAGTACTACAAGATACTTCAACACAAGTCTTTGGTGGCGTAAGGGGATGGTGGCGGGAAACATTGTATGAATATTCTTCATATGCAAGCTGCTAAATAGTATGCCAGATACTATGGAGACAAGCTCCGGCGGCCAAGTACTACAAGATACTTCAACACAAGTCTTTGGTGGCGTAAGGGGATGGTGGCGGGAAACATTGTATGAATATTCTTCATATGCAAGCTGCTAAATAGTATGCCAGATACTATGGAGACAAGCTCCGGCGGCCAAGTACTACAAGATACTTCAACACAAGTCTTTGGTGGCGCAAGGGGATGGTGGCGGGAAACATTGTATGAATATTCTTCATATGCAAGCTGCTAAATAGTATGCCAGATACTATGGAGACAAGCTCCGGCGGCCAAGTACTACAAGATACTTCAACACAAGTCTTTGGTGGCGCAAGGGGATGGTGGCGGGAAACATTGTATGAATATTCTTCATATGCAAGCTGCTAAATAGTATGCCAGATACTATGGAGACAAGCTCCGGCGGCCAAGTACTACAAGATACTTCAACACAAGTCTTTGGTGGCGCAAGGGGATGGTGGCGGGAAACATTGTATGAATATTCTTCATATGCAAGCTGCTAAATAGTATGCCAGATACTATGGAGACAAGCTCCGGCGGCCAAGTACTACAAGATACTTCAACACAAGTCTTTGGTGGCGCAAGGGGATGGTGGCGGGAAACATTGTATGAATATTCTTCATATGCAAGCTGCTAAATAGTATGCCAGATACTATGGAGACAAGCTCCGGCGGCCAAGTACTACAAGATACTTCAACACAAGTCTTTGGTGGCGTAAGGGGATGGTGGCGGGAAACATTGTATGAATATTCTTCATATGCAAGCTGCTAAATAGTATGCCAGATACTATGGAGACAAGCTCCGGCGGCCAAGTACTACAAGATACTTCAACACAAGTCTTTGGTGGCGCAAGGGGATGGTGGCGGGAAACATTGTATGAATATTCTTCATATGCAAGCTGCTAAATATTATGCCAGATACTATGGAGACAAGCTCCGGCGGCCAAGTACTACAAGATACTTCAACACAAGTCTTTGGTGGCGCAAGGGGATGGTGGCGGGAAACATTGTATGAATATTCTTCATATGCAAGCTGCTAAATAGTATGCCAGATACTATGGAGACAAGCTCCGGCGGCCAAGTACTACAAGATACTTCAACACAAGTCTTTGGTGGCGTAAGGGGATGGTGGCGGGAAACATTGTATGAATATTCTTCATATGCAAGCTGCTAAATAGTATGCCAGATACTATGGAGACAAGCTCCGGCGGCCAAGTACTACAAGATACTTCAACACAAGTCTTTGGTGGCGCAAGGGGATGGTGGCGGGAAACATTGTATGAATATTCTTCATATGCAAGCTGCTAAATATTATGCCAGATACTATGGAGACAAGCTCCGGCGGCCAAGTACTACAAGATACTTCAACACAAGTCTTTGGTGGCGTAAGGGGATGGTGGCGGGAAACATTGTATGAATATTCTTCATATGCAAGCTGCTAAATAGTATGCCAGATACTATGGAGACAAGCTCCGGCGGCCAAGTACTACAAGATACTTCAACACAAGTCTTTGGTGGCGTAAGGGGATGGTGGCGGGAAACATTGTATGAATATTCTTCATATGCAAGCTGCTAAATATTATGCCAGATACTATGGAGACAAGCTCCGGCGGCCAAGTACTACAAGATACTTCAACACAAGTCTTTGGTGGCGCAAGGGGATGGTGGCGGGAAACATTGTATGAATATTCTTCATATGCAAGCTGCTAAATATTATGCCAGATACTATGGAGACAAGCTCCGGCGGCCAAGTACTACAAGATACTTCAACACAAGTCTTTGGTGGCGCAAGGGGATGGTGGCGGGAAACATTGTATGAATATTCTTCATATGCAAGCTGCTAAATAGTATGCCAGATACTATGGAGACAAGCTCCGGCGGCCAAGTACTACAAGATACTTCAACACAAGTCTTTGGTGGAGTATGGGGCTGGTTGGTGGGAATCCTTGTATGAATTCTCTTCATATGCAAGCTGCCTTGAATAAAAAAAACTGCCAAGCTGCCTTGAATATGAAACCTTGTATAAAAAATTATAAAATAAAATAAAAATAAAAATATGAATTAAAAAATACTATTTTTTATGTTATTGTATTATTTTCATAGTGTAGCAAGCTTCTGAATAGTATTCGACTATTCCTCATTCCGTGGACAACAATGGACAACATTTGAGAGCTCGACTGTTGCGAGTGCTATATAACTTGCAAATTTCTATTAAATTATGTAAATACTACATTTTCATTTATATTCTAATTTTTTCAGCTGGAAAGGATTTTAAGTCCTTTTTTTACAATTTCAAGATTTAATAATTTTTTGATAAATATTTTTTAAAACAAATACGTCAGAAAAAAATAACTTTTAGTAGAAAGAAACAACCATGGACGTTTTCAGGTCTATCATCAGAAGGTTAATAAACCACTCAAGTGGCAACCCGTTTTCTGCATAGTTCCTTGACCTGGTAGCATTTGAAACACAGTCTAACCTCCAGACTGACCCCCCCCCCCCCCCCCGGGCTCCCGGCGAGGCGGCCTTTCCTGTGAAACAATCACGACCTTTATTTTTTTAAAGACTTTATTATTTTCTTTTGAGTTTGACAACTTCTTTCTTTGTCTAGTTGGTCGCGGTGAATTATGTTGTGTTTGGAGGACGAAAGTAATGTGAAAAAGATTCATTTTGTTAATAGTTGGACTATGTGTTTTTTTAACAACTTAACGGATGAATGAGGTACCTAGGACTGTAAATTTTGTTTAAACTGAATTTGCACTAGAATGGTTAATTTTTCTTGTTAACTGTTTAGTTGTTGTTCAATGTATTCAAATGGAAATTGGAAAAATTGGTTCAAGACATTGTGTAAACTATGTTTGATTTGTTAATTATTTACTACTACTACTACTTCTACTACTATCGCCTTGTGTTCTTGATCAGAGACCCGCTTAGTAAGCCTTCGTAAACACAGAAAGAATATTAACAGTCACAAAAATTGAATAACACACCGACAAATAACAACATTCAATGACACAAACTTCACACAAACACAAACATCCATACCTGACCGGGATTCGAACACGAACACAGCAGCTCCAAAGGCTAGCACATAGCTTGTATTGATTAGGTGATTTTATGTTTGACTTTGTTATATTAAAAAAATAACTATTACTAATGATGTCTAATTTCTCTTGTGACTGTGTCACTTCTGGCGAGCGGGCTAACGGGCTATAAAGTTTATGCTCTTCCCTTCTAGAGGGCGCATTCACTGTCTTTTGTCAATGATGTCTAATTAGCAGTACTATATTAAAAATATTAAACCATTTGTGGTAAAAGAAACTAAGTACGGGAATTAATAAAAAAAACCTATTTAATTACTTGTTAGATGGTGATACGATTGTAGTAACATCTAAAGAATTAAGAAAATAACTGAGTGTTTTAAAGTTAATTTCTAAAGCTCAAGTTCGGTTAGGTTTGAATTATCGTTGCACTAGAGCTACCCGAGGGCTATTGGCGACTGGCGTCGTATTTAAGAACCTGAGTAGGCACCCAACGCAACCGTTAAAGCGACATCGTACACAGCGTTAGAACTTTGAAGGATATTTAACGTGCACTCCCTTGCACGGGGTAATATTCGTCGGACATTTTTGGCTGCACGGGCCGTTTATAGGTCGGCAGTTATTTTGGCGATGACCGGACCCGAACCTGGGACCTTCCGCATGCTAGGCGAGTGCCTAACCGACTGGGCTCCCCACCCCTCTTATGTTTGAAGTAACCGTCCAGATATAAAGCATCTATTTCTCATGAACCATAAACTTAAAAATATTTCGAAAGATTGGTTTTTGAATAAATACTTTGCTTAGTTATTGTTGAGATGCACAGAGAAGAATAGAATGGGGTGTGAAGAAAAAAATTTAAAAGTATTACAACTTAAATTCCCCATAAACCATAAATCTTAACAAGATGTTCACATTATGATATACTTTCTATAAAACATCACACATAAATGTGCGAGCTACATTCCACGGAAAAGGGAACTCCGAATCAAACCAATGGTCTGCAAATGTGTCAAAACAGACTTCGAAGGGGATTGGCAATATTGGCATGGAAGGAGATTTTAAATTTGAATTCAGGAAATAGGATGACATTTCAAAAATTCACAACCAAAAAGTTACTGGGGTTACCAGAATTTTGAAAGTCGAATGCCGCAGCAAAGGTGAGAGATTTTTTTGGACTAAAAGAATTTTGAACTATTCAAATCGGTAAACTCATCCTGTGAGGCGCTACTCGGCTCACATGCTTTATCACGTGATTTTTAAAGCATGTGGAGTTAAACTTTTTACCAAATGTCTACTTGTCTAGGCTATTTTCTAATGTTGCTATGACTTGATATTTTAAACTATATTATGATCATTGAATTGTAATTAAGTAAAGCTAAAAATAAGAGTTTCTGTTTTTATTTTTCAAGGGAATAGCAACTTGCTAATTGTGCTAAGCTGCCAAATATGACACTCTTCTATGAGCAGTTAATTTCCTTCCACTTTCTCGCCAGCTGGATTTTGCGGATTCCAGTAAATTTCCAGCAGAAAAAAACAAACATCCCGAAGTTCGCCTTCACAATACACGAGAGGGGGCACGAGGGAGGGGGTTGAAGGGGGTAAATTGTGTCTCAAAGAAGACACCAGATTGAAGCAACCGAAAAACCAAGCGATTTCTGCATCTTCAAAACAAATAATAAATCAATTCAAAACCCCTAACTTAGATGGTTAGATAGTCCAAACACAGCTGCATCGTATCGTCTGCTGGCGATGGTGGGAAAGTATTTCAAAAACTTACAAGCGATGCATGAATTAAAACTAATAAGGAGAGCAGAAAGAAGCGAAAGCTAATCAAATCGATGTAAAAGAACGGATCGTTCTTTCCCCATAAACTTTTTAGTATAGTTCGGGGAGCCACGATATCATGTAACATTTGGCTAATTTCAGAAAAAAAAATGATTGATTAGATCTCAAATTTAATGAAATCATGTGATGATTTCTCTTATTTAAGAAGTATTAAATACCTGTAAAAAAATCAAAATTTCAACAAGCTGTTAAATGATCGGCCAATTTTTAATTTCGGATTTATTTATTTTTTTTTGGGGGGGGGGAGGGGGGGCGGTACTTCACAATTGGTGTTTATAATTTTTTTTCTAAAAAATAATACGACATGTTATGTTAGAAAAATTCTAACTTCTTTTTTGATATTATTCTAATCTATGTCCAATAGTGTTAATGTAGACCGTTTACCGTCTTTACAACAATGTACGACATTGGGGAAAAAAAAAATCAGTTTCACAATCTTTCAAGTAGTAATAAATGAGACAATCAAAAAGTTCTTCAACTTTTCTTTGTTTTTGCAAACGACAAAAGCAGTTGTTCAATCATAAAGCTTCTCGCATTGGTATGTTTCGACTTTTCCTTGGAAACATAAGTATGAACAAACAAAATTAACTGAATTTTTATACAGGATTTATCATACATATTTTGAAAATTATTTGCGAATGTTACGATAAAAAGTAAACAGAACGAAAATATAGCATCTTAAATACAAAAGCAGATTACTTGTATTCTTTTTTCCCTTTTGCCAGACCTTATATTTTTTTTTTTAAATCTATTTTTCTAATTTACTGAGGGTGCCTCGTACTAACTAATTCAACATGAACTGACACTATCGGCTCTTTAAAAAATAATGCCACCCGTTCACGGGGAATAATTGAAAGTTATCCATTTCAGGTGTTTATTTTCTTTCTGAACGATCTTCAGTCTGGTGCAATTACTGCAGATGTTGGACGCACATCTGTCCAAACACCCATAAACAAAAGTGTTTTGGCATTTCAAAGACCTCCCCCTCCCCTTTTTTGCTGTGTTGCAGCGGTTTTCGGTTGAACACATACCATTCACCAGATAAGAGAATCGTCTTCAATTACCCGGAAAAGTGACGGATTTATGACCAATAGACAATCCCCCCCCCCCACCCCGCATTCCTGGCCACAAGACAAAAGAAAGTACGAAAAGACCAGCGAGTAGCAGAAACTAAAGCTCCTTTGTTTCCCCCCCACCACACTTATGTTTATCGGAATAACCCATTCGAAGAATCAAATAGGACATCCCAAAACATGATCCTATTGCTATATCCATTCAAAATTAAATATTCATTAGTTCATATTTAATGATTGAATTATAGAATATTTAGTTTTTCAGAAACTGATGTAGTTATAGAACTTGATGAAATCACGCTTTGAGTTTTTTATTGTAAGAAGCATTTAAAATTTGTAAAAAACTTTCACATTTTTAAACTTAATTTTCAATTATAGGCCAATTTTTTATTCTTTTTTCAGCAGTGCCTTCCAATTGCACAACGTGTTTATACAGTGGTGGAAATTGATTTATGAACTAACACTCTTTTCACCAGATATCGCTTTGTATTAAGCGCTCACAAATCGAATTTTGTGTGTTGTATATTCAGAGTATAATAAAGGATTTTCACACATAATTTTTTTCAAAAAATGATATTAAATAAAAATATATCTATTTTTAGTTTTTAAGCATGTCAAATGGTGGAAATTGATTTATGAACTCATATTTATTTTGAACCCAGGTACCAAATATTTTAACTAGTTCTTCATTTGAACTTCAGGGGAGCTTACTATCAATGCTTATAAATAAGATTAAGGCCAACTTTGTTGAAATTTATCTGTTTTATTCCCATTTTACTAAATACGAAAGCTTGCGGGACTGCCTGAAGCCAAAAAAGGTTTAAAAAAATGACCCTTATATAATATAGTAACAAATCTGAAGAGAAATCAGCATATTAATTATACTATCAATAAATATAATTCATAAATACTTGAAGAATCATTCTGACTACGGCAAAAACCATCAATAAAAAAGGTGTAACCCTCGTGGGACGAGGCACAAAGCACGATTATTGGACTTGCATCCCAAAAAGTTACCATTTGTGGCAGCATTTGTGCATTGCAGGACGAATTTGTTATGAACTACCACTTCCTGTAACTCCCAGAAGAGTAGGACAAATATTGATATCGTCGTCGAACTTGAAATTTTCCAAAATGAAGGCTGATCCAAAGCTGACTCTTCACCATAAGAACAGGCTATTAAAATATGGTCATAACTACATGAACATGGATTGGGTGGGGGGTGCATTGAGAGAAATGGGAAAAAAGTGGCATTTGCTGATGAAAAAAAAAATTCAATTTTTAGGGACGTGATGGTTTGAACTGTTATTGAAAGGATCTTCGAAAGTAACCAAGATCTGTCTTCGGCAGAAATGTTAGTGGTGGAAGTTTGATGGTTTGGGCAACGATATCTTATGATTGAAGAAACAAGGTTTTGTTTCTGAAGGGCTGACAAACATCACTTTATTGCAGATTAGTTCTAAAAAAATTCTTTGATTCCTTTTTGCGCGGCAGAACTATACTTTTGATTCTATATTTATTTCATGATAATGCAAGTATCCACATTTAAAACGAAATAGAAGAATGGTTTAATGTACAAAATGTTGCTCATTTAGATCATCCTGTCAATAGCCCTGACTTAAACCCAAAGAATAATGTCTGAGATCAATTGGTATGAATAATTTACTCAAAAGGAGTATGGTGTCGATGGAGTGTGTATCAGTTATGGAATAGAAGAACTTAATCATTAAAAAATGGAAATTGCTTAACCAAAACTTGACGCAAAGTTTCGTGTTGTCTATGAAAATACAAATCAAGGAAGAAATAACGAAAAAAAAATAGTTTTAGTAATTATTAATGGAGATTGAATGCAAAAGTTCATAAATCCCTATGCTAAAACTAAAATATCAACAAAATAAATTGTTTACGAAATTATATAAAATTTTATTTACGGGTATAATTAATAATACAAAGCCTGTATAGTGTATGAAATTTAAATCAATAAAAACGCATTTAATAAAGAAATGCTGTTAAAAAACTGCCAGTTCATAAATCAATTTCCACCACTGTAAAAAAAATCGAATAGAATAATACGAATTGTTATTTTAGAATATTTTTTTTTATGAAGGAAACGGTGCAACGGAAAACACCAATATTGTTAATGTGGAAAATTGTTTTATATAATTGCGTAAGGGGACATTGGTTTTCAAAATCTTTCAAGTAGTAATAAATTTTACAATAAAAAAATATCTTCAACTTTTCTTTGTATTCGCAAACGGCAAGAGCAGATGTGCAATACATTTAACTTCTCGCATCGGTAGACTTTTTCTTGGAAACAAGCATGAACAAAAACTCAAGTGAACAACTTTTATTTCACCAACTTTTGTTTCTCCTTTTTGTTTTTTGCCTCGTTAATTAAAGTACCACGACCGAGCCACAAAACTTGGCATATTTTAAAGTTTTGTTGCTTTTGAATACTTACGATAAAATGTAAACAGAATGAAATTATGGCATTTTAAGTAGAAAAACAATTACTGGTATTCTTTTTTCCCCTTTTACCTTGCCTGATATATTTAAAAAAAAAAAATCTTTTAGCGTATTAGGTGTCTCGTATACACTATTCAACATGAATTGACACTATCATTCCTTAAAAAAGAACGCCGACCATGCACGTGATAAGAGAGCATTATCCCCCCATTTCAGGATTACGATGTTTATTTTCTTTTTCCGATGGTCTTCAGTCTGGCGCAATTACTGCAGATGTGAGAAATCTGAGCGCACAACCTTCCCAAACACTCATAAACAATGTAAGTCAGCATTCGAATTTCAAAAGGCACTTCCTCCTACTTCCTCCCCCTTCCAGGGACCATGGATTCTGTTTGAAAACAACTCATTTAACTGATAAGAGTCGAACACTCTTCAGGAAAAGTGACGGATTTATTACCACCAGACGATCCCCTGGCTGACCCCCATCCCCTTTCTCCCCGCCCTGGTCTAGAAAGTATCTGGTTACAAGGACATCCGCAACTCGTTTTTGAGACTGGGTTCGACAATAATTCTATCACGATCTTAGTAGAATCAATCGAGATACAGAGGTCAACTGAGGACCATGTCGTAAAAAGGGGTCATTGAGAAAGAAATCATCGTGGGTGGCGTGGAATTTTATGTCTAACAAGAGGGATTTTAGTTTTATGGTTCCATTGAGGGTTCTTAAATTGCTTTTGTTGGGCTAAATCATTGAATGCGGGTCGTATCTGGGTGTTTATCATTTTGCTGTCCTTTCATCTTGCTTATGATGTTAACCCTTTACAATGATTCCAAATGGAATAATCAAACTTGCGATTTTTTTTCTCAGCTAAATTAAACTAGCACTTACTTCAAGTAAATTTTATTAAAATATGCATAATTTTTTCTATAAAAATATATTTTTCTTTTTGCGTCATTAGATAGAAGAATTTTGTCTTTTGAAGAATTAAACAGCGTTTGTTCTAGCTAAATGTAAAATGGAACCATGACATTCACATTTTTATAAATAAATTTGCCCGACATTATTCAAGGTTTTTCTTTGCATTTTTATATGTTTAAAAGTTGAATTCCAACTATTTTTAAGAAATAAAGTTTCGAAAATTATTGTTATAATTGAATTCAAAAGCTATGATTCTAAATTTTTTTTAAATTTAATTTTAGTAAAAAATATTTCCCCCTACTTATTACCGTTTTATTACGGATGCATAATGAGTCTCTTTCACAAATTTTAGCTATTTCGAATAAAAAATAAAAAGTTGGGACTCAAAGGGCTAAAGAGAAGATCTGAATTGCACTGCACTATGTAGATATCACCTTTTGGCAAATGATTAATACCGAAAACCGAAATTCCAAGTTGAGTTCCAGGAGTGGGATTTTTTTTTTCCGACGACTGTTAAAAATATTAATTTTAGGTAAATTCATGACTGATGTGATATCGAAAATTGAAAGTAATGCCTGAAAAAAGTTTTTTTTCCCGGTAAAATAATAACAATACTTCCTAAATATTTAAATTATATAAATAAATGTTTGATTATGTGAATAATCATTATATAAATAACGATATTTAACGTTGCAAACAATATTTCTAGTTACATTTGGAATTCAAATTGAAGAGGGCACTGTTTGATTCCCAGTCTTGATTATTGGGAATCATTGCGAATGAATATATGTACGATTAACGTTTAATGGAAAATAATGAAACATTCTGAATTATAAAAGCAAGACATACGAGAATGTAAAATTTTTAATATGAAAGTCGTATTGTAGAATGGAAATAAAAAATATTTTGGTAAATTGTTCAATTTCGGTTTCCTACTTTATATTTTCTTTTATTCTGATGTATACTTTTCTCACCAGATGGGGTTACTTATTCTGTAAAGGTATATTTTTAGTGTTTTAGTGGTATAAAGGATTTTTTTTTCTGCAGCTGCTTTCGGGAAAAAATAATAAGCATTTGAAATTCCCATTGTAACTAATGTTTAACTTAAGCAGTCTAAGTTATGTAACATCTGCTGAAATGAATGATTAATGAACTGAAACTTAAGTGGAAAGATGACACCTGTTCCCCAGTTGTTTAAAATACGAGACAGAAACCGTTGGGACATTGTTTGCGGTTTTGTACATTTCTCTGTTATGGCAGCTGAGCTCCGGAAAATGTGTTTATCAATTTGAGCGACGGTGACCAAGTGTTTGGAAACTCCTTTGTTTGACCAAACTTTGAGTGAAGCTTCTAGAGAAAGAAGGAGAATCTGTGTTGTTGGATGAAGTGATATTCATAAGCAGAGAAATGAAATATTAAAGGACACCTGTCTTCCTGTCTACCTTCTTTTAAACTTGTTTCGATACATACGTAGAGTTGAATAAATTGAAAAGAAATCGATACATAAAATTAATTATTAGCGTTCAAAATTAAATTTACTGTCAAACATATTAAAAAAAACCTAATTATATAATGAATGGTATGCATGAGCATTTAAAAAAAATCTACTGAAATTGCAATTAAAAAATTTATACTTATGAAATTTGTATAAAAATGTATACTTTTTATGTTATAAATGTATTTGTTTTAAAATGTAATTTTTGAAAGGTATACTTTTGTTTTCTTGTTTGGAAACGAAATCGAAATATAAGCGAAGGCTGCTATTTCGGATATAGTTAATGTTTAAAAGACTTAAGTTCTAATTAGAAAAATTGTTTCTCATAGATAAATAGTGTTATCACAATCGATAGGTAATTTTTGAAATGCAGTAAGTTGCAGGGACACCTATTCGAAAGTTGAATTCCTAATTTCCTTCTATTGAATAACAGAAAACCCAGTTTCGAAATTTAGACCGAGCCATTTAAAAATGATGTCCATTTTAATGTCACTGCGATAAAGGCAATGTGCCGTCAACGCTGCGACCAACAGTTTCACAGAATAACTTCACCTGTGTGTGATATCGAATGCTGAATAAAATCAACGATTTGCGAAAATGTCTTGGGGAACCAATGCCGAATGCATGCGTAACGACCATTTACAATGCGCGTGTCAAATCTAAATGTGTCGACGGTCGTCGTAAAAATGTGGGAAGGTGAAAAGAAGAGGAGGAGTAGGATGAAAAGAAACCAACAATACGAGAAACCGATTTGCCATTTGCCAATAAAGTAGGCCCAAATAAATGCTTGGTGAATGTTAGGAGCTATTTTATGCACCTAAAGTGCAGAATTGTATGCTAAGATGGGGGGCATAAAATGGAATTGATAAATAAGCTTTGTAAAATGCTTCATAAATGCTAGATTCTCGTATAAATACAGGACTCCGCTCAGGAGAGTGTCACAAATACTTTCGCACACGGAATGTATTTCGAGCGTGACTTCCGGAACCGCTGACATAGAATGCAGAAAAAAATAATCATTAAAAAAATACTTGCAAATATTATTATTAAAAAGTATTGTAAAATTCAAAATGTTGAAAACAATGATAGATATAAACAAAAAAAAAGTAATAATCGCAGTTATTCCTTCAACCATCCGTAATAGTAACAAATAAATATTTCGTCATAAAACCGACTATTTTTTCATCATTGCCAACATTAGTCAATAATAGGATAATTATTAACGATTTTAGGAATTATTTTTCTAATTATGAAAGGATACTCGCGTCGCGTTTAGTTCGCAAGGGTACGAGACTTTCCGAGTTTTAATAGATTGTTCAAGAATAAAATTAGAATCTCCAGTTAAAATAACATTGCTAAATCATTTTGTGGCGAACAATGATATGCAAACGAATAATAATAATCATATTTATTTCATCTAAAATACGTAATAATATTTTAAATTGACGTTACATTTATTTCGACTAAATATGCGTTCATTTTTTGGAATTATCGACTTTAGCAAATTTAAGACAACCAGGGCTATTTTACTAAATATTTAATTATTTTTTTATTTCTGCGGTAGACAGCTAATAAGGGCTGCACAGAGTCCCCCGCATCTGCTAAAGACGGCCTTGCTCTTATAAAACTTAAATCTGTAAGTTTTAATTGATTTTTAAAGAAAAAAACAAGAAGATTCAATATTGATACATTGAGAAGTTATATGGAGGATATAATGGATTGTTTTGGGATATCCCATTGATTGGACGGCTTCCCCTTTCCTGACGCAGCTCCATCTTATTCTTACCTCAATGCAACAATGAAAACTGTGCATATTCGAAAATCTCTCACCGAAAACATTCGTTTCGATTGCTGCCGTAAAAGTGAAGAATAACCGAATATGTTAGTGGAACTCTGTGTTATTTGGACATAACAGTTCTCTTTCTGCTTTATTTTTAACCCATTAGAGAAGCAAAATTCAGAATTAAAAATACTTTCCTTACTTTTATGTAATACTTACTTATTAACGAAGAGAGTTGGTATCAAAATTTTAATGAAAAAATTATGTAGGACAATTTAGGTTACACGAAAAACGGCCGACCCGCCGGCGCAATGGTTAAAATGTTAGCTTTTGGAGCTGCTGGGCCCGGGTTTGAATCCCGTTAAAGGCATGGATGCTTGTGTTTGTCAATAAATGTCGTTATCTGTCTATGTGTTTGTGGCGTCCTTTGCGTGTCTCTTGTGACAGTCTCTTCTGGCGAGCGGGGTAATGGACTAAAATACCTATGTACACTCTTCCCTTCTAGAGGGCGAAATCACTGTCATTTGTCATTTTACACGAAAAACGAATTTAAAGACCCTTAAGTTCATGTTTTTATTCGAAATGGAGATGTTAATGGTGTTGTGGCAAAGCCGTCTTTAGTGGATTTGTAAAAAAAAAAAAAAACACTTGAATTGTAATAAACATCAACTTGGAAAGTTTCAATTTATTTTTCAATTGTGAAATTTCAAAATAATTATACTGACTTCAACAAATAAAATAATTGAAATAAACTAAGAATATTCCATTGGTTCGTTAAACTGTAAATGATTAATGTCAATCGCCCATTTGAATGCAAAAAGTCCAGCCCTTAATATTAAGAATTGGGGAAATAAACAATTCGTTTTATTCTTGAAGTTCTTAACTAGAGGTCTTTTTTGTTTTTCTTTTCTAGTAAAGGCGCGAGTCCATTCTCGATGGTTTTCTTCCAATAGATTGAGTTTCAGAACTTTACGAACCTGACATAAAATAAGAGAAGCAGTCACTTCCTTTACATTTCACCATCATGCCATTGCACCACATTTTTTTGAGCATATAGGTTAACTCATACGTTATTATAATGTTTTTCAAGAGAAAGAATCCATTGAATTTGTCTAATAGTGGTTGTAGAGTGACCAGGAAATATATAGTGGGCAAACATTTGTAACAGAATATATATGTTAATGTTTTGAAAAATGATGTATGTTTACTGCACGGGGACGATTTTAAGGGCAGTGTCAGACAATAGTATTTGAACCAACTCTTCACATCTTTGCTATAAATCTTATTCGTGAATGCAAGTTTAATCGTATGTTATCATTTAAAGTTTCAAAAGAAAAATGCTCCGTATCAATTTTGTAGACACTGCGATAAGGCAGAGGGGCGAATTTACTTTGTTCAAACTTCACAAAATAATTTGACCAAACCAATAACAAGGGCAACACCCCAAAGTAAATTGGACAAGGGGAAGCCCAGTCGCCTTGCATTTCAAAAGGTCCGAGGTTCGGGTCCGGCATCACCAATATAAGCGCCCCATGCAGCCAATCATTTACGACGAACCTCGTGTAGTGGGAGTGTCTGTTCAATAAGCTCCTAATACCCAACGCTGCTACCATACAATGACGCCGTTCAAAGTTGCGTTGGGTGCCCACTCAGGTGTCAGCCCGGTCACTTGACTGCGGATACAAAGCGACGCCCTTCACCCAGTAGCCCTTTTGTAACTCTATTGCCACTTTAATTCAACCTAAAAAACTCTGACAAAATAAAATGGTACTACGTCGTACTAACAATAGCTCCAAATGAGGTTTTGTCATTTCCCTCCGTTCGATCCGACTGGATAAAGAGAGATGAAATCTCTCTCGTTTCTGGATCGCCGTTCTCGATTACACGGCGCGGATGTCGCATCTGCAGTCGCATCCGCCTAATCGGCCAGTGTCCGCCGTTTTACATTTTCGGAGTTTCTATTCGGGAACTGCTCTTAGCAGTAACTGACCCGTTTTGGAAAGGGCTCATATTTAAAAAATGGGTTTTAGAGCTGTGGTCCGTCTGTCTGTACAAACGCAGCAGCTCGAAACAAGAGAGCTAAGGATAAATTTGATATCCGAGTTTCCACTATCGATCATAAATAAGGACTTCGTGTAAATCCCGCATATCAATTTTCTGGTTTTAAAGTTATTTTACTTAAAAAGTAAATAATTACTTTTTAATTTATTACTTCATTGAGTGATCATTGAAAATCGAGAAATTTTGCACACCTCTAGTTTGATGAGTGTTTTGAAAGGAATAACAAAAGGGTTCGACACATGAAGAGAGGTTTTTAGGGATTGAAATATAGCTTTGGTGTTACTGAATGAAAAATATGTATTCAATACATTATTTAGAAAAGTGTTCAGGAATTATGCATTATTTATACTTGATGTTCATATATTCCTGCGTTCGATTTAATTATTAAGTATAACTGTTTTTTAAAAAAAGTTAGTAATCCCTAAACGAATGTCATTGTCTGTATCCCTACAATTTTCGAAGTCAACAGAATTTAAGTTACCCTCCCCACCCTCTAAGAAAAGCTTACTTTTGGACGAAAATAAAAAACATACATTGTATTAAATTTAATTGCTTTATAAAAGTTTTAGTAACTATAGAAAATTTTCTTAGATGGAAAATACCATGCTTTGGTGTTTTAAAAACAAATGCATCTTTTCTTTCACATCCGAAGGTGTCGCTAATTCACTGGATCAGTGAATTTCCTGTCCGAATTCGTTTGACGAGTGTTGGGGAAATACTCCGGATTCCATATCTAATAGTTCCAAAGCCCGATTAGGAAAGCACCTGGGTGCAATCATAGAACTGGATTTAACATTGCTTCCATTAAATATGCCAGTGATTCCATTTGGCATCATCATGTTTCTTATCATAATTTTAAAAAAAAAATAATAGGGCTGACATCTATTGGGATTAATAAAAAAAATTTCTAATAAAAAAAGTTTGAAGAATCGAATGATGTGATTTTTGAAAACATAAATGGCTATAGAAGATGGGAAAAAAAAATCTAAAATGATGGTGCCAAATTGTCATTGGGACTGAAAGGGTTAAATGGAGGGGGGGGGGGGATAATTAATTTAATAAAGGGCAATGGAGATGTATTGTTATCAATAACTTCTTATTGACAACGTATATTTCTAATTGACAAAATAACGAAAATGTACTACTATTTTCTTTGAACTTCGAAATCCGGGATGGAGGAATGTAATTGTCCGTAGCGACCATATGTTTGCAACGAAATATTAGTTCTATATTCTATATAGCACCGCACGCGGAAAAGGGACATATAGGACAAATATAACTTTTTGAAATACAAATATTAAAACTTTCAAAATTAAAATATCTTTAAAATATCTATATCTTAGATTAGCAAATCTTAAATCGATTGGTTGTGACGCAGTTAGCGGATCCTTAATTTTTCTGTAATGAAATGCGATGGAAAAAATAAACTTCAGACGATTTAAAAAAAAAAAACCTAGCTTTTTGTCGAATGGTCTCTTTTCCACGTACGGTGCGATATATACTTTACGATTCACTTATTAATGTAAATTATTTGTTTTCGTTCTTAAAAATTAATATGAAAAATCTTATTTTTTTTTCATGCAGAATGCACTTTAATTGGTCTTAACATTTGCTAACCCCAAAAAATTCGTCGCTTTAGGCTACAGCCTACTTAGCATATATAGAAATCCGGCCCTGACTAGCAGGTATCTGGACGAACGCAAAAAGGTCCAGAACTAGACAGATCCGATTACTCCCAGGCACCTTTTTATTAAGGGGTCATAGGAGTCTTAAAAATGTGCAAAGAAGGTATTACAATGCATAGTTTGATCTTTCATGTAACTTTTGAACTACTCAATAGATAAGTATAATTTTTTTATATGTAATTCTAAGATTTATTTAATATAAAACAAATTTTAAAATTTATGAAACTTTAGCCAAAACTAAAATAAATGATATGAAACATAAAGCTATTTGAACACATTGGGATTAGGCTTGCGCGGCAAATTTTGAGGCCAAAATTGAAAAAATGACCAAGAAAATGACTTTATATTGTAGAAATATGTACAAACAAAGACTTATACCTAAATTCTCAGCTCAATTTTTATTAGAATATATTTAAAAATATTTAAATCAAAATTTTAAAATTTTAATTATTTTTTTAGAAAAAGTTCTTAAAATAATTTCTAATTAAAATTGAGCTGAGAATTTAGGTATAAGTCTTTGTTTGTACATATTTCTACAATATAAAGTCATTTTCTTGGTCATTTTTTCAATTTTGATCTCAAAATTTGCCGCGCACGCCTTATCCCAATGTGTTCAAATACCTTTATGTTTCATATCATGTACGGTGCGATATATACGCTTGCGATTCACTGATTAATGTAAGTTATTTGTTTTCGTTCTTAAAAATGTTATTATCTTAATAATATTTTGTATGCAGAATGCCAGAATGCGCTGTAATTGGTCTTGACATTTGCTGCCCCAAAAAATTCGTCGCTTTAGGCTACAGCCTACTTAGCCTATTTAGAAATCCAGCCCTGACTAGCAGGTATCTGGACGAACGCCAAAAGAGCCAGAACCGATTACTCTCAGACCCATTTTTTATTAAGAAGACATTAGCGAATGGCTATATAAAAAAAAGCTAGTCCTTGGACATCGGAAATGTAAATACAATTAGGGTATGTTCCTTCTAAATAGCAGATGTGCAATACTTTTTACTCCGAATGAAGAATCCGATCCAAACAAAGAAATCCAAAACATCCAATTAACGAAACCGAGACACTTTTCGACCACCTGCATCAAGTTGACAGATTTACGAGTTGAGAGTGATTTACCAGAAATAGAGTGGTCCAGTTACAAGGATGTTTTGGACTTTCTCCTCCGAACACTAAAAACGTTGGGGATTCGTTAATTTCCGCCTGGTATTTTAATTAAAGGTATAGTCTTGTTCTTTTCTTTCATTCGCGTATAAAACTGTAAATAATAAAAGTTTTAAATTGTTTGTACAGTTTGTCGCAGTTTTGATTGTATAATGTGTCAAGACTCTGAAGTCTATAAATGACTAAAGCAACTGTCCAAGTAATTGCCCTTTTAAAACATTGTAATATAATTACGAGAAAATACCCATCAAATTTCATTTTGTTTTTTTATATGTTCACTTTACGTTTTACGTTGTTCTCCAATGTCTTGTTACTAAGGGGAGAGGCTTTCTTTGCCTAAAGACTAACTCTTTAAAATATGAAAAACTGAATTGATGAAATACATTCGTCAATGAGTTAAGATCTTGGGCCTTTGATATTTTTTTATCGCCTTCATTAAAAAAAACCCTCTAAAAATGCCCTTTAGCTAAATAACAGTTCTTGAATAAAAATTATTTCGTCTCCCTGACCCCGGAAATGCACCCAGAGGTGGTGGAGGCATCAGCACCACCCACAATTTATGGGTTTTCCGTGCTTCCAGATGAAGACTTCGGTTATCAGTGTCACATCCTGTCCGTTGAAGGAGAAATGCATATTTGCAGACTCATCAACGCCCAATGACCTATAAACAAAAGATATTCTTTTCTATTTTTCTTATGCAGCTGCGACGATTGGAGTTGCATCAAATTGCAAACGAAAAGCCCAGCATCACAATGAAATGTATCGTATACCATAAACATTCTTTATAAGATGTGTGCAATAGTCACTGATATTATGCAGATGTGCTTATAATTTGTCTGAAGTCAAGACTTGAGAAACAAAGATTATGTCTTAAATTTCACATATATCCGTTTTTTTTTAAAAAACAAACGGAACTTTCAGTTATTGCATTATAATGCTTGGTGTGTTCTTTTTTGTATTCCATACTGAATAATTTACATATTTCCATTCTGTGTTGTTATGGTAAGAGAATATAAAATTATTTCATAGTTGATGTAAATATTGGGAAGCTAATAATTTTAAACAGTTCAGACAGGGTCATGTGGGGTAAAACGACTAATTTATTACAATAAAAATTGGTTAAAATTTTTCTTAAAATTAATTTTCCATTAAGTTGTCATTCGTGTTTGGCTTTGTTTTTATAGACATTAAATTTAGTTTTTATTCCGGCACTTCAATTTTGTTCTAACTTCTTGTATCAAATTAGATAAGATTTATTCATTCATGTTTTTATGTCTTTGGAATAACACTATAAAAATAAATTATAAAGGTAAATTTATTATCAATGTCTAACTAGTAAAAAAACGCAACCTGGGCAAAGTACTTCAGTAGCAGCAAACATCTATTTATTCCTAAAGTAATGCTTACTCATGCCACAATGACATGTTGCTGATATTAAATTCGAGTAGCGTAAAATATGACTCACAGAAATTCTTGCCGGCAAAAAATACTTTCATAATACTTCCCCGTTATATAAAGGAACGAGAAAAAATTCCTTCCATACCTGTAGCGTGTTCTATTTTTCAAAAAATCGTCTGATATAATAACATGGCTCCGGGGCAGAATTCCAGATTCTGGCGAGTCATAAAAATAAAATGTGGAACCTTTTCAAAGATTTGTTTAGTTAGGCCTTTTTTGGAAGTTGTATAAAGGCGGCCGTGACTCGATGCTTAGGCGTTAGAATTGATCAGTTTTTGATGTTGGGATTGAATAAAAAGGCCACCATGGCACGATGGGTTGAGTCCTCAAAGGCCACCATGGCACGATGGGTTAAGTCCTCATTTCACGGAGGTTACCATCTCAGTATTTTTCCTTGTCCTATAAACGGATCAGGAAGTTACAGAGAATCTTTGAATAAATAATGCTGTGTATAATTGGATTGTATGACACATTTTTATCCAACAATGTCTTAAAGTTTAGTATAATAGGTCGCTAGAATGCTGCGTTGGGTGTTTGCTCAAGTGTCGGATCATATCCTCGCGGATTAAAATTACGAATCCGCTTCCCCACCAAAAACCCATTTAACGGAATGTATGTTAGTTGGTGACGCCACAACTACACTCCGTGCCAACCTAACTTGGGAAAAAACAAAGCGTAAAAAGACAGAGGGAAAAGCGTGATTCGTCCGTCAGTTGGAAACTCTTGAAAGGTAATATTTACATATAAAATGATCTGATTACAATTTAACCAAAATACCCTTTGATAAAATTTAATTTTCATGTCTCTTAGATCTTAAACGAAATTAATGTTTTAAACCTGTTTTCTGGATGGATTCACAACTAATTTATGGAACTCTTTACATGCGCGGAAGGATCTTCTCCATAGCATATTTCTATTAACCCAACTTAGGTTTGCAAGGAGTTTAAACACCACAAACTAACCACCCAGAGGGATTTCGTTTCGAATAGCCGACATCGTGCGAGGCATCAGCACGACAACGGCTGATGTAGCATGGACCAACAGAAGATCCAAGTTTATGAGCAGAAAGTATTCAATCGGCTTGTTTCAGATAACGCATTCTTGCCCAGATTTCATTCTCGAACTCCCGTTGATCGGTGTTACATTATCGAGTGACATACAAACAACAATAGAGGCTCGAGAAGGAATTTAATAGTTTCGTTAATGTAGGCGAATACCCAAAATTCTAAAATTTTTACTATTACTGTAATCATTTGCAAATTGGGCATGGTGATTTAATGTTTTAATGGTGATTTAAATGGTGATCAAATAGAATGAACAATGCTTTTTAGGCATTTATTTTTATTTAAATATAATTTAAATTATTTTTATTTAAATATATTTTAAACGGTGTTTTTCTACTAAAAAAAGAGGTTTACGCTAACAAGCCTACCACATTGTATTTTCAACTTATAAACATTTGTGTTGAATTCTTCGTTTTGAACTGATGCATGCAATGACCCTCTAGAGTTACATACAAATTACAAGAAAAGAAGATATTAAGAAAAATTTTATAAATTAACCACAAAAAAAAATGATTAACTTACCCTTGGACAAAAAAAAACCTTGTATATTTACACCAGATGTTAGAGGTTCATGGCACAGATCTATATTGAAATTGCATCTGTAAAAAATTTCAGGTAAATTAATGTAAAACTTTTTATGCTAGAAGTGTTAGCGTAAACCCCCTTTTTTAGTTGAAAAACACTGTTTAAAATAAAGCAATTATATTTAAATAAAAAAAAATTGCCCAAAAAGCATTGTTCATTATATTTGAAATCACTATGCCAAATTTGGAAAAGATTAAAGTAATGGTAAAATTTTAGAATTTTGGGTACTCGCCTACCAGCAAACCTAGTGCCAATCCAGGCTTGCCCAATGAATAGTTTTAAAAATGGATCTCAGTGCGCTGGGCATTCTTGAAGCTTGAAGTCATAAAGAAAGTCCAGCACACGCTAGAGTTAGTCAGCCAGACTTGTTACTCAATACCATTTCCTTTTTCAACACAAATATATTCTATGAAATAATATTTAACTACACGAATGATTTTTTGTAAAAGTAGAAGGAATGAATATACGGAGAATGGTGAAAAATATGCACAGCGTTCTAGGTACTTGTAGCGTGTTCCATTTTCGAAAAAAATATTAATACATAATAACACGACTCCAGGCACAGCTCGGGGATCTTTTTAGAACTGGCGATGCCCTTTAAAGAAGTACAAATATAAAATGTACAAGCATTTTAAGAATTCGCTTTTATTTGCAAAATATATGATTACGTTGCAGGATATTTGGAACATGAAAAAGGCCAAATTTTAGGAACCACAAAGACGTAACAAATATATACTGAAAGACGTCTTTTTTTTTTGATATTTTAGAAAATACATCTTATTCACTACATTACAAAATGGTATATTTCACCCAACGTATTGAAAAATCTTATAATGAAATATAAAAAACATGCAGTTACTACATATTATTTGAATTATTTATTCTATAATCAGAAAGAAAAGCTTATGCACTTCTTTACCAATTTTACAATAACAAAAATAATTACTTTCTTGAGGATATTATTTATAATTTTCAATATATAATATCCGATCTAAATTTATTATAGTTTTCTTTAAATTCTACAGTTTATTGCTAAATATAAAAGATTTTAAGTATTACTTTGGTTGTCCAATCACTAAATAAAATTACTTAATTTTGAAATTGAATTTTGAGTTGAATTGAATTTTTACTATTGAGGTTTAGATTTTACTATTTTTAACCATACAAAAAAGAATTTTTGTATTTCGCAGAATTTTTCTCCGTTTCCGAATTTCGTGGAAAAAGCAATTTAACATCGTTACTTATTTTATTCAAAAATATTCCCTTTTTTATCTTCTGGGACCTAAACTTTAAAGTACTGTATATCATTGTCCATTATTTCTACATTACCGTCCACTTAAAGGGTTAAGTTTTTTTCTTGTGGCATATATGGCTTAACCTTTATTCTCATGATCATCGATTTTTAATTTTTTTTTAATTTTCAATTTTTTTTCTGTTTTTTTACAGCTAAAATAAAGATTATTTAGTGCCATAACCTTTCTAAAATAATTAGTGCAGCAATTAATTAGAGTTTTATAAAAGGTAGCATATATGCTACTTCATGAGATTGGGGTAACTGGTTCATATAGCTTGTAGTTGTATTTGTGTTAACTGATAAAGGCAGTACAAGTAAAAAAAAAGAATTATACTACTTACAAATATTACTTTAATGATTTTTTTATAAAATATAAATATCAATGAAACAAAGAAAAAAACTATTTACATCTACATACAATTATGTACAATACATCCATACACAATATTTTTATATTTAATCATGTGCTTGCTCAAAGCAATTCCGCTTTTTTGTCAAACAAAATCTTAAATTACACCTTTTACAAAAGACATTGGTGGAAGAAATTCGCCAAACAAGGCTTTTAGCTAGTTCTAAATTTATTCTAGATTGAAATAACATGCAAATTCTATTTTTATTCAATATTTTCACTGTTGCCATTACATCAAACGTACGAGAAACTTTATTTAAAATAAAAATAACTCTTTAAAAAATATTTATTTTTTGATATAATTCAATTTGAATTTTTTAATACATAGAACAATAAAGTTATTTTGATGTTTTTTTTTATATATTTATGAAGAAAGGATGCATAAAAAAACTTCCCCAAATTTATAATTTTCTTTAATCTTCTTTTGCAGATTTGATAATTAATCTTTATCGTTTGCTAATTATTTGAAGTTTGAAGAATAATTATGTTTTTTTTTAATAAATATATTTTTTCAGCCACAAGTTAACATTTCGAAAAAAAATTAGCAACATTTTTGCTTTAAAATTAAAAGCAAAACTTAACATATTTTTTTATGCAAATATAGAATTTTTTATACATCTTTCTTCCAACATGTATAATGAACCATCAAAATAACTTTATTGTGCTATTACAACAATCGAAATTGAATTCATATCATTCGTATCATAGAAATAAATATTTTTTTCAAGAGTTTTATTTTTATTTAAATTAAGTTTCTCGTACGTTTGGTGTAATGGCAACAGTGAAAATATTGAATAAAAATGGAATTTGCATGTTATTTCAATGTAAATTAAATTTTTAGTTATTTAAATTTTAAATAAACCTCTAATTAAATTTTTAAAATTAAATTTGGAAATTAAGGCTAAACTGAGTTTTTCCTTCAAAATGACATATTTTACTTATTTGTGAGACTTTTGGTTCGTTCTGTGAAAGTGGGTGACAGACAGACAGACGGAAAGACTTAACGATTATAAAACCTTCCACTTTTTATGTTATAAACGTAGTGTGGAAGCTAAACATATTCAAGTGTAAATAACAACTGATCATGTCAATGACTACCCTAATTTCATGAAGTAGCATATATGCAACCTTCAGTTTTTAGCTTGCATTTTTCCAAAAACAGTGGTAATCGAACAACTTAAACAATGTTTTAAAACTAGAGAACATAAGAAATGTGAAACATATTTTTCAAAGTAAAAAACAAACGAAATTAATATAAAAATAATTCAATGAACTTGCCTTGTAGAGACAACGAGACAATGATGCACAAACACAAAAACCCAACAAGTTACCTTTCTCTAAAACAAAAATAATTTTAACTTTGCACAGTTTTTTCACTCTGAACGAAGCTTCTGTTGTTCTTCTAACAAATAACAATGCAACATACTCGCTGACGTCAATTAACGTACCGAAATTAGAGGAAAACCAAAGGTTGCATATATGCTACTTCATGAGAATAAGGGTTAAACATGGAAGCATTAAAATGCCCCACACTACTTTTATGTGAACGGCAATCTTTTACGATCGATACTATCTGCAATCTTATATACACTACATTATTTGACGTTGGAAAATAAAAAATAATATATATAATCTAAATTCAAAAATACATGGTATTTGAACTAAGGTCTGTATCATAAACTAAAATGATTCATTTTCTTTATTGTTGTTTTATGCACTTTATCATACTCTTCGGAATGATGTAATAAAGGGGAATAGGCACGCTGGACAGCGGGTCTCCAAAGCAAAAAGCATCAGTGTTAATCCAATGGAGAGAAAAAATATTTCCTCTGCCACATTTCTCCGGCTGTATTGAATATTTTAACATGCGGATTATTTTATGTGTTAAATGTAGCTGACTTGCAGCTTCCGACAATCCCACTTTTTAAAATTGGTTCGAATAATTTTTTTTTAAACTTTCAATAAATAATTTTAAAAAAGTATTCAAAGCAATTTTAAAAAGTAGGATTATATAGACCTGTAAGTTATCCACATTTATTAAACAAAAAATCTTTTTGTAAAAAATATTCAATACAGCCGGAGAAATGTGTCAGAGTTTTATTCCCATTGGATTAACACTGAGACACTTAAGTTTGGAGACCCGCGGTCGAGCACGCTCATTACCCCTTAAATAAAAGAAAAAACGAATTTAATAAATCACAGAGAGCAACTGCTCTATTTTTATTCGAAAATTGCAAGAAAAAAGTATCATGATTTACGGAAAAATCTTTTATATTGAACTCTGTTATTTGGCATTTATTTACTTTTGAGCGAGTTGAATATCATGCACAAGCGTTTTGAGGTTACAGTTTACTGATAAAATTCTACTTATTATCGATTTTGTTAAAAATAATTTCGTGAAAATATTTGAAAAAACAAATTAGATTTCTCCAAAATGCTTCACTTATAAATGTAATCGATACAAAGCGTTCACTTTCCAAAACTGAAACATCAATTTATTTTTTGGAATCCAAAATTAAATGGGTACTCGTTCGAAAACAGTTAACTGAATCCATTTCACCGACACAATTTCCTTAAGTGTTCTGAGTAGGAGAAAAAAAATTTCAAAATAAATGAAAGCAATTCAAGATTGTAAACCAGAAGCATTTCCCAAGCGTCAAAGCAATTCCGGGGTAAAGCAATTTCAATAATAAAAAAAAAACAGTGTTAAGTGTAGTCTTGAATAAAAAAAAAGCGAATACGAAAATAATCCCTCGCAGTTTTAATCTTTATCTTTAATAAACTAAAATAGGGTTTTAATCTCTGGAAATAAAATGTATTTTTAATTACTTTTTTCTTCGTATAATCTACGTTCACAATTTTAATATATATATATATATATATATATATATATTTCAACTTTACATTAAAAAATAAGAGTTGAAACATTTTGTTATACAACTAATAATAATACAAACTGTGCACCTTCTTTATATTGTTAGACATAATGCATGAGATGGCAGTTTCTGTTTGTTTCATTCAAAATGTTTCTAAAAGAAGATTGAAAGAAACGCTCACAAAAAGAACATTTCCGTGAAAGGATTCCAGCTAAAAATAGTCTTTAAAAAATTAAAACTGCTTCATGAGTTTCTGAATTAAAGACAATTTGCATAATACTAAACTTTTCTTGAGGTTTGTGAGGATAAATAGAATGACTGGAAGATTTTTTTTACCAAAACAACTTTTATACCTCACATGTATATATACATTGTAGGCATTCAACAGAGTGGCTTAAAAATATATTTTTGGTGTATAAGATTGCAAAAAAGCAAAAAAAAAAAACATTCTTTTTTCGCAATTTAGTTTTTTAAATTAAAGTAGACTTCCTGCTTTGTACTCAAACTATGTATTTACTAATAAATAGTCGGACCACTTTAATTATGAAGTTGAGTTGCACAAAACTTCCTTCAGAGTCCCAGAACTCAAAGAGTCTCAAAAACTATTCCTTCAAATGAATTTCTTGTTCTTGAATAAGAGTTTATTTTAAGGAAAAAATTTGAATTTCCAAAGAATTCTATTATTAGATTGCGGTTTAGTCTCAATTAGGTAAATTTCTATCCATTGTTTTTATTTGTGCCGCAATACAAACATGAAAGTTTTTATCACTTTAATTGAATGTTATTTCGTGAAAGCATTTGTTTAAATTCTACTTTTTTTGGGTTCAATTAATTTACTATTATCCTTTACTTATCGTGTAGCATTTTATTTACGAAAATCCATAATATACATTGGATAGCCGGCTCAATGCCAGATTTTCAGAGCTAACTGGTTGACTTCTCCGTTGTCAGTGGTGCTCTTAATCCCTTTTTGACTATTCTTAAACAAACCGCCAAATTTGATTTTCTTTTTGCTACCGAGCATGCACATTGTCTCAATTAGATAGCACTCTACTCTGTTGAAACAGAAGGTGACAAATGGGGTCATATTTCACCCTGTAGTTGCACAAGTTAATATTCGCTGCCACTGAACAGATATATTTAGTAATATACACAATTCGTTACCCAAAACTAAAAAGCTGCCTGCCATAATTGAATAAATAGTAATTTTTTTTAAAAGAAAAGTATAGAACAAACTAAGATGGTAAATCTTACAAAAACTATTCTTTCAAATGAATTTCGCATCCTTAACCCATTAATGCCTGGCGTCCCTTTTTAGGGACAATTTTTAAAAAATTCGCAATTTTTAATGAATCAACTTTTCAATTAAAAAATTGCTCCGTTGTATTCAATAGTGTACATTTCAACTGACCCAAGGGCATTGATGCTGTTTAAGGCAACTTTTCCGGTAAAACTCTTAAAATTTTAGTCTCATAACCTTAAATTAGCGCCACCTGAAAGGGTCTTAATGGGTTAAATAAGAAAATTCTGAAAACAAAACAAATCTTGAAAAGTTCTCAATTAGGTTCGTTTTCGCTAATCAAGTAAAGGAGTACTAAAAAAAAAACCTCTCACATTCCCAACTTTCTCTGCTACAGAGGAAGTTGGGAATGTGAGAGGTTTTTTTTTTCCTTTTAAAATTTATTTTCATTAATTTACAATAAGAGAAACTTCCAGAAACGGGTGTGTTGTTAGGAAAATGATTGTTTCCGTCGAGTTTATTTTTAAAAGTATTTGAAACGAAATGAGAATCCAATTTGTGACTTGTAAATTCTCATTATCTTGATTGAATTAAAATATTCACTTATAGCTATTACGTTTTATCGTGTGTTCAAATTATATGTAGTTGTCCATACTCATTGAGTCACTTTTTACTTGTAAATTAAAGGCTGTTATCCAGCATTAAAACAATTTTAAGTTTTAAAGTAAAAATAAAAGTAGAAGAGTAGCAAAGTAAAGTAGTATTAGTTTAAAAGTATATTTCGAGAGACGTCAAATTTGACGTTTCCGTTTTGCTTTCATGATATGTCAAAAAACTTCTCGTTCAAATGCACTTCACATTCTCAAATAAGAGCTTATTTCGAGTCAAAAATCTGAAAACGATTCTCGCCAAAAGTTTCGACTTATTTCAATTAGGTTTATTTCCGTTAATCATGTGAATTGGGCCCGCACTTTTATTAGAGGAATTTCAGAATTAGAGGGGTTTTTTTTCCACTTACGAAAAATTTCGTTCTGACATGGGTTGCTCAACGATAAGAGTCGAAGTGCATGGGTGTTGTTTGAAAAATTATTTTCGTCGGATTTGCTTTAAACCTTTAAACAATTTTTAATACAAAAACAAGAAGCGGAAAATCGAAGTTAGGGACATTACATTATCTTAATTTTGACTAAAAGTCGTCCCATGAACCACCTTCGTATTTTTAATTAATTAATAGTTGTTCTTTCTTGTGTTGTCTGGGCATTCTTGTAATTTTCGATTTTTGTACATTTCACACACATACTACGTAGCCTAATTACAAAGCATTAAAAAGGTTTTTACAACAAATTCTAGCTATAAATTAATCCTCTTATGCATAAATTTTTTTTTCGTCCAGAAAAAATATAAATGTATCTTTAATACTCATACATTATGGGAAAAATTTAACTGCATTAGAATTTAAATAATTTCCATTTTTAAATTTTTTTCCATATGATAAAAACCAACTACAAAATTCCAATTTTGATAATAATGACTAGAAAACTACTAAATATATTTCAAAATAACTTTTTTTCAAAATACTTTTTTAACTATAATTTTTCAAAACAATTTATTTGTATTTAGTACTAATATTTGTATACTTTGAATACTGCCAAAAACGTAATTTCACAATAGTTAAAAACCTCAACTCGTTAATTTTGAATACACTTTTACTACTGTCATCTATGAGGGTTATAATTAGCAACTAAAACTTCAAAGTAGAATGTAATCGATAAAAAAAAACACAAATTTGTCGAGAGGGGCTCTACGTTAATAAAATAAAGTGGATTATGTTGACAAATGACAGTGATTGCGCCCCCTAGAAGGGAAAGTGTAGGCTTTATAGCTCATTACCCAGCTCGCCAGAAGAGACACACAAAGAAAGACGACACAAACACATAGACAAATAACAACATTTATTGACAAGCACAGACATCCATGCCTTTTCCGGGATTCGAGCCCGAGCCCAGCAGCTCCAAAGGCTAGTGCACTAACCACTGCACCAGCGGGCCAGCAAAGTGGATTATGTTACTAAGAGGTCAAACTGTGTCAGAAATTTAAACGGGAAAATAATAGTTTAACTATGGGCCAAATAGCGATATTTAATTCAAGTGTGAATATTTTAATGTTATAGTAACTATATACATAGTTTTATTTTCTACAGTTATTGTGTGAAAACAAATTAACAATTTCTTTGCCAGGCCATAAAACTCTAAATATTCGATAACCTTTAGGTCCCATTAATTGTCACTAAAATAAATTTATATGCAATCCACAAATGCGATTTAAACGCAAAATAAGATGTTGATAGCTATATACAAGCAGATAAATCGGTTCATAAAAAATTCATTCCATAATAGCGTGCTGCTTCGGTAATAGCTATATTTATAACATCACGTAGAAGCATTACACAAAATTTAATGTCATTTTCTTGGAAGACCCCTCCTAAGAAATTCATGCGAGAAAAATTGGGACCATTATATGTTTTATATGTTGGAAGTAAACGCGTTTCTTCGTGTTCCTAATAATTGTGGAAAATAGTGTAGGATTTTTATTCAGAAAAAGCAAAATATTATCTTCCACATTGACGTTTTTATGGAGGGTCTTAAATTTTAAAATAGGTTATATTTATTGAAAGACAAACTTTATTTTTGAATAAGATAGTAACGATGTTATTTTAGTGTTCCATTCAAAAATATGATTAGTAAATGAAAATGTACTACCAAATTTGAGTCTGATATTGACAATAAGTTATAATTTTAAATTCAGTGTGTCAAAATATAACTTAGTATTTATCTCAGTGTTTTATTTCCTGTTTGACCATTTTATGATGACTGAATTAAAATTAAAAAAAATATGGGTTTATAAAACGCTTGACTACTTTAAGTTGCCACTGAATAATAAATATTGTTTTCGCTAGAATCGGTTAAATATTTATTGAAGAAGGTTTTCGTTTTTCAGCTACACCTATAAAACCTAACAAGTTCTAAGGCAGCTGCCCTTTGCGCAGACACAATTGTCCCGAAAATCTAATTATGTCATCAGGAAAGTACTAGAAAGTAATGTAAGAGCTTTGAAGTTTGATCATTTAATTCGATAGCTTTCAGACAGACCGGACCAATGATCAAAACCCTTTTTTTTAATAGTTTGAGTTCAGTTTAGGTTGCTTTATTGTCGCACTAGAGCTACACGAGGGCTATTGGTGAAGGGATTCATATTTTAGAGCCACAGTCAAGTGACGAACCTACACCTGAGAGGGCACCCAACTCAACCGTTGAGGGCGACATAGTACGCAGCGTTGGGACTTTGAGGATACTTAGCTTGCAATCCCTCCCCACGGAGTATTATTCGTTGGACGATTTTTTTTATGCACGGGCCGTTTATAGGTCGGCATTTATTTTGGCGATGGCTGAACCCGAACCTGGGAACTTCCACATGTTAGGCGAATGCCCAATCGACTGGGCCCCCCAGAACATTTGTTTTCAGAATCGGCAGCCTCCAAACGTGTAGAAGACACAAAATCTCTATTTCGACAATATCACAAAATGTTAATTTTTTTTTACTTCATTTTAGGTAATTGAAGTAAATAAAACACTTGAGAAGAGCAAAGTAGTAGTTTTTTACGATGAATATTGCATGTAAATGGTTCCAAGGGACAATTACTGCCATCCAATTGTATTTGTTTCTTCTGTGTAAAGAATAGAATCCGTGTCCATGAATCACAGAGGGCGTGACACAATCCGAATGAACGGGGACGGAGGGAGATGACAAGAGGAACGGAATCTCGACACTCGGACCACTCATCTGCAGGAAGCTCATTTCCGCCCCTGCACGCTCCTCACTCACCCTCGACAAAGGACAGAAAAGAAATCGAGGATGGAACAATCAGATTAAAAAGAAAGTAAACACCTGAAGCTAATGAAATGTCATGCCAGAACTTGATTTAGAAAAACACGGCACAACACACTAATGCATTAGTTATGAAATCACAACATTTGCAAAAGGATTGATTTGCCATGATGTCCCATTTTCACCAGGTTTAGGAATCATCATAACATCAATTTAACACACAATTGAAAAGAAAATAAGAACCGGTTATTCCATTATTAATTGATAAAGTTTTAAAATAGTGTTGACATCTGCTTTATATTTTTGGTGTTTTACGAGTTCAAAAATATATAATTAAATAACTAGATAACATTTTCGTTTTCATTTTCATTTCGATGTTATGTTGATTCTAATACATGGGTTAAAAGGGCTAACATGGCAAAGCAATACTTCCGCGAAAGTTGTGATTCTTAAACTGATGCAAGCACTAAAGACATTACTTGCGTTCCACAGTGTCAATGGAAAATGAGGTGGGAAAAACATGTTATGCGGGGGAAAAAAGGCAATTCACTACCTCTGCCTTATGGTGGCTCAGTGGCTGAGATGTGAAACGTATTCGCCTCGTAACCAAGATCACGGGTTCGAGCTCCGTCTGAGTCGTCGGATTTTCTGGATGGGAAAATCGTGGGCACGCATGTCATAAGATTGTGGTATGTAAAACATCCCTGGAGGGCCTAGTTGGTTTGGGTTCTCTCGGCAAAATTGCCTCATACTATGTTCTAAACTACAGTTACAGAATCACATATTGCACAAAGTGACCCTATTCTATCCAAATGAAGTGAATATGGAACTAGTGCACGTCAACTATCTCGTCGTCCAGAGTATTAACGCAGCGCGTATAGGATGTCTCTAGTTGCTTTGGGTGCCAGCGGAGGTGTTGCCCTCGTCACTCGATCGATATTCTGTATCACGAGGTTGCAAATTGTGTTCTTTTAGCTCTAACGCACGTTATTTCAACCAGATTAATAGGATTGTGAATTGTGATCGGGATGATGACAGAAAAAAAAGATAATTTCTCGACCCCACACTCATCTCCCGGAAGTTCATTTCCGCCCAGGAGTGCGACGCGCACACGCACGCAAATTGACGCTCGAAAAAGAAATTCGGCTGCCTCAGAGCAAAAACGACGTAACTAAGGGGGTAGGCAATTTGGTTGCGTTGAATTAATGTTGCCTTATTGTTACTTGAGGGATATTGCAGAAAGTATGGAGCATTGAGCAGAAACGCAACCCCGACAACCTTTCGGGAAAAATATTTAAAAACAACGTGAGAGACAACGAAATATTGTCGAATTTGGAAACTTAGCTCCTACTGGTGAAATAAAATAAAGTTATCAAAAATAATAATGAAATTAGTAAATTTTATAAATTGCCATATAGTTTCAACTCTCTTAAAGGACCACCATAAGCTTGGAAGCAGAATAGGCTTTACATCAATTATTTCTTTATGGGCAAATGCTTCGTTTTGAATCGTGATCAAGTAACGAAGTTGACTCCTGAGTTGGCGTCCAACACAGCTGCATCCTACACGACACCAAGACCATGGATAAAATTAGAAATTACGTTTCAGAATTGTCAGCAATTTTCAACAGTAGCCAGCCATGACTAATATAAAGATCTCCCCCCCCCCCTCCCCCCCTTAAAAAAGGCCCAAAATTTTAACAGTATTTCATCTCTGTTAAAATCTGTTAGTTAATAACTAATTAATTGTCTCAGTTAACTATCCATGGTAGTAGGTAGGAAGGTTGTTACGTGATTTTCCGGTTAGTGTGCTTGATCAGAGAACCGCTTATAAGCCTTCGTCAAGCAAGACAGACATTGACAGAATTTTTACTGACACAGAAAGAGATAAAGTACCACCCAGGGCGAAAGAGGGAATCGAACCCGCACCCTGTATAGACTGCTCAAATATAGGTTTAAGCATTTCTATACGAATACACACATTTTAAAAACTTGTTGACATTTGAAACTTCAAACCTTATCCGACTATTTGCACTGCTTTATGCAAAATTATACTTCCTAATATCCTAGGCCTCACCCCAAAACACCCCGTTTGCTATTCTCACGTCGCTCTTACAAAGAAGGAAGGGGGTTCTTATGAAACGGTCCCAGTGAACCCTCGGGCGACCCTCTCCGAAATTAATAGAATATTCAATTGAGGGTGTCTGAACAGAAATGAAGACAATGAACAAACAGGACAAAAAAGAGGAAAACTGCTGTTGGAGTGAGTAGGGAAATCTTCATGTCACACTTTCGTCGTAACGAGATATTGTTATTGGAAAACAGTTGTTTGTTGTTTCTGTGCTTTTCTTGTATTGCAAAGATGTGATAAGAGCAATTGGTATCAAGGTATTTAATAATTAAAAATAACATTTTCGCACAGAAAATTAGGTGCTTTTAGAGGAAATGAAATGTCAAAGACACTTTATTATTCTTATTATTTAAAAAGAAAATTGGAAACAATTCATTTTCAAATTGAATTAAAAGTTTTATTTAATTTTTATTCAAAATATATATGGACCACGTTATTATTTCAAAATGTTTGAGGGTATTTTAAGTTTAAAATTTTACTTTGACCAATATTTTCACTGAAAAAACACCTTTCTAGATTCTGCCCGAATCAAGTTAGATTTAAATAATATTTATGAAATGTACCAATTTATAAATCGACACGTATCTTGTGTCGTCAATAATTACGAATACGTTAATAGCGGGGGGGGGGGGGGCAAGGGGACAGTCGGATTGCCTATTTTTTTTTACGTTTATATGTTTATTTTTTAACTTCTATTAACCCTAAATATTTTATTCTAGTTTGCGAATTGGATTTTATACAATCTTTCTTCTAAAATATACCAAATTGAAAAAAAAAAGCTGAACATCCTCATTGCTTGCATAACAATCAAGTTAATTAAATAAAAAAAAACGGGTAAAAAAGAACGTGATGTCCTTAGGCTGTTTGTGTTGGACGAAAGGAGGAAGCGGTGTTTACAAGAATGTGTCACGCGCAGAGTTGAGCTGTCTTGTTGCTTCTCTTCTGCGTGGGTGAAAAGTGCGTCCTTTCTGGGGCTGTTGGGGGATTTCCGTTAAATATATTCAGAATAAGTTTGAGGAGCACGCAAATTAAGTGTCTCTTTTCAGCCCATGTGTCAAGCGTTGAAACGCGGTGAATGGCGAGCGAAGAGAGTCAATTTGCACAAGAAAACGTGATAAAATTGCAGCAAGAATGTATCTCCTTTGCCTCGCAGAAAATGAGAAAATGAGCCTTAGTCGAGTTATTTTCAAGTTGTTTATCTAGAGACTGTCTAAGGTTTATAATAATTTTTATAGTATACCTCAAGAGGTCCCCCCATATGCAACTTGAACTTTCTCATACCATTTATTCAATTTTGATAAGAAAATCACTCACTTTTTTTGTAAAATTTCATATAGTACAAAAAATATTAGCTTCCAAGCAAATGCTCAAACATTTAATTGCAGTTCACTGCACAATAAAACTTTAAGAAGTAAACTTATATTTTGAGTTCAAAAATTTTAATTTTCAAATGATAAAGCAATTTAATTTGATATAAAAACCTCTCAATTTCAGTGGGGGGGGGGGGACTAGGGACATTTGACCTATAGGTATACTTCCAATGCCCTTTTCTCGGCATTGGGCCTCCAAGCTTGTAAAGACACAAAATCTCTATTTCGGATTTTCGACACCATCACAAAATGTTGATTAGTTTTACTTTATACCAGGTAATTGAAAGTAAAAAGCACTTGGCAAGAGCATAAATTAAAGTAGTAATTTTTTTACGCTGAATATTGCTTGGAAATGGTTCTTAAGGATAATTACGGGTCATCCAATTCTATTTTTTTCTTCTCTGTAAGAATATAATCCGTGTCCATGAATCACAGAAGGCGGGACACGGGCGAGGAAGGGCTTGGATGCATAAATTGGCATCACTTATTTCGGTCAGAGTGAAAAAAAACCAACTGAATCGTTGCGTACATGTTTAGCTATACTAAGAAATACGTTTTCATGCACTGCAGGTACATTTTTGATGCTTTAAGATTTGTTCAATTAGTTACTTTTTTTTGTTCATGCTTTTAGCTATGATTACGTTGATTATAGTTTTAATGTACTTATTTGAAAAATACTTTTTGTGGTTTATCAAAAAATGCGCAACTAGGGATACTTGACACAAAGCGATTAAGAAAATGTGACCAAAGTAAATAATTTCAAACGTAGATAAAAGCAGACTACGTAAGTTATTTTTTCAAATAATCGCGGGAGTCATATAAGTAAATAACTGGGTTATTACCAAATATTTTGAAAAAATGGAACGTAAAAAGATTTGTTGCAAAGGTACAAGAATAAAACTCTAAGAACTTGCTATTCCGTTTGAAAAAAGAATCAATTTAAATGTTTTAAACGGCCTGAAATAGATAGCCCAAGTTGAAACTGGTGAAACCGAAGTTGTATTCAACCACATTTGTTTTACCTGCAAAATAAAAGAATCTCCATTTATGTATTCAAACAAGCTTTTACAATTAAAATTGAAAATTCATTAGCATACGAATAATTAATTGACAAAAATGAAAAGAAAAATACATAAACTTTATATGATGTTAATGTTGTTGTGACTATTTTTAATGGTTGTGAGAAGAGTGAATCAGAAGCCAAAACAAAGTCTGCTGCGTCTGCAATTTCTCTGGGAAAGAATGTGTCGACGCCTATTAAAACGCGGTAACTGTTTTATGGATAGGAAAGACATTAACTGAGGGTTATTAAGAAATAACTGTTATTTATGTGGCTAATATTATAACGTTAGAGAGATTTGTGTGATATATCACATATAATATTGTGTAATACTTTATGACGCTGACTGTATTTGTAAATTTATAAATCGTGTTTTTTAAATAATACAAACAAAAAACTACAAGTTGGGTCATGCGTCCCTGGTTCCCCCACCTCCCCGAGTGGACCTCAACATGGCGGGTGTCATCTGTTTGTTTACCTCTCCCTTAGAAACGGTGAAGCTAGTAACTCAATAGATGAAATTCTCCTTATTCTACACTGTTCTTTTTAAAATATACAATACACATACTAGTGCAAAATGCATTTTAAAATATAAATAACGATCAATGAAAAAGTGTGGTAATTAATCAAAGCAAAAATTTCTCAACTTAATAAAAAAATATCCGCATTATAGTTTAGTCTACGCTTTACTTTCTAAAATGTGTTTGGATAATAAAATTCAATAAAAGTTGTCAACGCACTCGCCCAATCTCATCGAAAGTCATCCAATAACTTGTGTCAAAAATTCCACTTTCACGACCACTCTGTGCATCTTGGTAATTCCATTTCCAAAATTCTATCCTTTTACACACCATAATTTATTTAAAGAAATATTCACCATACACTCAAACAACAATGCAATGCAAAATGCATGCATTGTTTATGATTTCACGAAATCATAACCTAGAGTTAGCAGTAAAGTGGCGCATAGACTATGTTAACTCAATGGGAGAGAGCCTTCCCAGCAAACATTGAAGTGATGGCGAACTGTTGGCCCAGTGCTGCCACTGTTGGCTACTGCTGTCCACCGGCAGTCGTGCACTCGCCCAATACAAGGCCAATACTGATACCCGTTGTTACCATACTGTTACGGCACTGTGCGGGACGTTATGTAGTGGCCCAATACCAATTGGCCAGTACCGGGCCAACGTTGATTTTTCAGTATTGGGCTTTCATTCCCCAGCCACTGTTTTGCCAGTATTTAAAAATATTAAAAATTGAATACAAAGCCTTTAGTAGGGTTTTTAACAAACTTTTCGATAAAGATTAATTTACAAAATTACTGTGTTAGACATAAGGAAAATGAAGCAATTAATGCTCTAAAAATCGCTAATTCGGACTAATTAGTGTTGGCTACATGAATGCTTATCAGTATTGGGCCAATAAAACCTGGACGGTATTGGGCCAATAAAACCTTTACGGTATTGGGCCAATATTACCAAAACAGAATTGGGCCAATAAAAGCTGACCGCCGTATTTGTGCTTATTAAATCTGGACGGTATTGGGTAATTTTATTTTCTATTTGCAGTGAAATAAATTTAAATTCGTAACTTATTTTTTTTATTGAAAGACATTTCATAAGCATAAATTTTCTTTTTATATTTCACGCAAAAAAATTTCTTTCCATATTCAAACTTGAAAATTTTATTTCTATTTTGTTTTAATATTAAAATTACAAGAAATAATATTGATCGCATACGAAATTGAAGTATCAAAAACGTTTTTGATTCTTGTTTAATATTTATGACTGCGAAGCAATGTCCCCGTGGTGTAGCGTACAACGCGCTTGCCTCCAACGCGTTTGTCCGAGGTTCGATCCCGCTGTCCAGATAATCTGTATTTTTTGACAAAAAGAAAAGTTCCTATGAAGGAAAATGACCTTAAATTTAATTTTTAGAATAATATTTAAATGTCATTTTTTTTATGTCTCGTTAGCTTTTAAAAAAATTATTATTTTTGTAAAAATTATTATAAAAAAAATTATTTATAAAATTCATTTTAAATGTTATTGAAATTTATTTATAAAAAAACTGTGTGCGTTAACCTCAAAAATACTGTAGTTTTTTTTGTAATTTTTAAAAATTCGAAACGATTTCATAGCTTTATTTATAATTGGTGATTCAAATTCTTTTTTCCTATTTCCGTGGAAATTTCAGGATTTGATTTTGCAAAATAGAAGAAAATAATTCCGCCTTTATAAAGAGACAGTATCATTTAAACAAAAATAGCAGATAAACTATTTGCTTAATATTTCAGTTTGATCAATAGCTTTTTTTTTCTCTCACCTTTTTATAGAAAATTAAAAATAAATTAATCTTAAAGGAAAAATTAAGGTATATTTTTTTTCTAACTAAAAATTTGCATCCAACTTATTTATCACCACCTTCGAACAATTAATTAAATCCAATTTGAATATTTTGAAATAAAAATAACAGGCAAATTATGCACAAAATCACGAATCAAAATTATTAACTTATCAAATCCATGGAGCGTGTATGTTCTAATTATAAGATATACCATTCACACTGTAAAACGCGCCCCAACAAGCAATCCTCAATGGCGCAGTCGATAGCGCACCGAATAGCCACCCCAAACTTCGTCAGATCGAATCCCGTCTCCTGCTTCTCAACATGTCTATATAAACAACTCAACGTCGTAACTCATTTTTTTTATTTAGAGAAAAAAATATATTTTAGTTTTGAAAATATTTCACTAGATGGCGCCACTACAACAATTTTACTGTATTGGCACGGTACTGGCCCATAACATTGGGCCGGTACTGGCAAGGGCGGACAGGTTTGTGACGAAGCCATTACGGCCACCGTGCGTTGGGCCAACACTGGAGATGCCGGCATTTCAGTATTGGCCCAATAATGGGCGAGTGGAGTATTGTTTGCTGGGATATTCTGCGAAGTGTTGAAATGTGTATGTTCTTCGGCATTGCAGTCAGCGCACAACATAAAAACATATGATTTCCGAAAAATGGAAAACATTTTTTTTAGTTCGAATTGTTCCAGTTGCGCTGGATGCGACTTGCACGACATCTTAAACCATCCCCACTCAGAAACGAATCACACTGCAGGTATAGAATGGAATGGCTTATTCAGTTGCAGGATAGGATTCTTCCAACCACTTGTTGGGTTTAGAGTGCGGTCGTTATTTATTTTGGAATGGGATTACGCGGAGGGGTTTTTAAATATAGGGATCTTCAGTTGTAGACCAGGAGATAAAGCTATTTTCGCTTTGTGCACAAGGGAAGTATCTAGATTTTTTTTGTCTGGACACACAAAAAACACAGCAGGAAGCAAAATCTTAGTTGGTCTGTACCTGTACTAATTGCTAGGATGACTCGGCCAGTCCTAAACACATTCCGCGTGGGTTTGACAGGGAAATCTATCCAGGATAACTCCCTACTTCTTGGAGCAAATATGAACTTTGATACAGGACTACACCACCACTGATACAAATGCTATTTTTAAACTGTGCATTAAAATAATAATAGTACAAATATTTGAGCTCTATTTATAAAGGAGTTAAGGATTCCATGTAAAAAAAAATTATATCTATAGAGAATTCATAATTAAAAAAATTCTGACAATTATTTTCTTTTCTGACTAATGCGATACAATTGGAAACTGAAAGGGAAAATTAAAAAAAAACTCTTTGCATAAAACTAATGTATGTGCTTATTTGAAATTTACTTATAACATTTTTACTGGGAACAGGGAGCAAATGTGGTTAAATGTTGTTTTAACAATGGAACAATACAAAAGAAGAAACAAAAATTGAACATCTGCACTATACCATGCCATAGTTGCTTACAAATTAAAAATTAACTGTATTATTAATTATTTTAATGAGATTTATTGCTATTCCTTTTTCTTCCCGCTTGTAATTTTTGAATGAACCGTAAACTTATGTTTTAAAAATTAATTTGTTGCTTTTCTATAATAACTCATAGCAAACCGTCTTTTCCAAAAAATTTCTTTGGAGTTTTATGTGACAGCTAATAAAATATTTTATCGCTAGAAAAATCGTATTTTTAAGATTTTGGAGTCTAAGCAAAGTCTCTCTCAAAAAGTCTTACACTCCTTGCCAACCTAAGTTGGGTAAATAGAAATATGCTATGGAGAAGATCTTTCCGCGGATGTAAAGAGTTCCAAAAATTGTTTGTGAATCCATCCTGAAAACATGTTTCAAACATTGATTTCTTTTAAGGTCTAACAGATTTGAATATAGTTTGAGAAAATGTTGGCAATTTTATTAGAATGAAAAGTGTATTTTGGTTAAATTGTATTCAGATCTAAATAAATTACCTAACAAGAGTTTCCAACTAACGGACCCAACGACACTTTTTCCGTCTGCCTTTTTACTCTGTGTTTTTACCTAAGTTAGGTTGGCACGGAGTGTAGATTTCACCTGCACCAGCTATAGAATTGGGTTTACTGTGTATTGGGGGACATTCGATTTGGCAGTGGGATCCGCAGTCGAGCCCGCCCGAAGAAGCTCCACGCAAGGGGCAACTTATTTCCCTCACGCAGCTCTCCCGGATCGGAATGAATGTCTTCACATCCCAATGATGGGTTCCCCCGAACGAATCGTTTGCTCCGCCGAAAATCCGATTTGTTCTCTTGCCGTGTTTTCGAACACAGGGAAAAAAAAACATTTCTTAGGGATGGAAAACATGAAACTGTCAAACTTAAAAAACCGGTTTTTAGATACGGTTACACTTGCACAAGCCAATTCTTTGACTGAACTGATTCAAACCGTATAACGGGTTTTTTTTTTTACTGAACTAGTATAATATGGTTCTTTGACTGAACTGATTCGATTCAAACCGTATAACAGGTCTTTTTTTACCCATAAACCGTGACAGGTTTTTTTTTAATCAAGCACTTAAAAAACGTTTCGCTCTGATATTTCTATTCAAATAATATCTAAATTTTTTAGAAAAAAAAAGCCTACTTATATATATATTCTTTAAAACATACAAAAATCACAGCACATTTAACAGGTGTTTTAAATTAAAGATTTTTTTTTATTGAGGGTTTATTATGATGTACCTGAAATAGGAAAACCGGTTATACTCGTAACCGGTTTTTTTGGAAAAACCATACATCCCTCGAATTTTTATTTATGTGGCGTGGGTAAAATAAGAGACCTCTGTCATCGTTATTATTATTTGTAGAATTTTTTGTTTGCGTGGCAACGGCGTCGGCCATAAATCACCAACCCATGTTGAACTCGATTCAGAAATTCTAGGTTTTAAACTTTCATTTCTTTAGAAGGTTTTTTTTTTTTTTTTTTTACTATGGAGGTCAGAATAAAATGGAGATGTTTGGCGACAAAAGAGTGAAATTCAGTCCGAAAATGTCGCCAGATCAACCCAATTTGCAAAAAAAATTACCAGATTCTACTGAATGATTCTCCTACTACACTCCGTGCCACCCTAACTTGGGTAAAAACAAAGAGTAAAAAAGCAGAGGGAAACGGCTATTGGTAATTAACCAATGGCGCTTTTCCCTCTGCTTTTTTACTCTTTGTTTTTAGAATCTGGTTAGTATATGCAAATCAGTTGGAAACTCTTGTAAGGTAGTATTTACATACAAAATTATCTGAATGTAATTTAGCCCAAATACACTTTTCATTCTGATAAAATTTCCAAATTTTCTCTACTAATATTGAAATCCGTCAGACCTTAAGTGAGAGTATCTTAACTACTTTGCACAGCCCGAATTCATTGAGATTCGTAAATTGGTGTACGCTGGGGGACTTAGATTTCCCTTCTGTTGCCTTGGGGGGGGGGGGGGTTGAAATGAAGTGTCCGCTCCGCCAAAAATTATGATTTTTACCGACTTATCCCGTACCAGTTGATAGGGAAGTGACATTAGGTGCACCTGACCGAATTCATTATTTCATTACGAAATGTTAGTAACTTTAAAAACAAGTACTATAAATTCTAAATTAGTAGTAGCAACTTTTAGAAGTAAGTTCGGGAATTTGCACAGTTGTAGACCGAAGAACGAAATCCGAATTAATGCATGTTCTGAACTTTTGATTTCACGTGCATAATTTCAATTGTCACGTATTAATTTTGATTTAAAAAAAACCTAAATTCACGCAGATCAATTGTGACATTCTATTCATAACTCGGATTAATTGTAGAACCTGCAAAAATGTTAACTTTGCTTTTAGAGAACTCAGATTAATTATAACCTTTAGAATCAAAATGTTTAGAGAAGGACTGCCTAAGAAATATGGTTCTCAGTTTCGGAGAAATTGCTGAATCTTCAAACGCCTCCTTACAAAAGGCAGCCCAATTTGTCGAATAATTTTACAAAAGCTAAATTTGCGTAATCACAGCTTAGTTCGTAAAGAAAAAATATCGCTATGTTGTAAAAAAGCAATAAAGGGCTTCATTGGCCAACCCGTTTTTTCATTGCTTTTTGCTCAGGTAGCATCCGCATCGTATTCAACCTTCCTCGTTTCTTAACCATTATTTTCTTTGGAATTGTTTGCGATATAACAGAAAATATTTCACTCGTTCGGCGAATGTTTCTATTCCGTTTTTGCGTTTATTCAACTTCGTCTATTGTGTCTCTCCGTTTGTAATGAAGCGTCTAAAGAGATGTGCCCAAATTTCCTTCAAATCCTACAAATTTGGGGCATTGCCTCCAGAGTGTCAAGGCAAAACCAATTGATTATAAATGAACAATATATTGTTTTTTCAAATGTCGTTATTTTTAAGTTTATATACATAAAATAAAAAAAATCCACTGAAATAGTTTATTCTATAGTTCATTCTAAAAATAAAGAAAGTTTCGACTTCCAAAAATCTTCATTATAAAGAAATAATTTTAAAGTATTTAAAAGAATGGAGCCAGGAGCCGAAGTTCTGTCGCAAAAAAAAAAAAAAAAAAAAAAAAAAAAAAAGGCACACCGCCTGACAACTTACATGTCGAGGTCAAATTAAAAACTTGAGACGTTTGAGCTCTTAGAAACTGTTCGACGGTCGACGAGACCTTAACTGAGATTTATTAAGAACGAGCTTAATATTAGAACATTCATGTGCTGAATATTAGAACCTTATTTATTACATCTATAAATACTATATTGTTTTATTGTTATTACAAAATTGGTACCTTTTTATCAAGAGTCCTTCTTATTATCTTGAATAAGCCATTAAAAAGGAAGAATCGGCGAAATAATAAAGCTAAATTACGGAGGTTTCATACTCCAAAAATGCCTCGAAATGCAACCCAATTCTTGATATACTTGTCTGTAACCGATCCACGAAAACAAACGGAAGTGCTTAGTCGTTGAAACAAAGTTATTTTTTCCTCTTTTTCAAACCCAATGAGAAGGACTCAGCTGAAATGTGGAAATTCAATCTTGTTCAATCCAAAGACATCTGACAAGATGATGCCAAATACTTGAAAACTCGAATGAGGGACCAACATGGCTACAACCAACTACCCCAAGTCACGAGTTAGGTATCGACTATGAGTTTTTTTTTTTAAAGAATAAACGTATTTTTTAAGCAATTTTTTTTTTAATTTTAAAGGATCGTGATGGTTATTAAAACTATTTTAAACATAAATATCATATTAAAATAAATAAAAAATACTAACGCGTTTAAATTAAAAAAAATTTTCATGATATTTTTTTTCCCAATGTTGCCTTTCACTGCTGCACTTGTATTTACTAACACCGGTAAACCCTTTATGCACTTAATTAAATTTTTAATTTTAATTATATACCACTATCTATTTTAAAGCTATCAGTTCGAATAATAATGATACGGTAATACAATAATAATGGCTACGGTAAAATAGTAGTAGGAACATAAAATGCAATTTATGATTAACTATTTTCGTTTTTCCTCCCTTCAATTTGCTAAAAACTAAATTACATTGACCAACAACGACATTTTGTTAAATTTATATGATTTACCATTTTAGTCTTTAAAGTTTTAAAACTGAATACTGCATTCATAAAATGTCCATTTATTTTCCTTTAAGCGAATAATGAAAAGTGAAACAACGGTCTTGAAAAGTAAATGGGACGACCGTCAAGATATTATGATTTTTAAAAGGTTAAGTAAATTCTTTAAAAAAATTTAACTTTAGTTAAGTTTGTAGATTTAGTAGATGTTTTAAAACAGTGCAATTCAATCCAAAACTTCCCCCTTGCCCCCATGAACAATGAAAAGTAGAACAGCTGTCTTATAAGTGATATTTTTAACCTCTTAAGACCCGAGCAAAATCTTACGCACGTATATTCTTATAATCTAAACATACTTTTAAAACAAATATATGCTAAAAAGTATGTTTGGCTAAGTAATTAATTTTTTAATGGTTACTTAGGGACACGCCTTAAACTCTAAAAATCTCATTTTTTGTGCGATAAATGCAACAAAAAAAGCCGTATCATTTATTTGTAGTTAACAGATTATTTTAAAATTGTTTTAATGCAAAATTCTTAACATTAACTACTAAAAGAACTTTTTGAAAAGTTTGGATGAACATTAATTTTTTCAATAACTTGAATATCGTATGGACCTTCGTTCAACTTCATTTTTTTTATAGAAATAAATGACTGATACCCGTAATCAAAGGCTGAAAACTGATATTCGAATCTTTTTTTACTGGACCAGGTCAATTTCGGAACTAATTAACGTGATAATTGTTTGTGGGGAGGTTTAAAAAAAATATCCCAAATCGGGACGACAGGTCAAAAGAGGATAAGTACCGTTAGTTGAAAAAAGGTTAAAGAATATTTAAAAAAAATTCCAAAAGTAATCTCCAAGAGATTCAATGAGTTCGGTTTTCGAGTGTTTATCACCAATTTAGCAACTCATGTTAGACCTTTACAACCATTTATTCGTACTGTTAGGTTCCCAGTTTGTTTCGACCAGGTCTTTGCCCCTCCGCGAGTTAAATCCTGAAACTAAGTGGAAATGAAATCCCTCTTTTCGAAAACTGATCTTTTACACATAGAGGAGAAGACTCCATTAGGAAACAGCTTTTCCTTTAAAAAAAAAGAAATTTATATTCTTTTAGAAGATCAATATGATCTTAAGACCTTGTTTTTGTTCTTTATTTCCTCTTTCTTGCTTTTCATAGTTATTTTGTAGTAAAGAGAGGGCTAGATTTGTGACAAGGTAACTTTTTGAAAACATTGAAGGGCGATTGAGTTCGATCGACCGCCTGTCTCCAAACTCAAGTGCTTCTGTGTTAATCCAATGGAAAGTATAGGGACCTTTAAGTCAACCACATTTATTATATAACAAAAAAAAGTTTATAAAACAAAATATTCAATGCAGTTGTAGAAATGCGAATAAGAATCCCCCCCCCCCCATTTGATTAACACTGAGGCACTTTTGTTTGGAGATCCGCTGTCAATCGTGCTCATTCGCCCTAAAATGGAAAGTATAACAAACTAAATAATGCATATTAAAGAAACAGTATACAAAGTATGGAAATTTTAACTGAGAAAGCTATTACAAGAGCATATAAATAACGAGTCAGGTAAAATTTGGTCCAATACAATTTTTATAATTTTGGCGACACATTATCCTTTTTTATCCATAAAAGATATAAAGTTTCTTTGAAAATTTTGTACAATTAATGAATTTTCATGAGAACACGAAGTATGTTCATAATATTATAATTTAATTAATTAAAAGGGTTTTTTTTTTAAACTTTTTCAGCGTCTAAGATTTTTCAGAATTAATTGATCTTCTATGGATAATTTATTTTATAATTATAAAACAAATTGATGATACTTAAAAAAAAGCAAATTATATTCTTCCCGAAGATAAATATGACCTCAAGGCCTCGTTCCTGATATCCTTTTCTATCTTTTTTGTTGTCATCAACAGGTTCAAATGCAGGCGAGATTTATAACAAAGCAACTTTTATTAAACGTTTAAGAATTTGGGATTTTGTGCAGATTCTTTTTTTTGGGGGGGGGGGGGGGGGAGGGGGTATGTTTTGGTTTGGTTTGAATTATCGTCGCACTAGAGCTACACGAGGGCTATTGGCGACGGGCGTCGTATTTTAGAACCACAGTCAGGTGACGAGCCACACCTGAATCGGCACCCAACGCAACCGTTAAGGGCGACATCGTACGCAGCGTTATGGGGGGGTATGTTGATAGGTGATGTAAATAACGTTTGGTGAATATTGGTTTAGAAAGATTTTTTTTTAGAATTTGATGAAGCATCCTGTTAAACTCTTGTTTAAACAAACTCGCAGTATTAAAAAAATAATTTCAAAAGTATTTTTTTAAACATTTCGTACGCAAATATAGTTTCAAACTCTAGATATCTTAATTGAAAGGAAAATTGCATAAATTTATGATTTCTTTTGAATAAAGTTTGTTCTTTTCGTGAATTATTTTTTAAGAAACTTATAAAAGTTGGTTAAAAAAAATTGTATGCAAAAGCTCAAAATTTCATACATCGTTTTGTGTAGAAATATAAAAAATTATATATTCATTTTTAATAAAACAGTAATACAAATTGGCATAAAACTTGCAAATAGTTTTTTTTAGCTTTTCGTACACAACTTTAAAAAAACAATTTCATAAAAATACACTTTTAAACCTTATATTAAATGTATGTGTTAAATGTCGAAATTATTATTCATATAGAATATGTGAATATTTTCTTTAAATTAAAATTCCAATTTTTTTTAATTAGGTACTGCGCATCTCCTTAACTACACCTGCTCTGTTTTAATTTGATATGAGCAAAAAATATTGTCAATTTAAATTAAAGGTTTTGTCTTAATGTATGGGTCCAAGCTGCCACAAATGTATGGAGTCACTAATAGGAGTAGCTTGGTATCTTGAGTGACCATTTATATGTGTGAAACGTTATATGTATAAAAAAAACTGGTGAAACTTTTTGAAAAGAAAAAAAAAACGTATGAAACAATGAGGTTTTTCTTCAATGAAATGTTGCTCTTAAAACAGTTTAAAATGTTTTGTACAAAAATGTAGAAATCATTGCGCATAAAAAAAAAATTTAACTTGCAATTTAAAAAAAAATTAGTTTTTTAAGGGCATAAAAAGCTTTTGTAAATTATTGCTATATTTGTTTTACATATTTTTTCTGCGCTAAAGTATTTATGGTGCATAAATATTGAATTTATAATTTGACTACCTAAAATGAATTCCGATAACTAGCACACAAAAACTATCCTTAAATTAGATTATGGTCGTCTGCAACCCTCTGTTTATCAGTTAGAAGTCCACAAACTCCCCAAACGGAAATTAATTAACCGGCTGGAATATTTAAAAGAAGGAAAACTCCACAGCACCACCGGCTTGAGTTGTGTGCCCAGAGAGCCATTAGAGCAACAGAGGCGGAAACCCTATTTCGTAAAAGACGGGTGGGGGTGCTATAGATGCAAATTTATCATTCAGTTGGCGACTGTTGGCCTAATAACATACCAGGAATAGGAATATATTTAATAAACGAACGATGATGCAAAGCAAAGGCCATGCCACAATTCCGGGGATCGAGTCCCGGATTGGACGAGGTTGACTCATCAATTCATCCCTTGAGTGGGTCAATAAAATGGAGACCAAGCATGCTTGGGAACTAAGTACTGGGGATTCCGTTTGAATTTGACCATTGATCAAGTTAGTTGACATGGACACGGCAGACCTTGGCCAACTAATGGAATGTTGCACAGAGAAGTAAGGAACGAAAAAATATCAATACAGGCGTTATGATAATTTTTGTTTTTATTCCTAGAGCATGTAATTTTACTAAACTTTTATTCTTTGAACTGCAAATTAAGGAGCAAACGATAAAGAATATTAACACTTTACCTCCGGGCGTCGACTGACCCATAGACTAAGAACACTCTAAGTTTCAAACTCTCATTGGAGAATTTCTACATTGAAATTGACATAGAAACTAGCGCGCCCCCTTTGTGTCTAAGGGAACTAATGTAATGGTTTCTGGCTGCCTATTTGCAGTCACCTTTAGGAGATTTAACAGAGCCAATGACATCTCGTAATTTGGAACCCTTATCAAGTGACGATAGGGATCTATTTTTTACTACAACTTATTTTCGACTTTATTTTTGAATATATACAGCTACTCATTGACTTTTATATCCCTCGTAGGCCCATCCTCAAGATATTTGACCTTGTGCTTCTTTTTCTCCATTAATAAACCTACAGACTGACTACGCTTGTCATTTTAGACATGGTCCCCCAAAGATCCACAAGTGATTCGATTGAATAACTCGTCAAATATTCATCCAAATGTAACAAAAACTTAGATTTAGGGGTTTTCGAGGGTTTTTCACATTTCTAAGTAATTAAAATTGGGTGTTGCTATTGAAAATTTTAAAGTTCGTAACATTTTTAATATTAAGACGGACCCTTATGCAAATTTTGTGTCATGCAATTAACTCAAAATGTTATTTGTTCACATAGTCAAAAAGGTCCGATGTAAAAGGATGACTAACGGTTGAAATAATCACTAGTGGGTAACTTTTTTTTAACAGAGAACATTACGAAGAAACAGTAGCCTTACAATTGAAAGTACAATTATACCAATCAACAAATCAACCTTTAATAGTGTTTTAGTTGCATTCGACACGTTAGAAGAGCTAGGCATTAGATTAAGTTGCTGGTCTAGAAGATTTTTAGTCTACGGGTCAGTCGACGCCCGGAGGTAAAGTGTTAAGTTAATTTACGAAAGAAAGTCAATAAACATGAGCAATTATGGCGAGTAAAAGCTTAAATTAGATTTTGGTTAGGTTTGAATTGTTGTCGCACTAGAGCTGCACGAGGGCTATTGGCGACGGGCGTCGTATTTTAGAACCACAGTCAGGTGACGAGTCGACGCCTGGATAGGCATCCAACGCAACCGTTAAGGGCGACATCGTACGCAGCGTTAGGACTTTGAAGGATATTTAACATGCACTCCCTTACACGGGGTATTATTCGTCGTTTATAGGTCGGCAGCTATTATGGCGATGTCCGGACCCGAACCTGGGACCTTCTGCATGCTAAGCGAGTGCTTAACCGACTGGGCTCCCCAGCCCTCAAGCTTAATATTAGAACTAAATCGTGTTTCCCGTTTTTGTTTCCAAGCTTTTTAAATCGCGTGGATGTGGTTCTATGTGGCAATTACCCTCAATATTTTACATTCTACACATATCACCGATAAAGTAAGGAGTGCCACAGAAGGTGCAATATGAAGATGGCCCCTTATGCAGATTTTGTGTCATGCAATTAACTCAGAATGTTAATTGTTCACAATCTCAAAAAGGTCCGATTCTATAGGGTGACTAACGGCTGAAATAATCACTAGTGGTACCTTTTTTATTTCCACAACTGTACCTGGAGATTTCTGAAGAGCAAACTAATTTGCGGGGTGGGAAATTTAGAACCTATGCTGTGTTTTTAGATGGGAAAGAAATTTATAACCATTGTTACTTTTCGATTTTCAGTAGTACGAATGATCCTACTATTAGGAATTATAAATAAAAATTAGAAATGTAAACTTTTTGGCATTAAAAATATTTTTTTTTAATTAAAATTATTTTTCGCGTAACGGAGTTTGTTATAACAGCAGTGGAGTCATATATTCCCTATTGGGATGTTTGCGAATTATTTCCTCTTTTAACAGAATTCTCTACGTTTGTCAATTTGCATCTATAGGAAATAAAAAGTCATTCTCCCCATTAGGTTATTTTTACAGGAAACCTTACGTCAGCTCTGTTTATTTATGATCTCTCTGTACTTGGAATAATGCATAAATTGTGTAAATGGAGCAATTTCAAGCTTCCTAAAACTACTCAAGTAGAAAGTGGTGCTAATTTAGGACATTTTATATCCAATAAAATCGAATATAATTATCCGTTTAAATGACTAATGTTAATTATAAACAGTATTCAATTAACGTTATTCGTGCAGCGATCCCTAGTCGATACTTAAACGGATCCAGCAACGAACAGACGTGGCAACCCTGCCAAAAGAGAAGGTTATCACATTTCTATAAATATCGCATAAAAGGCGAATTGACATAGCTTTGGGTCTTGTATATTTAGCATTATTTTACAGTAAATAAAGCGACTATTTTTTTCATTTTAAATACACAAAAATGCAATGATATTCATGTTATTTCCTTTGAAACATTTTAAAAAAGCGCGAGAGGTCGGGGCCTTTATTGGAAAACCCCATGTTTTCTAATATTTTGTCTTTTACAACTGCTATTTATTGTAAAATTTTCACATTTAATTCACAGTTATTGAAATACCTTAATTTTATTTTTTATGTTCAAGAACGTATTATACATGCTTACATGTAAAATGAAAAACAAAAGTAGAATGAATTGTTTTTCACTTATATAAGTCACATTTAGCTAGTGTATTATTTCCTATAAACAGTACAATGCCCAATTCTCTTTTATTACGTAAAGTAATAGTACTAGTTTCCTGATAATTTTTAAATATATATATTAAATGTGCATAAGTACTTTTAAAAACAACTAAAATCCGTAATCTGGTGTTTCTCGGAAACATATGTCTGAGCTTTTCGACTTATTATGTCAATTTTTTCTTTTTTTGTTGCGCAATACAATGCTGTAAACAAACCTACGTTGTGTTTTTATGGATTATGATTGTCGAAATTCTAAAAAAATAGATTTTACATTAAAAGTGGGTTCTTTTCCTCAAAAAAATTCATTGTCCTTGACAATTTTCCCCAAAAAAATGTTTTTTTTTTAATTTTCAAAATGTCTCAACATAGCTTTGTTCAACACACTTTTATACTGATGTGAAAAAAATAAAATAGTCTTCAAACTATAACATTAAGGGAGAAGTAGGGCTTTTATTATTTGAAAAAATCAGAGTGAAATGTTAACCCTTTTGTCCATTAACTAAATAATAAAAATAATTTGTTTTAACATAGTTGTACTAATAAGCATATTTTTCAGCTATGCTGAAAATTTTAAGTAAAAATATTAAGAAAAAAATTAAGCCCTCAAAAATATAGGTCCACCATGATTTTGCCCAAACCACAAAAGCTAATGAACCAGAAGGAATTTAATTAGAAATAAATTAGCAATATGTGAATAGTATAAAGCTTGTTAGCTTGTATTTTATTAACTGTCACTGGCTTCAATAGTCCTGTGTGAAAAAGTTGGTTTTTCTTTATTATAGGCCGGAAAACTTGAAAATGATTCATGTATTATTTTTACTTTCACATTTTTTGTCAAGTCAATTTGTTAAAGTATTAAAATTTGCCGGCGTGTGTTTTGAGAGATAAAAGTGCAATCATGTCAGGAAACGAAATATTTAATTAATTTTTAACTCTTGTGATTGGAAATAGTTTCCCTTCAATTTCTTCTGCTTGTTATTGAAAACTTCATTAATGTAAAACGTTTCCTACTCACTTTTTGATAACGCCAAAATGTTCTCCAAATACTCATACATAAACATTTTTAATTGACTTTGTTTAATTACTTCGAAATATGATGAAAAAGAATTTTTCTCTTTTAAATGTTTAGAGAATTTCTCTTAATCGTACATATGTTATTTTAAAATCTTTCTAAAAAATAAAAATCGACATGCGATCTTATTTAACTTCATAAAATAAACACACATGAGACAAAACAGACATTTAATATCCCGATTACTTCGGTTAAAAAAAGACACTTTAGTTTCTCACTCAATCATGGTTTTGAAATAAAGTAGTTATTATCTCAAAAATGCATCACAAAACCCTCTCTTTCAATTTCTTTCATTAATGCTAAGTTTTGAAAAATGCCCGCAATCTATTTTACCACTGAATCCCTGATTAAACATTCCATTACGGTCCCGGAGGCAAAATCCGAAAATTAGTTGAGTAAAATGGTAAGTGGCATTAAAACGGATTTGTGGGAATATGAGCACGAAAATGACACTACACCCTCCCGCCCTGAACAAATTTACTGCTATTTTAAACTGGTAGCAGAGTTACCAGGAGAAAATCTCTAAAAATTTATACTAAATACTTTGAATTCCATTAAGGTACGGGTTTGTCTCTTTCAATATCAGTACTCTTAAAAATTTGGAAACTGTTGCGTCAGCTACTATTTAATCTCGCAATCTACAAGTGAAGCTACTCGGCCATCAAATTTTACTACAGATTGAAGCCCATTGAAGTAATCTTATTGATGTTTAGCACGTCAACAAATTGACGTCATTGTGAACAAGTTCAGATGGAAACTTTTTTTAAACTGTAAACGAGTTAAATAAATCAGTTCCAAACAGTGAACGAAACTTTTAAACCGTTATAATTATAAAAGTATATAAATCTAGGTTTAAAGTAAGAGAAAAAAAAGCCCACTATCTACCCAATTCAAGAGCCACCATCTTTCTTAGACTATACCATGAGTTTTACAGAAGTTTATGTTCTTATTTGTGCTTTTGCCTACTGGATGACAGTACTCGTAATAGCATTAAAAAAAAACTAGCCTACTTCTGCTTCCAAATCTAAGAAAATTTTCTTCCCAAAATATCAGCTACAATAGTGTCGAAACACATTCTAATGTTCCTCTTTTTAACGCGTTTAATGGTGAGATGTGAGATATGGACATAGCAGTTACTTTCACCAATTTATTAAAAGCTGGAAGTTTCAATTAAACAGAAGTTTTTTACTTACAGAATTTCTGAATTACAAGAAACAAACATACAAATAGTATAAAGAATGTGAATATTTTAAACAGTTAAGAAATACAAATATAGAACGGAAAAAAGTTGAATTGGGAGCAGACGGACAAAAATTCTCATCAGTGTCATAGTATCCATTTATTTTAATTCTTCTAGAATTTCAAATAGAAAAGTAAGCTCAAAATCTGGGGAGGTATGTTCTTCCTCCTTTATTAATTTCTTTCTTAAACCAAAAGCATTCAGTATAAGTTCACAAAAGCAATGTAAAAATTGGACCTTCCTACAAACTTCGCCGAATTAGGGATTGATTCTCAAATATTGATAGCTAGTGTGCAATTTTTCTATTTTGAATTGCTCTATTTTATTGTTGTATTGCTTTTGTGCTTTTGTTCTATTTTGAATAAACACATTTTCATAATTTAATATTATTCATTCAACAATTGTCTTTATAATTTGAATTTTTGTTAATATTTCTTTTGGAAAATAATGAAACTTAATGGAAGCATATGGTACAAGTCTAAAATCTCGTTCATATAAGAAAAACTAAACCCAAATGAAGAGTACATGGGAAGAACCGCTTTATTTCGTAGAAGGGTTTCTTCAATAGTAATAATTTCCTCCTCTTTGAAGATGATAGCGAGAAATAGCTTAAACTGGCGAACAGAAACCGGATACTCGCTTTGTTTATTTTTCGCGGCAACCCTGATTCACGCCAGAGATACGACACACACGTTTCACGTTTTTGTCACAAATGAAGAACCGAAAGAGAAACCGGTCACCAATGTCCGCCAAGCAGACACAATTACGGAAAGACTCTTACTAAAGAAATCAATCTGTTCTTCCCGTATGCTCTTCAAATACGTACAATAATTGTTAAAGTATTACATAATTTAAAAAAAACGTTTTACTTTCCAGTTGTATTTTACGATGTTCTAAAAATATCCTAAAATAAACCTGCTCTTAAACAATTAAAAAAATGTGTATGGACACACCAGTTCCCTCTAAAGAACGCGCATTTCGAACTCTCCCTTTTAAATGGAGAGCGTCTCTCTTTTCCAGTTTAAATAATAAAAAAAAGGACGAAATAAAAACGGGCCCATCATCAAAAGCATTTAAATTACAGCTCAGCGGGCCCCGGCTAATGTCCGCTAAAGGGCGACTTAATTCCCGAAACTTTGATTTCACTATTTTTTTTATTATTATTTTGTTTAAAAGAGAAGAGAGAAAAAGTATTTGTTTTTCTTCTCCGTTTGCGTAGCTAAACGTTAAAAAGGTGTCAAGTCCACTTAGAAGGTTCCCCTCCAACGTCCCTTCCCTTTAACATATTAGTAAAATATGAGCGTGGAGGGGGATCGTCCCATTGAAATGATTACTTTTTTTTCATTTGACTATTCATTTAAGATTTTTTTTTCTTCATTTTGGGAGTCCTCGTGTAATCTTGTGTTGACTGGAGGCAACGATAGCGTGAAATTGGAGGAAGGCGGAAAAGAAAGAAAAAGAAAAGTTCGCTCTCCTCTAAATGAGCGGGACTGCGTGAAAAATGACTCCGGACTCGCCGCGTAATTACCGGCTCCCAGGCGGAAGGGCTGCAACATGTGTGGGACACACATATTGCAAATATTAACACATTTGCTTAGGTTACGTTAGGATAAGATTTTGCAGCACTGGAGCGGGCGTCATAATTTAGAAACACAGTTATCTGAGTAAACCCCCAACGCATAGCAAGGGAAACGTACACTCTTAAAACAAACGAGCGATTTTAACTCAGTCTGGGTTAATTTTCACTCCCTTCCAGTGTCGAAAATGCACTTCCCCTATAGGAGTGGATTTCACTCCTTTGTTTGGTTAAACCTCCGATAGGATCGCTCCAAACGAGTGATTTTAACTCGGTCTGCCTTACTATTCAATCCTTTCCAGTGTCGAAAATGCACCTCTCTTATTGGTTTGGATTTCACTCTTTTTGTTTTAAGAATGTATGCGGAGTCAGGACTTTGGAGCATATTTAATGTGCACTCCCTCTACCAAGGAGTATTTTTTGTCGGATATTTTTTGGCTGCACGGGCGTTTATAGGTCGGCTGTTGTTTTGGCAATGCACATGTTCTTGGCTGTTGTTTTGGCAATGCACAATGCAATGCACATGTTTGCACAAGCTTTGTTTGAACTTGTTGATTTAAACATATTGATGGTATTTGCTGTACATAATTTTATATATATTGTATATATTTAATTGCTATTTTATCCAAGAACAGGATTGGTCAAATATAACCCTTTGAGAAATATTTAGACCATGAATTTCCAATGCATATTATGAAGTAAAATTTCCTTACAGGATTAATCTTACTATGGGTTTAAATTTCTAAACTTCGATATAAGAAAGTGAGTTCATTTTAGGTACACTGAAAAAATTTGTATTTGACAAGGGGTATATATTTATGATACTTTTATTTGTTAAGTGAAAGGCAGTTGGAGTTCAGAGAGGTTCAAATTTCTTCTTTTCTTTTTTTTCGAGAGAGCGAAGGGAGACACTTTAGCATTTTGTTTTGGTGACATTTTGAGAAAAAAAAAAGCCCTCTCTTGTTTTGGACATTGCGAGCTCTTTTTTTTAAAGGGGGAGACAGCAATATGTCAGGCGACTGTCGGACAGATAGCGAACAGATGTTTATACTTTGGAAATAGAGGTGAAGTTACTGATTAGGACTCTTCTTAGAAAACAGGAAGTGGACATTAGGCGGCGCGAGTCATCTGCACTTGCTAAGTGATTCCCAAGGAAGGTAATTTTGAGGGACACACTTCGAACCTGGAGGGAGTGATTTACTACGGATGTAGGTGATCAGCGATTTTTGGAAGGATACGATTAGGTTGCCTTTCGGAAGGTGAATTCAGGATGTCGAACTGGATCTACTAATTAATTGGGTGTTTTGAGTTCTAGAAGTTTCTGGAAGCGGTTTAGAAAGACGGATGTTCGTCATGGCTGGTTCCAACGAATGGTAAGAGGTTATTTGATTACGAAGGCGGAGCTAGAGATAGAAAGCTGTAGGAGTTTGAGGTGTGAAGAGATCATTGAGGAGCTTGACTTGAAAGAAAAAGGATGTAAGAAGGAGAGAGAAAAACGGACCTCGGTCCGACGGAGAGGGAGTTCGGCGTGTACGGCGAGAAAAGAAACGAGACTCGGAGAAGAGAAGAAGAGGTACTGCGCAAAGCTGAAGACTTGGACATTTAGTGAACATACTTAGGACACAGACACGTGTCCTGAGCATTCTTCTCCGCATGACGAGAAGAATACTTGTCACCGTCCATACTTCACTCATTTCCGCAAGACACGATTCCTCACCAGATGTCGGATTTTGCATCAACTGTTCCCGAATTTTCTACGAGCCAGAGAAGCAAGCGTCCGGACTCCCGACCAGGTAGAACCAGAGAAGCAAGTGCCCGGAACCCCGACGAGACAGATAAAGTCTCAGTCGTCATCCCCGGATACCGGACACGGACAGGAAGCACCTACCTGACTCCAATACCAGTTCACCGAAGGAAGCAGGCATCCGATCCCGGATTCAGCCAGAGAAGCAAGCGTTCGGACAATGGACCAGACAGATAAGGTCTACCCCATTCGTTCCCGAATTTTCTACGAGCCAGAGAAGCAAGCGTCCGGACTCCCGACCAGATAGAACCAGAGAAGCAAGTGCCCGGAACCCCGACGAGACAGATAAAGTCTCAGTCGTCATCCCCGGATACCGGACAGGAAGCCCCTGACCAGCCCCACTACAAGCCAGCGAAGGATGTCATCCCCGGATACCGGACACGGACAGGAAGCCCCTTTCCAGCCCCACTACGAGCCAGCGAAGGACCCCATCACTAGCCACCGGACTCGACCACTCCACGAATTCCCGGACATTCAAACATATACCTATTCCTCGGATTGAACTATCAAGAATATAAACTGTGCCCGGACGTTCCCTGATAGGTGATTGGTGTTACACACAAGTCATTGACTCTAAGCATTGGAATAACTGCTTAGTTATTTCTAGAGTTCGATAGATATTCTCCTTGCTTCAATTCAGATATCCCATCCCGAAAAGGGGTAAGTTTATTTAAAACTTTGCATACATTCCACAAGATCTAGCAATATAGGTTTAATTAGGTTTTTATTGAGTTTGAGCCCCTCTGGATCCAAATTGCATAACTCTATTCAATCTGTCGGATTTTAAAATCAGACTATATTTCTTTGCCATGATATTTACTGTAAGAATTGGTTTGCCTAAATTTTAATACACAATTTGCTTATCTACCTAAGATCTCACTGATTTAACCCTCATTATATTTATCTGTCTTTGATTATTATTTTATTACCAATCTTGTGTTATACGAATTTCATGATTTTTTGCCAAGAGATAACTCTTTTAATTCATCTATGATATTACCTTGCAATTCACACACCTGTATACTTTTAGATATATTAAATGATTGTTTATTTTATATGTGTTCTATTCATTGCTTCTGACTTTCATGATTTCAATCCAGGGAAGTACTACCATTAAAACTATACGATTTCACGAGCCAATTCCATCCTATTATATGTATTTTTATTTCCTGCTTTAATTATCCCATTTTCCACACCCGACACCCATATTCCCCCATAACCATTATCAAATATGACGTCGGTCGGTAATATACAAATATATCTTTTTATAACCCTATATATTATTAAATCTTGAACAAAATGGATACGATTAAGCCATTTTCATTTATTTGATGATAAAATTGGAATATAAATGTAAAATTTGATATCTGAAATAAACGATGAAATTTTTTTTACTGACCAAAGTCATTCTGCTTACGGAAATAAGATAAATGCTAATGTAGAGTAACTGTGGAAAATTTACTTTGGATCCTTGGGTTCATTCCTGGTTAAAAGTAAACTAAAGCTAAATATAGTACCTTTTTAAAGGTTTTACGGGATCTTAAAATAATCACGCAGTAGTAAAAAATATTCTCGCTAGCGTGAAATTGGAAGGGAAAATCTCGTTCATTTCTAAATAAGCGAGATACTTTTAGGATAAAGGACCCGGACTGTGTAATTACCGCCTTAACTCCGAGGCGGAATGGCTGCGAGGAGAGACAACATGTGGAGGAGATATTAAAAATATTAGTTAGCGAATGTGTAGTTTAGCGACTTGCATTTTTTACTGAAATTTTTTAACTACTTTTTGAAAAAAAAAACTGCATTTCAATTAGCTTTAGGATATCGCAATTTGCGTGGTATCAAATAAATTTTGCAAGAAATTTAAATGTCTTAAATAATGAGTTTGAAATTAAGATTAATCGAATAGTTAGAAGCTCATAATTAAAAAAACAAGAAATTTAAATGTCTTAAATAATGAGTTTGAAATTAAGATTAATCGAATAGTTAGAAGCTCATAATTTGTTAGCCAACTTCCATTTTATACCGTCCCAAATTGGGGACATTTTTAAAACCTCCCCACAAACAATTAACACGTTAATTTGTTCTGAAATGGACCTGGTCCGATAGAAGAAGATCCAAATGGTTTTCAGCATTTGAATACAGATATCAGTCACTAATTTCTAAAAAAAATGAACTAGGGTCACTACAGTATAAGAGTTCTTAAAAAAATTAATTAAATTTTTTTCCAAACATTTCAAAAAGTTCTTTTAGTAGCTAATTTTAAAGGCAGTTTGCATTAAAAACAATGGTAAAGTAAAATGATAACTATAAATAAGTGATACGGCCTCTTTCTAATGCATTTATCGCACAAAAATTGTGTATGTTTGGAGCTTAAATAGTTACTGAGAGACACGCCTTAACATAATTTATTTTTGAAAAATCCATGTAAAACATGCTTTTTAGCATATATTTGTATGAAAAGTGGGTTAAGATTAAGAATGCAAGTGTAGGTTTTTGCTCGGGTCTAAAGAGTAGGGTGGGCCGAAAAAAACTTTATTTTATTTCGGATCGCTATAGTGCGGAAAAGTTGCCATTGGTAAAGACATGAAAAATGCACTAATTATTATTTTTTTTATGACTATAGCTTCCGTTCGCGCAAGGCCATCAAAGTTGGCAAAAATTGTCAAAAACCTTAATTTTTCATATTTTTTTAAACCCAATATATGATTTATATTGCTTTCCTATATCATGTTGTATGATTAAAATTTACAAAAAATTAAAACTTTGAAATTTAGCAAAAAATACAAATTTTCCTAATTTTATACTACGTTGAGTGGTCGGAAGATCTGACACAAATGTATAATAACTTATTATATACTATATATTATAGCATTTATTATTAATAAGTGCTATAATATTTGGATTTTACATGCTTTTAGTAGTTAATTCATGAACGCAATTAAAAACATCTGCCTGGTTTAAAAAAAATTATAACAAATTACGATTTTTAACATTTTTTCGCCAACTTTGAAGGCATTGCGCGAACGGAAGATATAGTCATGAAAAAATAATAATTAGTGCATTTTTCATGTCTTTACCAATGGCAACTTTTCCGCACTATAGCGATCCGAAATGAAATAAAAAGTTTTTTTCGGCCAACCCTACTAAAGAGGTTAAAATAAGCAGAATGCCGATTCAGCAAGATTTTCGCCTACAATGTCGCCCTAGGTAATCACCTGGTTTTGACTTGAGTCTCAGTTTCTCCAAAGTGTAGTAAAGTTAATGTTAGCATAGTAACTAAAAAAAAATCACCGTTTACTGGAAATTGGAAAAAGGAGAAAGAAAAATCTCTCATCTAAATAAGCGAGACTCCGTGAAAAATGGCGAAGACTTTTATTATTATTTTTTTGTCGAGTAATTACCGCTTCCGACTTCGAGAAGGAAGTGCTGCAAAACTTGTTGAACGAAGATAAATATTATAGATTAGTTTACATTTGTTTTAAAAATTCAAATACATTTTTTTAAATAAACTTATTAATTTGTTTTGGGAATTGATATTTTGTCTGACATAATCTAGTGGATATTTAACCGGGGGATCTCGAAATATTATCTCCGATAATTTTTCAAACTAGAATTCGGAATACCATTATATGAGAGTTAACCAAATATTTAAACTATATACCATTATATGAGAGTTAACCAAATATTTAAACTATATACCATTATATGAGAGTTAACCAAATATTTAAACTATATACCATTATATGAGAGTTAACCAAATATTTAAACTATATACCATTATATGAGAGTTAACCAAATATTTAAACTATATATTTAATACAATGTAGATTGGAATTATCTGTAGAATTTGAAATCTAAATACAATCAGATTTAATAAAGTATGATAGATTGACACTCCTTCTATCTATAGCAATAAGCCGAATTTTAAGGTAGAAGTTGAAAAATAATCAATATTATATGTTTAAAAAAAAGTAGTTAGTATGAAGAAAGTAATTCTAAAATAGAAAAATATATATCAACAAGCAGTGGGTGCGTGAAACATAACTCTTTGCAATGTAATTGCCACCGACGAACACGGACTCTGAGGCGGCTGTGAGAAGAGGTGACTTGTAGGGCAGAGATTATTATTTACATAAATATTCATATTGTGACGAATTACTTGAGTATTCAGTAGTCTTTGGTAGCGTTATAAGTAATTTATTAGTTTTAACATATATTTACAGTAGCGTTTAGAATATCAACTTTCATTTCCTTTTTCTTTTTTTTTTTACAACAACGTTGCTACACATAAATTGATATAACATCTTCAGTCACGTTCTTTAAAGTCTGTTAAATTATAACATCATCAGTCACGTTCTTTAAAGTCGGTTTTTTTTATAAATCCTTACAATATTATGTAAATAATAGTTACAGTTGGGTAAATTCTAGTAAGTTATAGCTGATTATGATTTTGAGACTTCTTTTAATGATTAAGTGTTAATTTGCACTCGTTTAAAAAATACTATTTATCAATCAAATATGTTTTAGAATTCGAATATTTGCTACGATGATCATCGAATTTGAATACACATTAGAAATAAATCCAATGTCATAAGCATCTATCTGGAAGAATAGAAAATATAAACTTGGGTGAAATATCTATATAATTTAAGATTCAAAATTAACGACAAAAATTGTGCTGTTTAGTTCGGAAAGTCATTTCTTATGTAAAAACCTTCACTGAATGTTAATTTAATAAGAAATAAGTAAAGGAATTTCCCCAATATTATGCAATATAAAGTTAAGAAAAAATTCCCTCATCTAAATAAGCGAGGGAGTCCGTGAAAAATCACACCTCCAAAGTACCCCACCGAAACTATTTCAGGCAGGAATGGCTTTTCACGTAGAAATTGGTTGGTAAAAGATTGCAAACTTTTCCAATTTCTCAGGCAATTTTTCTCACCCCTTTGACAAGGACCGAACAGCCGAAGAGGGTGATTTTTGAAAGCATATGAGCTTACATATATTTTACAAGTTTTCCCCTACAGCAAATGTTTATTAAAATAAATACCGATTGGGTAATCATCAATATTTTTTTAATAATTTTATTCCTCTTAGAGGCTCTGGCAACTATCTTCTGTGGGATGTCCACGGATACGACAACAACACAATAAAAATTTTAAGATTTGTTCATGTTTACAGTGAAGCTATAAATTTTACATTCATTTAAATCCAAATTAATGGATTTATGTTAATGTTAATTAATTCAATGAAAAAATTTTAGTTTCGCAAATTTGTTTAACTTCCCATTTCCTTTTGAAAAAAATTGATTAAACATTTCTATTTAAAGACACGTTTTATTTCGTTCCCATACTTTGCATATAGTACTTCCGAATTAACGATAATAGTCATTCTGGTGCATACAAAAAATATCATGTCATTCAATAAAAACATATAAGAAAACAGAGCACTTCCAATGCCTGCGATCGAAGATATACACGATTCCAAAATAAACATTTTAACATTATAACTTTTATCTTAACAGTATTCAGAAAATGTCTTCAACTTTGCGCATGAAAAAATCCCTTTTAAACGTTTGCAAACAATGGACGTGTTTCTCTAAAGATGAAACACAACGTAAGAAGGTAAATTAAGATTGTAATGGTTGAAGGTACGTAAAATAATGTGAATCAAGTTTTTAAGTTACGAACCAAAACACAAATTATCGTTAACAAACAATCCGTGCTAAATTGGAATGTAAAAAACAAATGAATTTCTAACCTTGTCTTGCACGATTCATCCGTTGATACTAGGTGAGGGCAGGAACAACTTCTGTGGCAGGGCGTGTCAATTAATGTCACCTGAAAAAGGAACCTTCTTTATAATAAACAGCAAATTATATGCAGCATGGTGTCTGCATATTTGAATTGGATTTTTAAAAAGTTCCAGAATGATTTCTGCATTTTAAAATTAATGGTCCACCCCATAGACTTTGGAAACGTAGATTTGCATAGACTAACATTGAAATTCGAAATTCTGTAAACTTATTGCAGATAAATTTTAAAGGAGAATATTATCCAGATATTTAATTATTTGTTTTTTGCATCAAAATATTATGCATACCGAGGCACCATTTTTTAGACTTCAAAGATAAATAAATAAACGAATGTATTTTCGTTTCAAATTTTATTTATTACTAGCAAATTTATACCCGCACTTCGCACGGATTAAATAAATATCAAATCGATCCAAGTATGTGTACCATATAAACTGTTATAAAATCATAAACTTAAGTTATTCTCTTTCCACTCGTTATCAAGTAAAAAATCTCAATTCATTGCCCTAATATTCTAAAATCAAACATACGCTGTAAAATGTACTCATAAATGTCATCACAATTCCCTCATAAATACATAAAACCTTTTTTAACTCTTTTGGCTCGTTTTGGTAAATAATTTGGCGAGAAAATAGATATAGCTACAAACACACACATTATACAGCTCTAACACAACGACCTTAGCATATCCAACCAGCTTATAAATTATTTTAAAAAACATTTTGCCCATTTGGCGATTTTTAATAAATAATTTGACGAGATTGGCAACATATTTGGCGAAACAATAAAGACATAATACCCTTATATGCAGCTCTAGTGCGATGGCTTCATTACATCATAGTTCAGTAATAGCTTAACAAATATTTTGCTCATTTGGCGAATTTTAAACAATGAATTGGCGAGATTGGCAATGTATTTGGCGAAAAAGTAAAGACATAAAACCCTAACATGCAGCTCGTGTGATGATCTTTATTAACCATCATTGTTCAGTAATAGCTTAACAAACCATTTGCCCATTTGGCGAGTTTTTATTATAATTTGGCGGGATTGGCAACGTATTTGGCGAGAAAATAAAGACCTAACGGCAGCTCTAGAACTTATAGGTAAACTACACATTTATCGTTTTAACATGCATATTTGTAATCAACAGAACCATCATTGACGAAATCATCAACTAAACCCATAAGAAATCCAGGAATCAAGACTTGTTGGAAACACGTCACTTGAAACATATCAATTATTTTCAAATAATGAATTTAGTTTCTGAAAGTTATGGCAACACAATAAAATAAACATTTTCAATTTTATTTATTTTCGTTGAAAGTTTTATTTAATTGTTTCTTCAGATGGCATCAGGAAAGAAAAGAAATCGTCGGATTTGAGCCAAAGTGGTGTAGTTTTCCCAGAAAATTCGAATTTTCTCTAAAAATAGAACACTTTGAGCTCTGAAAGTTCTTATTTTGCAACTCAAGTATGAACTACGTATTTGTACCAAGTTACGAGTCAAACAAATGTCTAGTTTGTGAGTTTCAGAGAGACATACATACATACATACATACACACACACACACAAAACTTCATTTTTATTATTATAGATGATGTTTAGACGACACTAAAATTTGGTGAAAAAGGGTTAACATAACAAGCTGATGCGTTCGTTGAATGGAGAATTTCACAACTTCTGCTTTGGCTCTGGGGGACTTCCCTATTAAGCAAATCGTATTACTTATTTATAACGAGTTATTTCAAATTTATCTTCTCCGGGAGAGTAAATTTGTGTTATTATCCATAAATTTCTCCAAGCTGTTCCACATCGTTTACTTCGCCTTAAATTGTCACTTCAATTTTGTTTATAAACTTGTTCAACGTGTTGCAACATTTCGGCTCTCATCTCGATCGTAAAGAATGCTGAGGTGAGAATAAGCTGAAGATGATGCCGGTTCATATATGCATAAACCCGGTCAGCCAAGTGAAGATGTATAATGTCACTAAATTGTTACAACACAAAATCTACGAAATAAAGAAATATCTGTAGTTTATACAGGACAAATTTTCAGCCGATGAGCCAGAAAAATATCATAATCCTCTTTGGCACCCTAAGTTGCGTAAATAGAAATATGCTATGAGGAAGATCCTTCAGCGCATGTTAAGAGTTCCATAAATTATTTGTCAATCCATCCAGAAAACTTTTCTAAAACATTAATTTCGTTTAAGGTCTAAAAGATTTGAATATTATTTTTAAAAATTGTAGCGATTTTATCAGAATGAAAAGTTTATTTCGGTTAAATTGTATTCAGATCATTTTGTATGTAAATATTGCATTACAAGAGACCGACCGGGCTTTTCCATCTGCCTTTTTACTCTTTGTTTTTACCCAAGTTAGGTTGGCAAAGAGGGTTTTTTTTTGTATTTTGGCGACATTTTGAAAGTTTCGTTTTTGCCACGCATTATTTAAACGCATTCTAGCCTCTAAAGTTATGATATAATGAGTTTCATCAGCTACTCATTCAGTTCTTCATTTAATATTTACATGCAATTAGGATTTTATTAATACATGTAAAAAATTTTCTTAGTTGCGACTTTGACTTTCTGTTTAAGTAGTCGACTTGCATTTATAGTGTGGTAACTGACGTGTGATGATTTTTTGGTTATCGACACTGTAAAATATAATGTATGTCTGTACTTAAAGCTAAATTACATTTAACTGAATATTAATATATTTAAACGAAAAAAATTTAGGGGCTGTCAAATGAGACAACTGTAACTTCAAATAATCAAAGTTAGGGACCAAAAGTTGCTTTGCAATTCAGACTTGCAGGGTAACTTTGTTCCTAAAGCAATTTATATTTGACAAGTTTTGTATAAGTCAAGGCAGGGGAACTGCAATTAATACGTGGTTTAATGGAAGAAAATAAATAACGGTTGAAGAGTTATTACAAGGAAAAGATTTTACCAGATGAACCCTAACCCTTTACAAATGAAATCGGCACATTTCAGTGTTATTAAAATAGAGTTATTTTGTATTGTTATTTGCAGCTAATTTCCAAACTTCGGTGCTTTAAATAAAATACAACGGAAGAGTCAACCTAAGGATCTCTCTACCAACTATTAATCTGATAGATTGCATTGTGCATAGGACCCAGGACCAAGGTTAGAAAAACATATCGCCCAACTTTGCCCGGGAGAAGTAAAAACTCGCACTGGGGTAAAGTTTAATTTCTTACAACTTTCCCAATAATAGACCAAATAAAATTTTTCATATTTTTCTAAACCTGGTTTAGAAAAACACACAAAATTCACCGGAGGTATCCATGGCTACCCTTCCAAACCAACAGCGCAAAGTGTTTATGGCAAGAAAAGGATTACTTAACAAGTTTTAATGGGCACAGCGAGACTCCATCTCCAAAGCACCGAGAGTTTGGAACTTTATGATGTATCTGCTACATTTCGCAAATCCTTATACGAGGGATCAGGAAAAAGCAGGAACCAGTGATGCGAAAGAAACTTACAAGAAAATTTTTACACCTGTTCTTAAACGTCACTCTGAACTGTAATGCCTGTTTTTTTTTTTAACCCATGTGAAGAGTACAGGGGAAAAACCGCTTAATTTCGAAGCGGAGAGGAAAATTTTGCTCAACAATGATAGCGAGTAATCGCCTAAACTGACCGAGATTCACGCGATTCACGATCCCGAAGCTTGGGCCAAGCGAAGAAGAAAACGAGAAACCGGTTTCCTGTTGCCAATGTCCACTAAGCAGACACAATAATTATTGTAAGACTCCAATAAATCACACGGTTCTTCCCATGCACTCTTCATGCGTAATTTATAAAAAAAAAACACCACTATTTCGGAGACAGAATTAGTAACATAAATTGAACACATTCAGCAATATAAAGGGAAAAGGTTACAGCTATATAATTGTTTTCGAAATCTGTATGTATACATTTTGGAAGGTTTCCTTATTTGAATCCCAGTATTTAAACCTTTCTATTCCAACTTTTTATTTTTTGTTCTGATAATCTTAAATGAGTGAAATTGACTGCAAAATGAAATGGTGAGCAGGGGGAAAAAATTAAAATTTAAGGAAAAAATTATAATCAAGGCTGTGTAAATTATAATTACAATTTTTCAAAACTTTATTTTTAAAGAATAGCTAAAATTAAAATTTTAAACAATAAAAAAAATGTGAAGTATTTAGGGCCAATTTATTTAATAAAATTGTTTCAGAGTGAATTTTATTTTTGAACGTTTTTCCTATTTTCATTTAACTAAGGCGAGTATTATTGAATTCTCTAAAATACAAGATTCTTCCATCTAACGATACAAAAAAAAGTATAACTTTATAGAAAAATGCATGGATAGTTTGAACTTATTTCAAACAAGTGCGGGATTAAGGTTACATAATTAAGCGCGGTTAAAAATAAATCACAGTTTAATGATTCTGAATGGAATCTTTAGGAGTGAAATTGTTTAGATATATTTTGACAGGGAAACTAAATGGTTCAAAAATGAATGGTCCTAAACGTCCTTCTAGCACAAGAGTGTGCGAGGGCTTATCTTACTTCTAACAGAAAAATCAGGGAATCTCTTATCAAAAAGTCACACATTCGCCCGAGAAGAAGTTTTTAAAAATGCATGGCCCCCCATAAAGCGCGCCATTCCGCGCGAATTAAAAGTGAAGAGATTCGCAGCGGTCGTAAAAACGGCTTTTATTTCCGACAGCGTCGACTCACAGACACTGAAAGATTTCTTATTTTTAATTTGGCACACTTGAAGCTGTCTCGCCAAACTGCAGAGAAAATAAGCCAAAATATGTGTTAAAGGCACGGAAAATATTTAAAGAGTTAGAAACTAAAATCAAGAATGAATACATTGGAGACAACTTTTTTTCCTGTAATAGAATGCTAAAATAGTTTCACTCCGCTTTTGAAACACAGCCATCCTTACAGAGAGAAATATTTTGTAGACCATAAAATCCAAATGAAATCCATTATAGATTTTTTTTAAATCTTTCATTTGTTTGAGTAACTCCTCTCCTTGGGGAAACAGCCCATTACTGGGCCAAGGCTTGCCGAGCCCATTTCAGCTTTCGTGACATAGGGATATAGGGCTATGGGTTGCTAGGCATATTTCCCGGTAAGGTGGTTAGCCTCACGCAGAACCCCCAGTGTTTTTTTTTTTCAAGCATGCTCGGTACAGATTTTATCGGCTCACTCAAGAGATGAAAGGATGGGTCAACCTCGCCTAATACGGGATTCGATCCCCGGACCTGGGACGTGGCAATGCGAAGCACTACCATTTAGCCACTGGGCCTAATTTTTTTGAGTAAATGAAAGTAAAATCCTTTTTCAAACATGTTGATACATTCTATTGAAAAATTAGAAGAATAAATATTATTAAAAGTAAGTTTTTAGGGCAAAACTGTGAGCCAAATATATTTCGGCCTAAAAAAATATATTCCTTTTCATAAATAAAATTGGTTTATTCAAAAACTAACTACTTCCTTCGAATTCTTATATACACTTTTCACAAAATTTTTAAAGTGTACCAAACGAAGATTTTGAGCCAAACTGGAGTGTTCTCGAGCACTTTGGGATCAGAAGCCATTTCGAACTCACCGGGACAATAAATATCAATCTTTAAGTGCTTCCATTTCAACGACGGGGCTCTTAACAGTGGACAATGGACATGAGAGGAGGATTGGCGCGAATCGCGGAGAGAGAAAACTTTTAAGCTAGTGTTGTTTTTGAATCCTTCTTTTTTCTCTTCGTGCGAAAGAACTTTAAAATGTAAGTGAAATAGAATAGAAGTTCCAACGTCCGTTCTAACTGGTTACCTATGGTTAGGTGATGTTATGGTTGTATACTTATGGTTACGTAAGATTTTAAGAATTCGGTTTTTGTTTTAAAATTTATGACACTCGACCTATAATTTAAACAGAGATAGAAAATTAACAATTAGAGCAGAACAATTAATTTTTTTTAGTAGAAATATATAATACAATTGATGGTGCGCTCGTTTGATGTATATGCTAAAGAACAATGCAAAAGTGTTAGAAAAAAATGCAAAATTGAAGCATGGAACACAAATGCAGTTTCGTAACAGGTTGGCGTATGATATTTTGAACCAATCATAATTTCCTGTTTATGCTTTTGTCAGTCTGTTCGTATTGAAGCACGGAATGTAACAACAATGATATAAAAAATCAATAAAAATGTTAATCATTTCTAAAAAAATATTTACCTATTTAAAAACTAAAATTATGCAAAAAAAAAAGAATTTATTTTCATAAAATGTATTTTTCTAAAAGTTAGTTGTTTTGCATAATAGATGACGCTTAAATAATTTCACTTTTTTCAACTAAGACCAACGGTATGAAACATATTCATGAGTATTAAATATGAAAATTGATTTTTATTCAAATTATATAAAAGCGAAAATCTCATGCCCATAATTCTGTAGAAAGTTAAAAAAAAATCCTCTATTTCGGGAAATAATTTTTCTCTGGTTAAAATCTTTTTCCGAGACGAAGTTCAAACGTAGTGGTTGTAACCACAGACTTTTATTTCCAAGTATCCTTTCCCTTTCACAATTATTTTTATTTGCAACTGTATAGGGGCACTCTTGAGGATTGGGATGAAAATACAAAAAAAAAAATTGACATCTGCAATATATTTGAGGAATGTGAAATTGTACTAGAACAATTTAAGAGCTTAGTGGAAGAACGTGCTAAATGACATTTTTGAAAAAATCGAGATTTTTGTGTCAATAAACATATTCTAGCTTCTTTTTGGAAGCACCGTTTGCAACAGATCTGAGTGCAAACTAAAAACTTCAAGCTCCTTTTCCCGTTTTTACCTTTTTGTTACTTAGAACGTTTTTTTACTAAGCTCTTCAATTTATAATATCATTTCTAGTTTTTTTTAGAAAGAAAGTAAAAAATGTCCTGTCCAGTAATTGATTAAAAACGTTACAAATATCTTCTATATTTAGAGTAAAAACAAAACGAAGTGGTTAAAATCAGTATAAACTACATCTTTTGCATTTGAGTGTAAGCAAGTTCTATTATAACCTTCTCTTATTGATTCTAATTTCTTTGAAAAATTGGTAGAAAAGTGAAATGTTAGCAATCCCTATATGGTCTCCCAATTTATAATTTTAATATTAAATTAGTTTTATTTGCTGACAATTAGGATTTACGGGATATTTTAAAGCTATGATGAATATACATATCCTTCAAAATGATTAATGAATATCCATAAAAATTTTCTTAACGAAAGAGTCACAAAAAGGAGATTTCAGACCAAACTGGAATGCGCTGTCGCAATAGGATCAGATGCTACAAGAGCCATTTTAACCTCGCCGGGCAGTAAATGTCATTTTTTAAAGTACGGTCATTTCAACGCCGCGGGGGATCACTTATTAGAGTGGACACGATGACTGGCGCCAAACGCCGCAGGGCAAACTTTTATACAGAAAATTTAATTTAAAAAATAAGGTTAAGAAGGATTTTTCTCCAAAACATTTGAGAGTTCCGAACACTTACTTCCTTAAATTTACGGCACTGTAAATTTAAATACGAGTAGTTTTTAAATTACAAATGTTTCCTTTTTTGAAAAAAAAAATAGTAAAAGTGGCTTATTTCACTAAACTTTTAAGCAGGTTGTAAAAAAAATTATAACTCCACACTACAAACTAATATGGAATAAAATTTTATATTTAACAACTACATAATATATAATTCACTCTAATGCAGTCCGCATTTCCCGCTTCATTCATTGATTCGAAGTTAATCCAAAAGTAAAATCTAAAAGCCGCTCTTTGGAGAGTGAATGCAACTCGATTAGAAGCAGAAAATGCAATCGTAAACATTTTCTGGAATGGACTCAAACCATCGGAGGCCGGAATAGGTCGGGGATGCTGCCTTGCTCACTAATTAAGGAAGAAACAGGTTTGCCAAATGAAGCCAGGGATCGACTTTGAGGTAGACCCCATTAAGATATTGTTAATTTGGCGCTATTCTTACTTAGAGTCGGAATAGGAGTAGAGGCGCAGTAACCCGATTCCTCAGAGTAAAAATCCGGTCTATCCTGAATGTAAGCTTCGAAAGAATTTTTCTCCCCCACCCCGCATGTGGTTTTCTTCGAAACGACGTGAGCTTGTTTTTCCCCCACCCTATTTAAGTTTGAACTGTCAAAGTCACAGCTGAACCTCAAACGCAAAAATTGAAAATTTGTGTAATTTATTTGAAAAAACTGTGTTTTTGTTTTAGTTAATTTTTTTATACATATGAACTAAAATAATTTTGTAAAATGTTTGAAGTCAATGGGAAAATAATTGATGAGCATAAATCATTTTTTTTATTTAAGTTTTCAGTTTTGTGTCAAATTCTTTTAAATATCTACACTTGTAATTGTGGTAGTATGTGCAGTATATTCAGTAAATGTATAAATGATAACCATTTAAGCCAAAACCGACCTTAAGTTTGCAGTATACAAATGTTCTACGAGAAAAAGGGTAAATAGTTCTCATTTTCGAGTGCGAGAATCGAATACAAAAAGGTATTTCCCATTCAATAAACATATTTTTTTGTTATTTCAAGACATACATTTATTATTTTTATTAGTTTAGCTTCAGTTGGAGTGTTATTTTAATTATTTTTTCCTTCGATTTTGACGTAACAGGGCGCACGAATATCAGGGTCAAAGGAGCAACCAATAGGAGCAGGCGAAATTTCGGCGCCAGCAGCGTTGTTTACGCAGTTTCCTCCGCCTAGTACATTTCTCTGCTGCAAACTTAAGGTCGGTTTTTTTTATTAGTAAATAGACAAGGTATAATCCAAGTCCAAACAACTCGACTTTGGCAACTTCCAGACATCTTCACCACTTTTTCCGCCGCCAAGCATCCTATTCTTGTCTCTGTGAATGGATGCGCGGCCTGACGAATGGGGTCGAATTAACAGCCCCCTAATTAGGAGATTACTTTTTCGATCCTCTCTTTCTGGAGTGCTCGGCCAGATTGAGAAATGTTTTTAGCTTCTGCTCTTCATTTGGAACGATCCATCTGCTTTCTTTTTTTTCAGTTATCGGATTCCATTCTAATGAAGGGGAAGTGAACCTTCTATTCAATAAGGAGATCATCTGTTTTCTTTCGGTTTAAGTTGAATAAACGTGATTTTAGTGCACCATTAAGGTTTGTTGGCGACAATTGTGATTCATGGATTTGGAGTGATCCACTGCATTACAAATATTACACCGATAAATAAAATTCTAATTATTTACAATATCTTTCTGAACATTTACTGAAGATATCATTATGACATCTTCGGTAGAAAAAATATATCAAACATTTTCTGAAGTCCTCCCTTGAAGTATGAACCCATATTTCGCTCGCCTTCGACCTGCTTTCTCTGTTTTGAGTAACATATTCCAATTGTATATAATTAAAAAAATATAATTTTATTAGAACATTCGTATACTAACATTCAGGGTTGGGGAACACACTAAGATGGGTATCCACGTACATATATTTCAAAAGAAAAGCACAAAAAAAGGAAACGCTTTTTTTTTAAACTTAAAGCTGCTCATACCTAATACCCAGGCTCAAGGCTAAAAAATGTACCCCACAAACCCTAAAACACATTCCACCTGCAGCCATGTATTTTTTATGAGCCATAACTTGTTCGGCGCGTTAATGTCCCCCATTCATCTTCCTGGATGCGGGGCTTCTTAACAGTTAACCTGTTGCCCGCTGCACTGTGTTTTATTAGCTCAGTCCAGAGTGCTGTAAAACGGTTATTTTGCAACAACAGTAACGCGTTTCTTACTAAATGTTTAAGAAAGATTCTAAAAACATCAAAACAGCAGACAAACCCTTGACATAATGACAAAAAGATGGCATTGAGTCGGTCATGCGTTAAGAAGAAGCCCCGATTCTAACGATCGGATCGCGCTTTAACTTTGTCTCTTGAAGGCAAAAGGAAGAGAGGACGACAAGGCTGACGTGGCGACGAAACATATTGAAGAAATTGAAGAAGAGAGACCATCTTGTTTGGCCAAGCTAGGCAGTTGCCAGGGAAGCCGCACTGGACCGGAGGAACTGGGTTAAAACAATTGCGGCCTCATGCGCCTTATTAGGCGTGAAGAGTCTCAAGGCAAAGCAAGTGACTCTTCACGACGCAAAAGGGGAATGTTCCATGCACTGAGTTGTAGAGTTACCGAATGTATTTAGCCGCTTCCACCAAAAGCTGTGGTGAAGACCAAGTCGCTTCGGCTTATATATTACAATAACTGCCGTAGGCAGGTAAGCAGTATCTAGACCAAAAACTTATAACATTGTTTTGATATCTGAATAGCTTTAACATAGAAACCCAAGAAATTATATGAAATGACTGATTATTTCAGAGGAAAAATAGTCCAATTCATTGCTGTAGATACAGCAGTTTACCTGATGCCTACAGCAGCAGTGTTACCAAAGATATTACAAACAACCAGTAAAAGGACAACCACAGAGAAGACCAAGTAACTAATGCCACAATATTTCGAGTAAAATCTAGACGACTGGGTTGGGTAGCAATGTAGTTGTAAACCAGTACCCTTTAGCGTGGCTGTTATTTGAGGTTGCGTACGGAGACACAGATTATTCCGCATTTCTTTCCTCTACTCTACTCTATCTACTAAACACACAGGAATCTATATACATAAAAGGTGACTTCTGTTTGTGTGTTTGTCTGTATAGGACGCAAAAACTTAATAACCACGCAACAGATCGTCACGAAATTTGGCACAAAAATTCATCTCATCTCCAGAACAAACATAGGCTAAGAATTTTTCTAATCGGACCATTCCTTCTATCGTTTTCGAACGTTTTAAGGGAAAAAATACACCACTTTCGCTCAAATCCGATCATTTTTTCTCTTTCGTGATGCCATCAGGCAGAAATATTTAAATAAAACTTTTGAAACAATTGAAATTGAAAATGTTTAATTTATTTAATATTTGTTCATTGCCTTCAGAAACAAAATTAATTTAAAAAAAATAGTTGGATATGTTTCAAGTTACGTAATCCTACCAGTCTCCATTCTATTATTTTATTGTGTAAATATGATTTTAATTATGAATTTTTTAAAAGCATAGTTAAGCTTTTACTGAACTATGTTGGTTTTTTGGAGACCGTTGCACTACAGATGCATATTAGGATTTCATGTCTTCCTTTTTTCGCCAATTACAAATTTGAAATTTGAATTTTACGCCAATTTGAAATTAATATTGCCAAACTCGCCAAATTATTACAAAGAACGCGCAAAAGAGCATTTTTTAAAATAGCTGGTTGGTTGTGCGATGGTCTTTGCGCTAGAGCTGAATGGGTGTAATGGTAGCTATATATTTTTCACGCCAAATTTTTCAAACATGCCAAATGAGCTAAAATGTTTTTATTCGGGAAATTACTACGACATTATCTGTTAATTTTATAGCATTTTTTAAATTTTGAATTTTTAAGGTAATATAAGTAACGGGATTCTGTACTTTATAACGAACGGTAGCATCAACATAAGCTTATTATTCTATAACGGATTAAATGATAGATGAATTGAACTGACCTATATAAAAATGCAAATCGTTTGTTGTTTGCTGGAATAGCTTATTTTTAATTATTACTGATTATTTTTTGCTTCAATATGTATTCTTTTTAATTTGAGCTTCTTATCATAGGTATTTTTTTTGAAATTAATATTTATTCATTACTATATCCAGGATGGGTAATTAAATGGAAAAAATTACTGGGTAATCTTCATATCTTATGTAACTCAAATGAAAGAAAAAAATGGTTAAATTGAGTATTATTAACTTATTTTTTCACTTTTACCCGTGCAACGTCGGGTATAACAGCTAGTAGTTTATAAAATGACAGCTTTTTATGCCAGGCGTTGCACAAAAGTACCCTTAAAAAACCGGAAAAAAAAAATCGAGCTTCTTCAGTTTCAATAACTCCAAAGCTATGCATTTTATTCATGATATATAGTAATATTGAACTATATAATTTAAAAAAAAAATAGCTTCGTTAAGTTCTACACGTCACATAGTTTTTGAGATACAGTAGTTCAAAACTGGACAAAAAAATATATAGTCAGGAATCTGGCAACTTTTCCCAATTTCTTAAAATTTCTAATTAACGTACGTAAATTTGTGAAATAACCAGAAATAGTAGCGTAGTAAGTTTTATCCCAACAAAAACATCTCTGTAAAAGAGGGCCAAGTTCTTACAAAAAAAGGTCTGGCCTACAAAAGAAGTGAAATCAACAAAAAGACCAAGTTCAATGGAATTTGCTGAGTTAAAGTTCTAGAAAAAATTAAGCCTGGACAACCAAAGATTTGAAAACAAAAAAGGATCAAGTTCAATAGAAGTTGATGAGGTTATAAACCCCAAAACATTTTGTTTTAAGATGCAGCTTAGGTCTAACACATTCTTACTAGCTGTTTGTGTAACTTGGCCAATACGCATCGTGAATATGGAGTTGAACCCTTCGTACCTGGTTGAATTTCACCTCGGGGCGTTTGAGTAAGTCTGTATTTGATTTATCCCTAGTTAATCAAATGGTTAATCCTAGTGCTATTCTGCGTGGTGATGGCTATGTGTTGTATATCTATAGAACAATAATGTGCTGTGGTGTTTTAATAATGAACTATAAAGTTGACACATTTAGTTAGTTTGTATTATGTAGTTTTATGTATATATATATGTTCGAGATTATTACATTTCTGTTAGTGTTTTTATATTAACAAATGCTATTTGCAATTGAAAAAACATGTCTTTCTCCTTATTCAGCTGAAACCTTATTGATAATCAAGTAAAATAAAATAATAAAAAAATGTTTTAAAAATTTTAAATAGATCAATACAATAGTCGATGGAGATTGGAGCATTTCTTTAGATCACGTAAGTAAATGTAGCATCTCGTTTTCCAATGCTTGAATCTTGTAGTAAAACCTCTAAGCTTTACTATAATATATGGAGCTTTGATTACTCTTTCTTACTTTCTTTGAAGGAAATAGAACGATTACCTTATTAAAACGCTTCAACAGTTGCAAACAGCTAAATGTTCATTCGGATAAGTATCACCAACTAAGTGTGATGGTAATCCTGGCAACAAAAGCAAACGTTTTTATTTTGATTATTTACCTGCAACGCCAACGCATGTGTTACGACTACTATTTTACCCCTTTCCACCCGAGAGGTGCGTGTCATTCACCACTTAACTGAGCATAAATCAAATACAGACTTACTCAAACGCCCCGAGGTGAAATTCAACCAGGTACGAAGGGTTCAACTCCATATTCACGATGCGTATTGGCCAAGTTACACAAACAGCTAGTAAGAATGTGTTAGACCTAAGCTGCATCTTAAAACAAAATGTTTTGGGGTTTATAACCTCATCAACTTCTATTGAACTTGATCCTTTTTTGTTTTCAAATCTTTGGTTGTCCAGGCTTAATTTTTTCTAGAACTTTAACTCAGCAAATTCCATTGAACTTGGTCTTTTTGTTGATTTCACTTCTTTTGTAGGCCAGACCTTTTTTTGTAAGAACTTGGCCCTCTTTTACAGAGATGTTTTTGTTGGGATTTCACTTCTTTTTGTAAGTGGGAACACACAGTGAAGTATAATGAATAATGTGTTTAGTGAATAGGCAGTATCCTAATAAAATAAACATAGGATGGAGATTTACACTGCGGCGAGTAAAATATTTACAATTCCTGTTTAAAGGAAATATATATTGGTGGCAACAAGCAGTAAAAATAGTTTATAACTTTTTAAGTATATTTTGTAACAACAATTGAATTAACGTCGCACTAGAGCTGAAACCAAACAATATCTATAGTGAAATTATTTCCTGTTCTGACTGCTTTTTAAACAAGAAGTTCTAAAAGAACTAAAATAGCCTACTGATGTCCTGCCACTTTAATACTCACCGAAATTCTTAGAGAATAACAAGTAGGTTTGTAATAGTAACTGTCACCTGGAGCTGCTTCCACAAAAAATTTATACACCTTAGAAAAAAATAGCCAAACACAACATTTAGTTGTAATTTAAACTTATAAACATGCCTTTCCAACAAAAAAAGAATTTTTAAAAGTGGACGATTAGAACCGAAAGATTGACAGACTGTTTTATAAAGGACAGACGGACAGAAAAAAGTACAGACAAAAAATCAAAAAGTTTGAAATATAGGTGTTTGATGTCATACCTTTCGAACAAAAAAATAATTTTTAAAATCGAGCGGTTAGAACCGAAAATATGACAGACCTTCTTATAAAGGACAGATTGACAGACGGACAGAAAAACGTACCGACATACGGACACAAAGTATGAAATATGATGCCATAACTTTATAAAAAAAAAAAGATTTTTTTAAATCAGACGATTAGAACCGAAATTATGACAGACCGTCTTATAAAGGACAGACGGACAGAAAAGCGTACAGACAGATGGTCAGAGAATATGAAATATAGGTCTCCGATATCATTTCTTTCTAACACAAAAAAAGAATTTTTAAAATCGGACGGTTAAAACCAAAAATATGTCAGACCGCTTATAAAGGAGATTGACAGACGGACAGAAAAACGTACAGACGGGCGGACACAAGGTATGAAATACAGGTCTCTGATGCCATACCTTTCTAACAAAAAAATAAAAATTGAAATTGGGCGATTAGAACCGGAAATATGACAGACCGTCTTATAAAGAACATACGGACGAAAAGCGTACAGACAGACGGACAAAAAGTATAAAACATAGGTCAAGCCTTTGATATATGTCATTTCTTTCTAACAAAAAAAAATATTTTTTTAAATCCGATGGTACTGTTTGAAAGATTCTGTTCAAGAAATCGTCACTTGACCACGATTTAAAAAATACGAGAATCGCCGCCAATAACCCTTATGTAGCTCTAGTACAACGTTACTGCAAGCAAAATCCTTAAAAAAAACATTTGCCCATTGTGAAGCATTGGTTCCAACCATTACTCATATGTAGCCCTTGTGCGATGTTAATCCTACCTCCAAACAACCAATGGCTCTTTATGAAACATGGTGCTGGTTGCCAGCTCAGGTTGACACATTAAATTAGTAATATCGTGTGCTAAATCCCACACATGAAAACCTTTAACGTATCTGAAGGCAAATAACTATTTGAATTGTTGGCGATGACGTTTAATCGCCGCTGGTATATCAGCGTATGGAGAGCATTGCAACTGCTTATGAAAAAGGGCGCCAATCAGTTTACGCCCAACCCCGGGTAAAATCTTCGAATTTCGGATTTTTCCTGTTATATGCATGCTCTATTCTATAAGTGTTCCAATTTTCGTAACTCCATAACAACCCGTTGTACCTAAACATTATGATCGCCCGTCAGTCAGTCAGTGAGTCAGTGAGTGAGGGACATATTTGTCGTTTTTCTGGTTCATTTATCTCTGGCTTAAATGAATTTCGAACGCTGGAAATTTTTTTCTAGGTTAAGTCTCACTAGGACACCCAGAAAAAAGTCTAAACTCGAATCTAAAGTGCGTAGAAGAAAAGAACTGGGTCTCCAAAATTGTGCCGAAATGGTCCCAGTAAAGGATAGTCAGTGCCGCCTTCGTTATGAACTTGGCGATGCACTGCCGTGCATCCAGATAAACTTAATATTAAGTCCTTAGCAATATATTAAGTAATGATAGCTCTGAGGACAATACAATGCATAGCATATTACAGTTTTACAAAAGCAAATTTCTTAAATGAAATAAAAGGAAAATTACAGGTGTAATTTTTAGAACAGCAAATCTTAACTTTCGGATCATAAACAAGAGTAATTGAGGCTGTAAAATGTAAGTTATAATATACATTGATATAACAAGCACTCAGATAGAATATGCAAATTTTGAAGCAATTGTAGCAGATTTCCATTCGTAATGGTGCCAAGTTGATGAATAGCAAGTAAACTTAAATTTTTCTTGCTTTAACTAGTCTGGAATTAGTTTAAATTATCGACGCATTGAGCTACATAAGGGCTCTTGGCGACGGACGTCATAATTTATTGTCAAGGGGCGAGCCGACATCTGAGTAGGCACCCAACGCAACTTTAAACACGATTCCGTCCGCAGTGTCGTTACTTTGTAGCATATTTAACGTGCACTCCCTAGAAACGGGGTATTATTCGTCGGACCTCTTATCTGCAACATAGGTCGGCAGTTATCTTGACAACGCCCGGAATCGAACCTGGGACCTTTCGCATGCAACGCGAACGCCTTTACCAACTGGGCTTCCCAGCCTTCGAACTGTATAATGAGTAGTTCTTTCCGTAACACTTGCATTTGTTTCTAGTGGTCTATTCATTTGAACAGGACAGAAGGAACAAGGTGTTAAGGGATTCCACCATCCGCAAATGAAGAAGTATGTTGTGGCACAAAACGACTCTCGGCCATAAATAGTCTCTCTCTGACTGCGGCTCTTTCCTATCACTTACAAAAAGAGGGCGATTACTCTTGACACAAAGGCTTCGTCTGCAATCTTGTAATTTTGGAAGTACACTCTTAAAACAAAAGAGTGAAATTCACTCTAGTTGGAGAAGTGCATTTTCGACACTGGAAAGGAATGAATATTAACTCAGTCTGAGTTAAAATCACTCGTTTGGAGTGATCCAGTCGGAGATTTAACACACAAAGGATCCACTCCGAAAGGAGAAGTGCATTTTCCAGACTGGAGGAGTGGAAATTAATCAGACTGAGTTAAAATCGCTCGTTCGATTTAAGAGTGTACGTATACTAGAAAACGTTATTTTCACATAATTTCATTTACAGAATTATTATTGGTTTGGTTTGGTTTGAATTATCGTCGCACTAGAGCTACACGAGGGCTATTGGCGACGGGCGTCGTATTTTAGAACCACAGTCAGGTGACGAGCCACACCTGAATAGGCACCCAACGCAACCGTTAAGGGTGACATCGTACGCAGCGTTAGGACTTTGAAGGATATTTAACGTGCACTCCCTTACACGGGGTATTATTCGTCGGACATTTTTGGCTGCACGGGCCGTTTTTTATAGGTCGGCAGCTATTTACAGAATTATTATATTTATTACTGTTTTATTATTATACTATTATTACAATAATATTTATTACTGTGATATATATTTGCTGTAACAGACATCTTTATCGATCTAGGAAGAAGTCAGGTCTGACTGACTCGCGTATACCGGCCAAAACTATTGGAGTTACAAATTCCAAATTTTAGAAGGTTAATTTCTTGTGTACTGAAGGTGTCTTAAGAAACTATAATATCTTGATAAGGGTGCGGACCAGCGAGGAGCTCGATCGATTGACATAAAGTAAAAGTTTCGATAAACAAGTCATCGTTAATTAGTTTTTTCGGGTGTAACGTTGGGTTTGTAAAGCTAGTATATTGTACAATTTCTTAAATTATTGCATCTATTTTATTTCAACCTTAAGGCCTTGTATTTTTATTATGATGAAATTCTTTCTTAAGCTCGTTTGAAATACTTTTAGCAGGATTTACTGTTGCCCCTACTTGTTTACAAACCGCATTTTTAAAAGGTTGTTGAAGGAAACAACATTTTAATCGGTTTTATGCTATCTGTTTTATGTCGCATTGTTTAATACATTTTTCCACCTCAATCATTGGGGCTGGGGATCCCAGTCGGTTAGGCACTCGCCTAGCATGCGAAAGGTCCCATGTTCGGGTCCGGGCATCGCCAAAATAACTGCCGACTTATAAACGGCCCGTGCAGCCAAAAATGTCCGACGAATAAGGGAGTGCACTTTAAATATCCTTCAAAGTCCCAGTGCTGCGTACGATGTCGCCCGTAACGGTTGCGTTGGGTGCCTATTCAGGTGTCGGCTCGTCACTTGACTGTGGTTCTAAAATACGACACCCGTCGCCATTAGCCCTCGTGTAGCTCTAGTGCGACAATAATTAAAACCAAACCTAACCACCTCAATCATTCGCGATACCGTAACTATGACGAACCGGAATCATCTCACTTGAAACATACCTCTATGGTTCAAATAAAAAAAAAGTATTGTGTGTTTATCCAACTTCTATTGCCTATCGATAGTTCGGTCCCTGCGCACAGTCAGCTCCCCCGCGTGGTTTGTTTTGTTTACTGCGGTCGCCTCCTCCCCCTCGTTCGTCTTGATTAGGGAAAGATTCCCCCAGGGAATTAGGAGGAGGGAAAAACGGAGTAGTGCCACTTGCGACAGTCCCATTTGCGACGAAGGGAAAAATCGTCCAATTTATCCTTTTCGCACCGTAAAAGGGGAAACTCTGAAGGGTCTCATAAAGGTGACGGAGCTTGGCGTGATGAAGCATTGCAGTACCGCCAATACTTGGGTGTTAGTGATAAAAATTTGCAGTTGCCCCCCATTTCGTATGCGAGTGCCTTTTTCGTTACAAAGTGTGTGTGGCGTCTGGAAGGGGGGGGGGGGCGGGCAGGGGTTAATTGAGTGGTCAAACATCCTGCTTTTGACGGGACAGTAACTTGGTTGGTATCGCTGTAACACTTTTATAAGTTACTGAAATAAAATGCAAATCAAATAGATGACTGCACCTTATTTATGAATGAGTATTGTTGAAATCATAAATTTTACCTTACGATGCCCAGTGGGGCAAAGATCTCAATCGTTTTCAAAAGTAAAAAATGAAACTTTGAATTTCCATTTTATATTTAGTCCACATTCAAACGATAATTTAACTCATCAAAAACCGGAACATACTTTTTCCGATGGAATAATGTTTTTAATATTACAACGCCTTGATGGGCACCTGACGATAAATGATAATCATTTGGAATGAAAAAAAATCTATTTCCGTAATAAAGAATTGTAACAGTGTAAAATCTTTAATAAAAATAATAATAGTTAATTAGATGGAATATAGAAGTATGTTTTTTAAATATATTATTAGTATGCATCATATTTCATAAAGAAATTTTGAGCATTATTGAATCCCCCTATATCACCCTTACATGTTCGATGATAAAGTTTAGGACGTATATAAATGATTTTTAAAAACATCCAGTCCACATACTTGCACTTTTTATAATACATTCAATGTTTTTGCGAAATTAATTTCAAGTAATCTTATGTGACACATCTTACATGAGAGATGTTATTTTTTATTTGAATTACTAATAATACAAATTAATAATGATTTTTAAACAAATATTTTGTTTTTAACGAAAGACAGCGAAAAAAAAACCATTTTATTGTACATTAATTGAAAACTATTATTCATTTAACTTTACCTTTAACACAATAGCAAAAATTCAAAAGAATGGAATGTTTTTTGTGCTTCGTGATGCACTTAGATGCATAAGTTTACAAAAAGGTATATGTTTAATCTGGAAACATAAATACAATGCAAATACTATCGCAAATAAAATGAAAACTTAATTGCGTAGGCACTTTCACTCAATTGTCCCAAAGTTTTCAGAAGACTTCTATTGATAAATATCTACATTTTTAGCTAGCCATATTTTTAACTAAAAGAAAGTGGAATAAATCTTATCAAAAATAATTGACTTTTTTCAAAGAAAGGTGACCTGGCTTTTGGTAGCAAAATTATTAACATGGGAAAACTGCTTTTATAATAGTCTTCAAACATTATAATGTTCAGAATATACTGACTTACATACTACATGATTTTAAGCAAAAAGCACTTTTTTTCTTTAAATGGTTATAAAGTTTTTACATTACGTATTTCGTTATTTTATCCCAAAAAAAAAAGGACTTTTTTAAATAAATATCTATGAAATATGCTATTTTTGCTTATATCACTGGAAGCTAAAGCTGAACTCAGTAGTTTGTTATATATTTAATTACTAAATAAACCATTACAAAAAGTAAAATCGAAAAAAAAAAAAGAAACTTGTAAACACGTTTTTACTACCTCGCAATTTCCTTTTGTTTCTTTGTTTAGAAATAAATAAAGGAAATTTTTATTTTCATGGGATATGCTGGAATTATTCAAGCTTCTTTTGATGAATTGGTTACTTATTTGTGTTATAAATTTTGCATTCAAAACATCCCATAACCAAATCGTGAATTTTAAAAGGGGCCAATGTATATTTGCAGCAGTGTTTCCGTTTTTTCAAAACACAATGGTTTACAGAAATGTCCTATGTTCTTATGGAGCACAGAGACAGCAAGATAATAAAACACTTCTGCAATGTAAAGCATTTTCAGAAATTCGGGATAGAATTATTTTCTGTATGTAACCGTTTATATAGTTGTTCTTATAGAGAACAATTTATTATAAAATTCGCTTTTCGAAGATAAAAAACAATATTTTCAACACATTATTAATTTAATAATTGTGTCTCAAGTGAAGATTAAATAACTATTTTAATTAGCTTTCAACGTAAAGTGCTTTTTTCAAAGAAAGCACTGTTTCATGAGGTAAAGTCCTCCAATGAAACAGATATTCCCAATTTTTATTTATTTTTTATTTTTGAAAGTTAAAGGTGGCTGGTGAGTTCAGTCGGTTAAGGCATTCGCCTTGCCTGTGGAAGGTCCGGGCATCTCTAAAATAATTGCTGACCTATAAACGACTCGTGCAGCCAAAACTGTCCAATGAATAACACTCCGTATAGAGGAAGTGCACGTTAAATATGCTCCAAAGATCAAGCTGCGCGTTCTATGTTGTACTTAACTGTTGCTTTGGGCGTCTACTCAGGTGTCGGCTCTTCAATTGACTGTGATTATAAATTGCGACGCTCAAAACTGCCAGTAGATATATCTCTAGTATGACGATAATTGAAACTAAACTAACCTACAAAAATGTTTAAATAACCATGTGTTCCATAAAGTGCTTTTCATAAACACGTGGGAGAAAAATTTGTTTATTCAACAAGTAAATGAATCAAAACTTTAAAAAAAGAATAAAATAATGCATACATGACGAGCGAGGTAAATAATTTTCTAAAGTATTATAAAGTTTAATTTATACCCGATGTTTGGATACATCTTTATTATCACTTGCGAAAAATATTTTTAGCATTGCAGGCAAGATTTTTAAGAACTTAGTAGTTATCCAAATTTAAAAGAGTTATATATATATATCGTTTTTATTAATTTTTCTATTATCGGGTTTAAAATTTGGATTCAATGTGGAATGAAACAGAGCAAAAGTTGACATTTTACGCACTTCTGCTTAATGAAGAATATTTCACACTGGTTTCTTTAAAGCATGACTACACACGATTATGAATTTGAATAAGTGAATTTTCAGCTCGAGATTATTAAACAGTTATTTATGTAACTAGTGTGTAATGTTAGTCTTTTTTAAACAAGTTGAATACATCATTTAACTACGGTGAGCTCTGAGTGAAATTACTATATTCGAGTTTAAAAAAGAGTAATTTAAGCATGTGCCAAGTATTTATAATCCAGTGCAAAAATATAGTTAAATTGCTAGCAAAGTTTTATTGTTCACTTGCAAATATTTTTCTTTACTCAACATATATTGGCATTTAAAACTTCCCCGATAAATGTAGTAGTTTCTGTTCTCAAAACAATACGCTAGTTGTAATATTAATTCTATTAATACATTTCCTTTCGTGCAAAATCCCTCTTATTCTAATAAATAATCGCTGATATTTCTTTTTTCCCAATGGTACTTTAAATTTTTATTCGCACTTGAAGTGCATTATAAACATGTAAACGCACTTGTGCGTAAAGTAAGTTTTTACGAACGCAATTGAAAATAGTTACTTTAAAGACTATAATTGAATTTTTTAAAAAAAAAGTTTTTTTACGGGATTATAAAAAATACCTTAAATTATAGATTCTGAAGAGTTAAGCAAAATAAAATATATTAAATTAGGAGAAAACTATTTGGTCAGAGCAGGAAAAGTGCTCCTCGCATAATCCGAGTGGTGAAGATCTTAATTAATTTGGTAATAACTTTAAGCACTTGTTGCATAAATATATTTTATTTAAGATTTCATTAAATTTTCAAACAAAAGCAATTTATTAACATTAATTGGAACTTAACTAAAGGGAATTTTAATGATATCTATGTTCTGCATTTTTTCCTACTTACATGAATAAAATGTACTTAAAAATTAAATGTTTATATATTTTTTTTATTTGCATGATACAATTATCTTCAGGAAAGAGGTAGAAAACTTTATAGAGCACATATCGTCGGTCAAATGACAAAACCACGAATGAGCGATTCCAGGGATAGGCGGTTTTTGAAAACGAAAACCGCTTCTCGGTTCAACCGGTTCTTTTTCCCCTCCAGTTGTAACTGGTAATAGTTAAAAGTTACTAAAAACCGTTTCATTGAAAAACCGGTTTTGGAAGTTTGATCCATTTCGTCTGTCAGTTTCTATAACTTCTGCGAAAAGCTTTAACACAGCCAATTCGGGTACATAGGATGAACATACGCCGAAATCTACTTTTGGCCTCTTTGTTGAAAAACTTTATCACATCCAATTACAACTGGTAATTTCCGGTTTAGGAGTTTTTATATCATTTTATTATAACAAATGGTTACAGTGCTTCAAATTGTTTTGTGAGTTTTTACGGATAGCGCTTAAAATTATCGTTTGCCTTAAAATATTCCATAGTAATTGATTAAAGCTCCTATTTAAAAATTTTATACGCCAACGTTCCACTTGTGGAACAAATTATGTAACCTAATTTATTGCACGGAATAATTTTAGATGTAAACAATTAAATTACACGAAAAGCGAATTTTAAAAAATCGTTGTAATTTTTATTTTTTTTAGGAGTATAGAGTTGATGCTGCTCAAGGAAACTTTTCCAGCATTTTTATATAGAAAATGACGAAGTTTGAGTTGCTGGCATTGATACTGTTTAAGATAACTTTTTCGATAAAACTCTTACATTTTAGTTCATAACCTTAAATCAGCTCCATCTGAAAGGGTCTTAAAAGGTTAAATCTAGGTTACGTTTTTCGAATGGACTACGATTCTAGATATCTGGTTGAAAAGAACTTGACATCAAATAACATTTCGTTTATTATAATGTGAGAATTCTAAAGTTAGTAAGCTATGTAAAAAAAGCAATTTAATAAACTACCGGGTGATTATAAAGAAACTTTGCCAACATCTGCGCTAGAGTCCGTTCCAGTAAACCGATCGAGATGAGATTTCAAATACATATAGTTATTTGGAGGTATATGCTCAAGATTCCGTGAAATTCATGACAGTGGTGCTCACGGTTACGGTTATAGTTACAGAAACTCGAAAATTTCTAATGACAACGCCTACTTTTTCTGTCTCAAAATGTTCAGCGCATGCGAAAACCTTAAATAGCGTTGAAACGGCTGGGATATATCCAAAAACCGACGTGTTATAAATAACCCTTTAAGACCGGCCATCAGATGGAGCTGATTAAGTTTATGAGACTAACTGTTAAGAGTTTTATCGAAAAAAAATGGCTTAAGCAGCCAACAAAACACAATTTGTGCACGCGCAGTATATTTGCATATGACTGAGGTGTGCACTCAGTAAATTTGCTGTTTAAGGCATTTTTTTCGATAAAACGCTTAACAGTTAGTTCATAAACTTAATCAGCGCCATCTGATGGCCGGTATTAAAGGGTTATTTTTAACTCGTCAGGTTTTAGACTCGAAGTTGTTTCAACGCTAATGAAGGTTTTCGCCTGCGCTGAGCATTTTGAGACAGGAAAAAGTCCGGCGTCGCCATTTGAAATTTTCGAGTTTATGCAACTACGACCGTAACCGTCAGCACCACTGTCATGAAATTCACAGAATCTCGAGCGCTTACCTAAAAATAACTATATTTAAAATTTTATTTCGATCGGTTAACTGGAACGGACTCTAGAAGCGCAGTTGTTGGCAAAGTTTCTTTATAATCACCCGGTATTTAAAACATGTATCAGAGGTGTGATTTTCGGATATCCTGAAAAACAGAAAAATTACAACACAAAAAAAACACCTTATCATAAGGAATAATTTATATTAAGACTACATTTTATCTTCATAAACGTTGAAAATTAAGCCATAAATTGATTGTGTTTCTTTTTAATTTAAAAAGTGGTACTTTCTGTGCCCTTTCTAATATGTTGCTTATGTCATAGGACTTCTCCGGCAGCTTAGTTCTTGAAGCTTGAAGGCATTATCAGTATCAACAGTGTTAATAATCAATTTACGAACCATATCATTCAAACCCATTGTGATATATTTTTGACGTCATAATCAATTGATTTATCTAACAGTTTTAAAGTTTTCCTCCAGTTTAACCGATTAAGATTTTAGTTCAAATCGGTTCTTCAGTTTTAACCGGTTCACCTAAAGAACGAGTTTTTCCCGTTTAACCGAAGCCAAAAACCGGTCTAAAGTTGCACGGTTTTTCATCCCCCTAAGCACTTTCTGTTTTTGCACATTCGTGGTTTTGTCATTTTACCGACGATATGGTATGCACTTGTACATGCAGCCTCGGGATAGTTTTGGCCAAACCAACTCTAGACATCCTCTGTCCCGCCCCGTCTGTCATCTGGAATTTCTTATCGAATTGCAACGAGGGGTTGGTATACAAAACAATTTTCCTTCTACCACTTTTTCTCCTCAATTTAACTAGTGGGATAAAGAAGCCAAGCTGTAACTAAATCGAATTGCAACATAGGGAAAACGAAGTTTAGGGTTGTTAAGTTTTCCACCCAAAGTCCCTAACTAATTAGTCAGTTATAGGGATTTTTTTTCGTCGCATCTGGGACTGTCGCAAGTGGGACGACACGGGGAAAAACGAAGACCCATTGTTTCGGATGGGATGGCCGAAAAAGGAAAAGGCCAAATGTCGAAGAGTAGTGGTAATGGTGTATTTAAAGCAGCTTACACCAAAACACACCTTAAGTTCGCAGCATTAAAATGTTCTACGCGGAGGAAACGCGCGTAAACGAACGGAATTTTGCCTCTCTGATTGGTCGCTCCTACGCGATACGTCCGCCCAGATATTCGTCCGCCCTGTTACGTCAAAATCGAAGGAAAAAAATAATAATATTACACTCTAACTGAAGCAAAAACAAATAAAAGAAATAAAAATGTGTCTTGAAATAACGAATAAAGTGATTTATTGAATGTGAAAAACCTTTTTTTTATTCGATTCTCGCACTCGGAAATTAGAACTATTTACTCTTTTTCCCGTAGAGCATTTGTATACTGCATACTTAAACTGTGGTGAGGAACAGTTACCTAAATATATAACGTTGCAAAAAAAAGTTTAAGATACATAAAAAATATTTCGCACGTAATGGTGTTAAAAATATAGTGCATCAAATATAAGAACAATTTAACGACCTAAAGGAGAAGGCTTAATGTCGAAGAACGTCTTTTGATGTAATCAAAGAAAATTAATTTGCAAAATTAAAGGGGAAAGTATTAAAATCTTGCACCAAAATTGAATCACTTCAAAACATAGACAATGCATCATTATTCTCTAAGAATGCCCAAAAGGGTTTTAAAAAAAGAAGGTTGAATATAACGAAAGGTGAAGAGGTTTCAAATCAAACAAGCAAATTTGGAAGATGATGATATTTTATTAAGATTTTCTTATAAACTAGGTGTTATTTTAAAGTATAAACAATGCATGAATATTTTTAGCCTACTTTTCTTTTTTTTAATTCGAAGAATTAAAAAAAATAAAAAAGTAGGTATTGACATGCCGTCGATGTCCGTCCGTCCGTCCGTCCGTCCGTCCGTCTGTCTGTCTGTCTGTCCGTCTGTCCGTCCGTCCGTCTGTCCGTACCCCCTTCCAAAATCGGTTCTATCCATCCGATCTTAAAAATTCTTTTTTTGTTGGAAAGCTATGACCTCAGAGACCCAACTTTCATACTTTTTGTCCGTCTGTCTGTACGATCGGACGGACATAAATCTACTATTTGTCGACGAATTTCCCATTGAACTAGCATTGAAATTCAATTTCGAGTCAGTTAAATCGCTGAATTTAACTACAAATGCTACGGACAATTGAGATACGTCAAAAAATTCAGCTCATCGAAATGAGAATACATTGAAACTTTCAGAAAAGAATTCGAATTCTAAGTACTTCAATTATTTAAAAAACTGCAAAGTTAAATGCTCATTTAAAAAGCATAGGAAGCCATTTTTATTAGAATTAAATCACCATTGCCATCACAACAATCGCTCAAGAAACTTTAATTCTTTTAGACAATAAATTAAAATAAAATTATTTTTGCGACATCGATCAGTTTGAAATGACGTCAAATATATTTCACTTTGAGATTCTGTATGTTGGTATGCAATGTTTTCATTATATTTAAAAGCGAGAACTATTACATATTTATTCCTTGAAATATAAATTTTTGCAAACGATTTAAGAAATGATTATTTAATTTTCGAAATAAAATAAACGAAACTTGCCGAATTAAGCGCATAAATGTTTAATATAGAATTAATGCTGTTTTTGGCGCCATTTTACCTGTTCACCACTACTGTTGTGTTGAAGCGGGTTAAGTGAAAGATTCTGTTACAAACCTACTTGTTAATTTACATTTCCCATTTTAGGTGCATTTTGGAATAGTTTTATGGATTTTGTTCTAATAATTAAATATTTATTTATAACTGCAAATCATCATGCGGACGATAAATAATATTTATTTTATTGGCGATAGAAAATTAATGAAAACAATTATAGCTGGATGCTGTGTTTAGTGAAATTTATTCTAATGTACCGTCAAAGCGGGTATCTTTGGCCACGGAGGGTAACTTTGGCCACGCGTCGGAAAAAGATTTGTTTCTTAATTTCTCTTCATAAAATGATCTTATCTTAAATTGTTTTACATTTTTGGAAAGGTGGAAATATCGCCTTTCATTTCATGTAAAAAAAAATCTCATTCTAAATCTGGCAATACTACAAATGCTGTTTTCATTTATACGAGCATAAAATGACAAAAATCTATCTCTTCCAACTTTTGTCTGGAACACTTAAACAAATATTGAAAATATTTAAATAAAACACTCTATTCGATTCTTTTATCAATGAGGAAGAATATTACACCATTTGTTTTATTCTAAGTTGACTACTTTTTATGCTGTATTTAAATATTTGTAATTGGGAAGCTTTTGCCGATGAATGCGGGTAACTTTGGCCATAGATGTAAATATTTCTTTATGGAACTTTGCACTTTAAAAAATGTTTGTAAAAGTGTATTAAGTTTAACTATTTTTGAAAAAATTCTTACTTTTATGATTACAGTAAACTCCCGATTATCCGCGGGTGGATTATCCGCTTTGCGGATTATCCGCGGGTCACTTTTTCCCATTTTCCAGTTCAAATAAAAAAAACGCGATAAATGAATTTTAATTTGTTTCAAAATTTTTTGGAAGAATGCATTCCAAGAACAACGAATTATTTTCTAGAACGACAAATTCATTTAACAAGAACAACGAATGCATTATGATTATAATAAGAATGACTAGGAAAAATTGGTGTTCGGCCAGGTGCACATCACGAACATGTTTTTGTAAAAAAGTGGTCATTTGTGAAATAAACTGCCCGCTATTTAAATTGAATTGCTTTATGTGATTTTGATACTATAGCGAAATGCGTGAGAAACTAAAAAAAAGTTGTCTTGACAATTTAAGACGAACTACAACTCATTAAAAAGTTAGAAAACGGATCCTCTAAAATCAAATGTGCTTGCAGTGTGGCATAGAAGAAACGGCAGTAAGACATTTTGAAGTAAGTAAATTTGTACATGCTATATTATATACGATTACTGTAATTTACTTTTTAATGAAATCCAGAAGAAATTTTGTTTATAGACATTTTCTTCATTTTTGCGGATTATCCGCGAATTCGCTTATCCGCGGAAGCCGCGCCACCCAATTCCGCGGATAATCGGGAGTTTACTGTACTCACTTTTTAGATATTTTTTTTTTTTAAATCTCATGATTTTAAACATTAAAAAGATAAAGATAGAATGCAAGATACGTATTCCACTTAAAATCGCAAATGTCGAAAGGTAAACATTTTCAAATTCCTAGTTATAAATATATTATTTTTCACCTTTTATAATAAAATCGTTTGCTTTTTACAAATATATTTGTTATTAAATCTTGCTTCAAAAAAGTTCTTTTTTCCTTATTAAAATAGAAGTTTATTTTTCTTTCTTTTAAGCTACACAAACAATACTAGTATTCAACATGTAATGCCATTCCATGATGCACTGCAATGTAAATGTTAAGTTATATACCATTTTAAATAACTATATGTCTTATAACTTTGTTATTTTTGTGTTTAAAGTTTTAATATTGCTATTTAAATCGTTAACACAGCTTTTAAGGATGTTAAAAAGTATGTTTCTTATGTATTTCTTGGGTGGCCAAAGTTACCCGCCGGGCTCCTAACAGTGTCTTATTTTTTAAAATTAATACCAATTTTTTATTAATTTATAAAATGTAACAAAAATGCCTGAAAATTATTCCTAAATGTACAATACTTAGAATGCATAAGGATTTTTAAGTGTTTAAATCGTTTTTGAAGTTAAAATTTTCTTCTTTTGTGAAAAAAACTATGATTTTGGCCAAAGTTACCCGCACTGACGGTATATAAATTTAATGTAGAAACGGTTGCTGATGTCACTTACTGTAACGAACCTAGTTTTTCAAGATAAGAATTTTAGTAAGTATTTAAGTAACAGGAAAGTAGGCTATTTTAGTTCTTATTGAACTTCTTGTATTGGAATTAAATCACCATTGCCATCGCAACAATCGCGCGAGAAACTTTAATTCTTTTAGGCAATAAATTAAAATAAATTTATTTTGAGACATCTATCAATTTGAAATGACGTCAAACATATTTAACTTCGAGTGTCTTTGTATAGTGGTATGCAACGTTTTCATTCTATTTAAAAGCGAGAACTATTACATATTTATTCTTTGAAATATTAATTTTTGCAAACGATTTAAGTAATAATTATTTAAATTTCGAAATAAAATTAATGAAATTAGCCGAATTTATAGAAGGTAAATGTTTAATATAGAATTAATGCTGTGTTTGGGCGCCTTTTTACCTGTGGAAGCGGGTTAAGTGACAGATTCTGTTACAAACCTACTTGTTAATTTACATTTCCTATTTTAAGTGAATTTTGAAGTAGTTTTTTGGTTTTTGGTTTGCGAAAAATTTAATATTTATTTATAACTGCAAATAATCATGCGGACGATAAGTAATATTTATTTTATTGGCGATAAAAAATTAATGAAAATAATTTATTGAGAAGTTGAAATTATAGCTGGATGCTGTGTTTAGTGAAATTTATTCTAATGTATATAAATTTAATGTAGAAACGGTTGTGGATGTCACTTACTGTAACGAACCAAGTTTTTCAAGATAAGAATTTTAGTAAGTATTTAAGTAACAGGAAAGTAGGCTATTTTAGTTCTTTTAGAACTTCTTGTTGGTTAAAAAATTCTGACTAACCTTTGACCTTTTATAAAAAATCTCGAAAATGCTGAAAAAATTAAGGTGATAAGGCTAAGTTTTTCAACCAATCAAGTCTACATTTGGGCATAACTGCTACTCAGTTCTTGTTGAACATGTTCTAAAAATGTCAGAATTTAAGTTTGATGTATCTGGACAGGGGTTTTGAATTTTGACATTGATCTAAAAATGTATTAATTATGTAATTGATGTTAAAAAAATAAGAAATAAGTATCGGAGTTTAATTCAGTTTGGGAAAACCGATTTTGTTTTCCGTCTCCGTCTGGTAGTTTAAAATAAGGTGCAGAAATTTAAAAGTTATCCGAGCTTTCGAGGAAAATTAAAGTCAAAATTTAATAAACCAACGAATATATTTGAGTACTTAAAGCAAGAAGGAAAATTTTCATATTTACGAAATATTTGAGTTAAAGTTGCAGCAAATTGAGTCAACTAGGCACAGGGATGAAATGAAAGTGGATATTATGTACGCGTTCTGAGGTTGATGATGAGGTTAAACTCTGAAATTAATTCATATACATAAACACCGCATTAGAGCACGTTCTGACTGTTAAAAGCATAAGAAATCTTTGTACCACGAATAGGATGTACTGTGATTTGATGATGAACAAGAATTTTATCGATTAAATATTAACTTTCTAGTTCACAGTAAATGATACCTAAATATATATGGAACATACTTCAGTACAAAATTAAATAATAGAATATGCGCGACAGCTACAAGCTTTTTTTACCAAAATTAACAAGGGCATTAAATAAAGTACATAAAATTTTAAAATGCAGAATTAAAAATTGGGTTTAAAGCCTCAATTACGACCTTTTTAGATACGTCCACATCAAAAGAGATCCGCTATAAAAACTCTAAAAGAACACAAGAACGTTTTTAAGTGCATCTATTTTATATATAAATTAAAATGTCTCATTAAAATCCTAGATAAAAAAAATAGTCTTATACTCTAAATTCAACAACAATCAATTGAATAATTTGTCATGAAGTCTGTCTGAGAATGTATATCCTGCATAATTAGACGATACATCTTTTAAGTCTCAATCCCAAACTTTTAGGTACAGGACACAAGAACATATAATTAGCATCTCAACCGAAATCAAAGCTTTATACGTGTTCTATTTCACATTCATTATGGAGTAATTGCTATTATAAGAATTCAAATTTTATTCCCAAAAGCCGAACTGATTTCGACGCCAAATTGAACAACAATCAAAAAGATTAATGTGACATGAAATCCACGCTGTCTGGGAATACGTCGTATTGTATGTCGTATACGTATAATTGAAGGCGCTGCTGTTTCCTCTTTCGGGTCTCCCGAAACTTTTATTCAACAAGGGGGTCCAAAGTTTCCCCAAAACATTTCCTCGGCTCGGCGAGTTCGCCCATTCATCAACATTTTATCTCCGGAACACTTTTCCCGAAAATGGGATTTTCAGGGAGCAGGTCCTAACTCTCATCATCCGGTTATTCGATTATTAATGGATTAAGTTTAAAAATACTTTCAGTGTCTCTCAGCAATGTTCCTATCACATCAAATATTAATAAAGCAATAACCATGTGATATTTTTATTCTAATGCGTTTTATTTTTCTGTTAATAAAATTTTTATACCTGGTGAAAAGAACAGGCAGATCTTTCGATTAAAAAAAACCTAATACATTAGGTATATGTTTACAAATGCACTAAACAGCACATTAGTGACTTACTCGTTAATGTTCTGCTGTGCAATTTCGATATTTGAGATTGACCAACATCAATCTTATATTTTTTCGAGCTGTTATTTTCAGGGTGGAATGAGAAGTAGTTATTTTAGTTCGAAGATACAGACGACACTTTAAAAGTTTTTCTAATTCCAACACATCTAGATTTATTTCATTAATTTATCATTTTATTTGTGATAGATATTTTAAAGACATTTTAAAATTCAATTGATTTTAATACGGAATGAAAACGTTACCAACAACTTTTATGGCGCCAAGCACTTTGCTAAATAAAAAAATAGCTATTTTATTTAAAAATTGGTTAAAACCAATTCAATGATTCTAAAAGAAATTTTATACATTGAATCAATTTGAGCAACTTTTAGGTAATTTTTGGAACAAAAGTTGATACAAATTATAAGTTGAATACTACATTTTTGTTAAATTAATGAATTTGTCATATTTATTGTGATTAAAGTTTTAAGTAGTATTTGTATCCCCAATGACCATCTGTAGAAAAGGGCAAATAGTTCTTTTTATTAAAAAATATTGTCAGTCTTAGCATAATAAGAATAACTTCAACTACGTCTTTTACATCCGACTGAAGTTTCAACAAATGATGGGAAAGGGAGGGGGGGGGGGCAGGAGTTCGTCCCATCGCGCGTCTTGGGCGTCCCCGATAAGGAGGCGAGTGGGGTTGTTTGCCTCCTGCTCCTGGGGGAACCGCTTTAACGACTTCTGGGACTGCAGCAGGGGAATTCGGATTCTAGAAAAATGCCTCTAAACTTTGCATGACCCATATTTTACCTTTTTTGCCCTTTAACATTTACAAAAATGCGGAGAAAAGTTATTGTTTGTACATGGAAACGTAATGTGAGTGCAACTTGCAAGAGGAACTCATTGAGTAACCTTTGGTTTTCATATAAACCAAGTTTTTGGACACGTTACTGTATACATTGATGTACATTTTGCTTGATGTAATATTGTTTTATAAATTTTATACTAACCTTATACTTAATATAGGTATAGGTATATTGAGTGTTTAACGTATAGGAGAAATTGTATTATAACGTTTTAAAAAAAAATAGTGCTTCGAATTTTTAATAATTTTTCTTGGGGGGGGGGGGGCACAGTTTATTTCATTTAAGAATGAAATTGATATGGAACATAGTAATCGGTTTCTAGTTTCGATGTTGCCAGCTGCCGACTCAGTTTAGCAAAAACTCACAGAGACAAGCTTTCCAAAAACCTTTGGTAAGATTCCCAATGGGGGGCTCTGATAAGATGTCTATTCAAGCATGTGTAGCCGATTACAAGGAATTGTGAAACATGTATTTCTCAATCATTCTGGGGAAATACAGAATAACCAAATGGTACGAAGTATACAGACAAGCTATAATGCAGAGCCGCGGCATACGCTAAATGACTCTATTACAGGGTTAAAAAAAAATACATCACTATACTTTAGCGAGGCATGTCATAGTAAAATTTCGGTTAGGGCGAGTATAATATTTCCAGCTTGCCTGAAAGGTGAGTTTAGTACATTTTATAGATTTTAATAGGTATTCTACCCACCAACACTTATACAATTTGCAATAGCGCACCTATGAATTTCGAACACCTTCTCATTTGCTCAGGACTAGACAACTGAGCCCAACAACAAGGATGATATTTTTAAATTATATTGGAACGCAGGGCTACTTATGGATTGATTAGAAAATGTCTGCCCCCTCTTCACCTGTTACCTCGAACTCTTTGATGTTTTGTTTCATTTGTATTGTCTTGTTTCCCTTGTTCGCTATGTTGTTCACATTTATATTGTTCCTCATGTTCACTTTGTTGTCTACGATAAGATCTTTATATTTCTTGGTGTAAATCTCCAAATAAAGCCATAAGTTACAACACAACAATTTTTTTTAATACTAAGCAAATTTTTGAAATAATTTAGGGTTAGTACAATGCTCGGCCGGACAAGTATTTTTAAACCCATACTGTGAAAAAAAAATCTGTAACGATTACAAAAAAAAATGTAAAAAACTTGTCCTAGATAATTTAGTAAATAATTACTAAAAATAGTTCTGTAAAAACACATAATATATTTTTGTTAGCATTGCATATATATCATGCAGATTTACAGGACTATTTTATGTATCCCACACAAGTAATGTTTCTGTAACTATACAAGAAAAATTTATGGATACTTCATTTTTCATGCAATTGCAAAGAAAAACAAGATGTCTACTATCCTACTTCGTGGAATCGAACTCCGGTCTCCCGCGTGACAGGCAAGGGTACTGACCACTATACTACCGAGGAATAGCAGACTGCCGAAACCAGGGATCGCACCAGGAACCTTTAGATGTTCAGTCTAACGCTCTCCCAACTGGGCTATTTCGGAGCACAGATCGTCAGCAAATGAGAAGCGAAATTCATTTGGAACAGTCAACTAAAGTATAAATTTAAAATGGCGATTGGTTCCTTGAATCACGATCGAGGTCAAACTTTAGTGGCGATGCGCGCCCAACTTATTGTAGAAGAACATGATTGGTTGAAAAAATTACAAATACTAAAAAAAAATTTACAAGATTTCTGTTCAGAATTACAAAAACTTTTTTTGTAAAGTTGGTTATTTCTGTAACATTACTAAAAAATTGTCTGTATGTTTACAATATTTTTTTCTCAGTGCACTCAGCAAGCACATTTTTTCACCTTTTTCTAACTCTGCTCTAATATAAAGTTTGTAGGCGCAGTGTGGCCTTACATGCCCTCGCGCCATAAAACCTAAACATCCATCCAATATAAGGTTTGTAAAAGGGGTTCGATCGGAGGGCTTTGGGGACACAAAAAAAGTGACACTTTCGAGAGGAAGATGGATCACTCGGGTGTCGTCAAGTGAAATGGAGGGGCGAATATCGAGTTTTCTATTGATTATGGTCTGTTGAAATTTACGCCAAGACATGCAATAAAAAATCCAAATTCTGAACGCAAACTTATATTACCAGCTACTCAAAATATTTCCTAATTAATCCATCTTTAGAGTTATATGTACCTTTAATTTTGACGATTCTTCATTAGCTATGTTGACTATAGATTGAACATTTTATGAGATTTCCCCCCAAAATTAGAATATACGTTGCAAGAGAAGAGAGAGAAAGCACAGTTGTTTTAGTAGAGTCTTCGTTTGAAAAATTATTTTTTGTGCATGATTCATCAACTCTACAACATTGTAGATCTACGGACTTTAAATGACACGCAACAAATTTTGACTTTCATAATTAGTAAAGCATTCGCTGCGTTTGACGCCATAGAGCTAAGTTTTGACATCGCAAACTCTGAGAAAATATTGCATCCACGTAAAAAAAATCGTCAAGTATGATAATTGTCTTTTAATCAATATAAATAAAATTTTAAAAGGAAAATATCCTCAGGTTATTTCCTTTTATTTATGTTTTTCTTTTATTTATGTTTTTCTTTTATTTACCCCAAAATAGTCTGAAGCACTATTTTTAAACTTCATCAATTAATTATTGAATAACCGACTATTACCGATACTATTTTCCATTCAATTTTGATTTATTTTGCTTTATGACTGTTCTTATACCTTTTGAAATACTCACACATCAAAACAGAGGTTTCGATTTCAAAACTATTTCATTATTAGGTTTTTTCGAAAATTAAACAGTTATTTTTTATCTTAGAAATAGAAGAATATATCTAACGCTTAAGTAAAACAAAAACATTTCATTTAAACGTACAGCATTGAAGCTATCACATACCCAACATAACTCAATAATAATTTAAATACCGAAAAAAAATATTAAAAAAACGAAAAAAGTTGCCTCATCTGAAGATATAATTTGCATTAAGACGTCATTATACACAATGAACCCTGAATATGTAAATTGAAAATTATGTCTGCTTTTCAAAATAAAACGAAAAAAAATTACAACTCCTTTTGCCGCTTTCTCTCTAAACAATAATGCTGATATAAATCAATAATTCAAACTTACTTCACAAAAATAAATATTCCTTCAAAGTTTTACTTTGAATGACATGATTTTGTGTGATATTTTCGTGGCATTCGCAGAAAAATTTAATCAAAACTGAATGCTCGTTTTATTTAAATGGCAATTACTTTTTTTTAGTTTTCAAAATTTCAAATGCACTTCCAATTTATTTGTAATGAAATTGTGAATGTGGCCCAGCATGAACGTGCTTCAATTTGAAGTACACGTAAATGGGGCATTTGTAGTTCAGACTGAACTACAAATGTATGAACTGGGGTGACAGCCAGCCTTTGTAAAAGCTTCCACTTAACGCTCTAAAGGTATTTTGGAATATAAAATTGATTATTAATGCAATTATACGTTTGTAAAAACTAAAAATATTCTAAATTCTGCAAATTTATGAATGGCTCTGGTTGCTATTTTATATAAGAAAGAAAATATTAATAATATTTAAAAAATCTTTGACTTAATAAGTTTCCATTAAAATTATTTTAATGAGTGTTAAGTAGCTTAAAAACAGAGCCGTACTGAAACTAACTAAAACTAAATCCTTCCAAAAACCTTCTCCTCTGCCAAATTCTTATTTCACCCACAATATCTTTTCAATTCCACACGTTATCGAAATACGTATTATTATTTTTTTTTTAAATTTAGCGTTTCACTGTTTCATAAAAATCGTAATGATTGTCAAGCTTCAATAATAGGACACGGAATGTTGACAATAAATTTGGCGCATCTGTTTCGATACCAAAAGCAGAAGCCCGGGACCTTCATGATTTTGACAGCAATGCAATTTCGAAAGAAGACGAATAGACAGAATCTGTCTATATAAAGCAATGCGTAGCAGTTAGTCGTTGGGAAAAGAGCTTTCATTCAAGAATGTGTTTTGATATAGTTCAAATAAGAGAAAATAAAATCGTAATGTGATTCTTTCATTGTTCATTATTTGTTTATTATAAGAAAGTGGCACACGGTTTTTTGATGCAGATGGCTAGCTTAAATTTACATATTAGACAGGCAACTTTAGTTTTATTTGAAAAGGTATCACTCACTCTATGGTAGAAAAACGTGCTATGTGACATATATGAATTAATAAAAATGTGTTTTAGTTTTGTGTCAATGAAGATGTTATTCCCGCCTCCAATGTTAACAAGGTTCCCTATTCACAAATTTTAAATTAGGCATATTTTTTACCTTTTATAAGTGCCGTTTTCAGTGTATCTAGTTTTCACCTTATTCTGCAGGTGGGCATGTAAACTGCAGTAGCTTCCATAAGGAGTTGGACCATTGTTGCAGGCACTCAATTACTCTAACATGAATGGTAACAATGAAAATAAAATTTATTTCATATAAAAAGTGATACAACTCATTGTTGCGATTACCGCAGTTTACCTTTCCACGGAAGAATTGTAACTTAATAATCTCCCATTACACTCTTAAAACGAACGAGCGATTTTAACTCAGTCTGAGTTGATTTTCACTCCTCCTGTGTCGAAAATGCACTTCTCCTACCGGAGTGGATCCTTTGTGTGTTAAACCTCCGACAGGATCACTCCAAACGAGTGATTTTAACTCGGTCCGAGTTAATATTCACTCCTTTCCAGTGTCGAAAATGCACTTCTCCTACCGGAGTGGATTTCACTCTTTTGGTTTAAGAGTGTAAGCTCTTCAATGATGAAAATTCCCCAAATTTTTTCCATTGACGATCCGTCGCCAATTGTGGCGCACCCCTTTTACCGTCCACTTTGGAGTGCGAATAAGGGGTCATCGGGCCATCAGTTTCATTAGGAATAATGATTCGTCATCATCATCATCATCGTCGAAGAGGATGATGACTGCTCCTCCGAACTGCCATTAGCCCCTCTTCACGGTAGAGTGGGGTGGGAATTCTTAGATGTGCTCGAATAGAAATAGGAACAGTTGTCCGGATACCTCAATTGAAAGAAGAAAGTCCGGCGAGAATTTTTCGCCCCACAAGACAGAATCGAGAATTATGTGAAGATAAATGTAAAAGAAACTTTTTAAGTTGTGATATTAAATACTCTGTCGCCTTTCCATCAATAACAACGCAAAATAATTCCCAGGTGAAAAAGACATTTTAAAAACAAACAAAATATGTCTGTTTTGCGCTTGAATCACAAAAGAAGAAATAAATTTTATTTACTGCTATGTGTTTGAAATTTGGAAACATGTGTTTACAACGTTTATGTAAAAACGCAACTTTTCATTACACGTTATGAAATATAAAAAAATCCTCAATTAAAAAAAACCCTTTCATAACATTTTAATTTTGCAATTTTTTTTTTATTCCCTTTCCATCATTATATAACTAAAAAATTAAAAAAAAATAGCATATCAAGCAGCCGCATAGCGAGACAAAGTATATATTTCATAAATATAACGTAAATGTAATCATTCACATGTTTAGCATACTTCATCAAGGGCAAAAAAAATAATGCTTAAACCTCTCATCTCACCATCTCGAAAACATAAAAAAAAAAATCGCCAAGCACCGTGTTCGAAGCCAAGGGTGGCGCCATTCATTTGCGATGTTTCCATTTATCTGATTAATGTTCGCTGTTTTTTTTTTCTGCGTCGGCCATCTTGCAGACCGCTAATTGTAAACACGCCAAACACCATTAATCAGCTGCGCCAACAAAATGGTACCAGCAGCTCTTTTTTCTGCTAAAATTTCCGATCATTCAAAAAGGAATCATAGATACACTATTTTTAAAAAAAGATTCGGTATGATGTAATTCTGGAAATTTAATATCCAGACACTTGATAAAATGTTATAATTTTAGTTTAAAAATTAATTACCTTGTACTATGTTTTTAAATTAGTGACCCTATTAACCAAAGACTAAAAAAAATATTTTCGAAGAAAGAATAACCCGATACCCAGCCTTTTCTGACTGCAACAGTCTTTCTAGCTATAAACATAAATCTTAAAAAAAAAAAAATCTTTAATATGATATAATAATAATGAATTTTATATTACAGCCCCATTAGAGAATTCATTTTTTTTGTTTTGTTTAGAAATGATTTGCAGTTCATCTTTTAAAACTATACCTAGTACTAATTTTCTAAACAGATATTGGATTTAATTATATCATAATATAGCTATGTTAAAAAAAAACATTTTTGCTCATTTTTAGAGTCGTTCGGATCAATAGTGGGGCTAAACATACTAAAAATTGTAAACAACTAAACAAGATGTTACACATTTTGTGAAATTGGCTTTAAGACCCCTGGTTAAACGCTAATGCTCCTTCACTTGAACACGGTTATACATATGCGAGGTTTTTATGGCGTAAAAGTCGCTTGTACGTTCGAACATTGCAAATAGTTAAGAAGATATCTTCTCAAAATAAAATTCAATCCGTTGGTTCTTTTTTGCTTGCCCGAATTTATTTCATTTTTGCTATTAATAAGTGTGTGGTTTCCTTTTTTTTTCTCTCCCATTGTTTACCTACAGTCGTAAATTCCAGGCATTTTTTAGTTATTTGTTCCCTAAGGCAGAAGAATGGGAGCTATTACGGCTTACTATTTGTTGACTCGCTTTTTTTCTGTTATTTTGTTTCTCTTATGAAAGCGCAGGGAAGAAAAGTGGCTCTTTTACAATTATTTCTTAAAGCTTGTTTCACACGGAACGGCTCCGGGAATGTTCGCCGCATTTGCGGTGCCGAAAGATCCCAAAAACCGCATAATAAAACCGCACTATATAAATGATAATGGATAATTTCATAATGTAAGATGTTTATGGATTACATTGGAGAAAATGTCAAGATATTTCGCATCATCAGGTTTACACATCTAAATAAAAGTATTTAAATTGTTTTTACAACTTTAGGAAATAAAACATCTTCTGAATATTTTCACATGGGACGGAGCCGAATTATTGTCGCATTAGAGCTACACGAACACGAGGGCTATTGGCGTCATAAGTTAGAAACACAGTTAAGTGACGAGACGACACCTGAGCCGGTACCCTACGCAACTTTTAGGAGCAGCAACTTACGCAGCGACGGGATTTTGTAGCATATTTAAACTGCACTCCCTCTACACGGGATATTATTCGTTTTACTTTTTTGTCCACACAGACTGTTTATAGGTCGTCAGTTCGTCATTTAATTTTGGCATTTCTTCGGCCCGAACCTGGGACCTTTTGCATGCAAGTCAAGCGCTTTACCACTGGCCTCCCTAGAACCTCCCCTCCTAGGTTTTTCTTTACATGCATGTGGAAGATCCCATTGACTTGATTTCGCTTCTGTAACTATCTATACAGTAAGTAGGCCTAACAGAATTTGTTGCATGTTCCATACCGCTTCAGACGTGTTACACAAAAATCAACAAAAATGTTCAGATTTTGTGCAGATGCCGCTTCTCCCAAATTACAGTACCAGTTGTATTATGCATATATTTGTGGCATGACCATATATCTATGCTCATTATTATCATGTCCATCCCTTTATTATTTCAGCTTGGCTCATAACAGCTATCATTGTTACACCGAACAATGAAGTCCCGTTATCATGTAAATGGCAAGTTTCGATCTTTTTTTCGTTTTAAAACTAAAAATGTGGGCCTTTTTTTATCTGGTTCTGGGTGACTGCCAAAGTCGTTTGAGTCGGCTCGCAATCTTAAACTGTCTTTTTGGGCAATTTAGAAGGGTTCATATCTGGTAAGTGGCTGAGATATGTGAATACAGACTACTTGTTTTAAACCGAAATATGCGGTCCAACTATAATTGGAGTTTTTAATTTTCGGGATTTATTCTCAAACAATGTTTCAACAAGAATACTTCCAAAACTAGTCACAGAGTTCCTTTTTTAGCAAACCTGCTGCAACAATCAGAAATGTATCAGTCTGTGGTCATTGACTGCCTTTTAGATAAATAAAAAATAAGAATTATCTCCCAAGTGTTGGTTGGTAGACATGTATGCTATGCTTAAACTTTATCCAATAATTTTTAGATAACCGTTTGTTATTTTCCTTTCAGACTTTTTATTTTGCTGCTATGTCGATTCACGTACCTGGTGGCCATCAGGGTTGGCACGGTATTTACCACATACGGTTTTTACCGGTATTTACCATGGTTTTTACCGCCTTGGCAAAAACATGCTTTTCCCATTAGTCAGGTCGCCAAGGGGGGGAACCCTGCACTGAGAGGTTAAGTTTTTTTTATTGATGATTCTTATAGATTCGAGGGTGTAGATTACGAATCTGGAAGGTACTTTTTTGGTACCCTTGAGCATTTTTAGTTATTCAAGATGGCGTCTCCGCCATCTTGAATTTTGTAATCTTAATATTTGACGATCTAATCGACCAAAGTGAATAGTTTTTGTCTTTAAAGATGCATTTAATAATAAAGATTCACAATTATCAAGAAAATTTCAAAAATAAAAAATTCAAAATGGCGGAATCCGCCATATTGGATTTTTTCACTTTTAATACTTTTGCTTTATATTTAACCCAACAAAATATTTATATTTTAACTATATTTTTTATACCTAGTTACTATAGAACATTACATTGAAGAAAATATAAAAAATCAAGATGGCGGCATCCGCCATATTGGATTTTTTCACCGTTTATATAAAGCGATCCATAGGTCCTAAATTAAAAATTCTTTTTATTTTAGTTATATCTTGATTTTAGTTTCTATTTCAGTTTTAATGTGTTGATTATGAATCTAGAAGATATTTTTTCGCTAGATTTGAGTATTTTTTTTATATTTAAAATGGCGTCTTCCGCCATATTGGATTTTTTTCCTAATTCAATTTTTCGGGTTCTTTTAGGCCAAAATTAATAATTTTTTCTTTTATAGGTGCATTTTGTCGTTAATAATTACTTAAAAACTCAAAAAATCCCCAATCAAGATGGCGGCTTCCGCCATCTTGGATTTTTCACCTTCTAATATTTCGTGATCCACTGGCTCGAAGTTAAAAATTCTTCCAGTTTACTTGTATATTTTATTATAAAATGCATTAAAATCATCATAAAGTTTTAGTTAAACACTTAAAAATCAAATTCAAGATGGCGGCTTCCGCCATCTTGGATTTTTCATCTTCTAATATTTCGTGATCCACTGGCTCGAAGTTAAAAATTCTTTCTTCTTTAGTTCTATTTTTAATAACAAATGGTTTAAACTACATAAATGGGGAACACAACTGCAAAATATCTGGAATCTTCCTCATTTTTACTTTTTTAAACATTAGTATTAGGCGATCTATTAGCTAGAAATTAAAAATTCTTACTGTGCTAGGTGTATTTTTACTACAGAATTATCGCCATGCTTCTAACTGAGTACAAATATGTAAACTCAAGGACCAAGTTGCTTAGAATTGCCAAGTCCCTTAGAGTTGCTGGCTTTAAAGTTTTTCTGACAATCCTTTTTGGACAATGGCCTATGCTTTTATGTAGTTTCAATCCACTATTAATTCATTCCAAACTCCGGTATGTGTCTCGTATAACGAGATCCGAGTTTTAAAAAGTTCTTTAACACATTTTCGGGTATTTTTTTCATTTCTCTTAAATAAAATAATGCATATCGTTCATAGTTTTGATAACCAGATGCAAATAAATCGGGTAGAATTGGCGAACAACTTCAATATGAAGGGACCAATATCTTGCCCTTCCAGCTCCCACATCCTTGAAGAAAACTGGTTTCAATAAACAGTTCTCTGATACTCTACTAGTGTTGCAATTCGTCAAAACCCTTTATTTTTAAAACTGACCGAAGATCTCCGCTGCAGTTTGGCTGAGATTCCTCATATAAATCCCGCATGACTTATTTTGCAAGCATTCTTGAAGTCCTGAAGTTTTGGAATCTTCTTCCCTTTCTGCATCTGTTGGACTCCTACAAACACACTAGGCATAACTTTGGATAGACCACTACCCAATATTAACCCCACACACAACCTATAAAACTTATCAACATGATGATTTGCAAAGAGCCATCCTACAAAACTGATGATCCCAAGTAAATGACAAACTCTTGACCAGCTCATTAGTGAGTCCCTGGGCTCCTGCTAAAGATGTCATGGTTGTATCTGTATTCTGGATACATGAATCAGGTATCGTGTCTAACAGTGGTTGATACTTTACAGCAGTTCCTGGCTGAATCTGAAATTCATATTTTCGGCCAATTTAAGTATTTATTCAACTCTGGATAACGTTCTGAGAATGTCTTTGAATAATTTGAAATCTCTATCTCTATAGCATTGTAAAGAGAAACTTTTCCATCACATAATAGTCTAAGCAAGCGGTAACTCTGTTATTAAAGAACATTCAAGAGTCAGGCGGTTTATTTTCAAGATCACATGAACGATCTTTAGGTTGTAAGGTATAGGGATTTTGACATTTCTTATTTTTTTGTATTGTTGAAATTGTATCCCTCTAGTTTTCTAATAAATAGATTGCCACTTCTTCTGGTTGAATACATTATTTCTTCCAGAGTCTTCTGAGTGTTTACTAACTCTTGAACCCATATTTTTATAATTGTACCACTCCACGAGATCTCAGCAAGTCCAAAGCCATTACTTCGCTTTATAAACTCCTCCTGCCATTACTTAAGAGTATACTTGTTTGAAACGAGGAAGCATTTTATACGAGTAAAGCTCTTAAAAGAGCTTGTGGTAGTAATTTTGCCGGATGAAAAACAAAATATTTAAAATACTTACTTTAATATGGTGGAAAACATCTTCAATATTTTTCCTTCAACAATCATGGTTTTAAAGTATTTTAAACACAATATGCAAAAAAACTGAAAGAATTTTTAATTTCACTCCAATGGATCACGTAATATTAGAAGGTAAAAAATCAAAGATGGCGGAAGCCGCCATCCTGAATTTGGTTTTTTAAGTATTTAAATAAAACTTTATGATGATTTTAATGCATTTTATAATAAAATATGCAAGTAAAACCGAAAGAATTTTTAACTTCAAGCCAGTGGATCACGAAATATTAGAAGGTGAAAAATCCAAGATGGCGGAAGCCGCCATCTTGAATTTGGTTTTTTAAGTGTTAAAATAAAACTTTATGATAATTGTAATGCATTTTATAATAAAATATACAAGTAAAACTGAAAGAATTTTTAATTTCGAGCCAGTGGATCACGAAATATTAGAATCTGAAAAATCCAAGATGGCGGAAGCCGCCATCTTGATTTTGGATTTTTTGAGTTTTTAAGTAATTATTTACGACAAAATGCACCTATAAAAGAAAAAATTATTAATTTTGGCCTAAAAGAACCCGAAAAATTGAATTAGGAAAAAAATCCAATATGGCGGAAGACGCCATTTTAAATATAAAAAAATATTCAAATCCAGCGAAAAAATATCTTCTACACTGTTAAAAAAATCACAGTAAAATTACGGGCTTGGGACGGCAACAAAGTTTCCAACCATGCACCGTTAAAATACACTCATAACCATAATTTCCTGCAGACCGTAATTTAACGACGCAAAATAATACAGTATCAACTGTGAAATTACGGTCCTAGAACGTAAGGTTACAGTCTGCTTAATTACTTTTAAAGCGTAATTAAACGAGCATGGACCGTAAATTGACAGGCATAATAACAGTATCAAGCGTATAACTACGGTCATTGATTGTAAGAATACAGACTATATGATTACGGTTCAACCGTAAATTTAAGGTGTGTGATATTTTTAACCGTTTTCTAACGGTCTTGGCAAATTAATGTGTTCTTAGCATAAAAAAATTGAAAGACAAAGTAGCAATTTCAGGAAACATTTAATTTTATCTATTGAAATTACAAGTCAAACATTTTTTAATAATAGTATAAATAGTACGATATAATAATAGTACTTAAAAACATAGTAATTTAAACACACAGGAAGAGAACAGGAGAAAAAACCCTTCATAGTATAGGAATCTGTCTGCATCAGGCCTCTTTGGCGGCATTAGAAATTCATCGCCTAACCTGGTGTAAGGAAACCTGTTTCTTACTTAGTTCTTCCCTTCCAGCAACTTTAATTCACACAAAACACGAGTCCCATGTTTGTACCAAAAGAGAAACTGGTTTCCTGATGCCAATGTCTTCCAAGCAGACCAGACTGTGGGAAGATTCCTAATCAATCAAGGTATTCTTCTCCTCGACTCTGCGCATATTTAAGTATAAAATAACTTTAACTAAAAAAAACAAACATCACAGTCTTATCCTCACAAGAGGTATAGCATGGAAATTAATTTCTAGATAGAAAAAAATCCACAGACGTTTATAAAATATTATTTTAATTAGTTAAATAAATACTTTAACAATAAAGTAATTAATACGAAATCTGAAGAGTTATAAGAACTAGAATTCTTATTAACTGTATTCAAAGTACACCCTGATTTATATTTTAGTAGCATTAATAAAGGTAGAATTATGTTTTGTTTTTCAATTATTAAAATTTTGAAGTATTTTTTAATGAAATTATAACCTCATGTGACATCAGATGGTGTTTAACGTGCGAATTGGAACCCGCATAAAGATAAAAAAAATTAAGACAAAAAAAATTAAAACCAAAGGAAATTTATTGCGGTAAAAACAAGTAGAATTAAATTAAGATATAAAAATTTAAAACGATGCAAAATAATGTGCCCTATGGGCCAAAGTGTAACGTCTCCGTGTAGCCAGAATATGAGCAGCGTGCCTAATGCATCAACACACCAGTATATATACATATGATCAATTCCAAAATTTGCATAAGTAGAAAAGTTTGCGTGAATGGCACGATTGGTGGCTCCAGTCAGAACAAGTGCTATAGTTGATTCGAAAACAGAAGATCGGGCTAGTTGAAAGACTTCCAAGTGGAGTGCATCAACCATACCATCCACCTTGTAATCATTGGATTTCAATACTAAATAGCAAAAGTTTAAATATAGTAAAATGAAATTTCAGCAATATCATTGAAAAGTTCTTGAACTTCTTGTTGTATAAGTTTTAAGGTTATAGTTTAGTCTTAATAGGTTGTAACAGTTTGTTGCTGTGCCGCTGTAGCTCATCACTTGCAGTTTTGATGGTAACTACAACTACTCTTACCAGACTGTCAACTCTTGAGTGCAGATCGATGATTCGACCCATCTTCCACTTCAAAGAGCGAAGACGCCCGTCCTAGACAAGACCAAGTCTCTCCGTTAGAGGTTGTCAGAGATTTGGTTCCACTTGGGCTGTTGCTGAAGGTTAGCCAAGAACTCTTTGCTTCAACGGTTCCAGAAGTGCTGCACTGGATCCTGCGTCAGCTGCCATCTGGTCAGTCAATTGAGTGGTAACGTCCAGTTCTGGAAGGAGCTTGGATGAGGAGGTGATCAGGAGTAAGTGCTGTAAAATCATGGGATCATTAGACAAAGAACTAAAGGTCGCAAATTAAGGCAGGCTTCCACTTGCACTACGATTGTAATAATTATTCGTAAGTTAAGGATATACCAGTCAGTATGCGATACAAGTGAGATTTGACCAACTTGACAGCCACCCATATGTGAAGCGGAAGCTGGATTGAAGATCCAATTAATTCCTTCATCTGCCAAAAATTTTCCTACAAGTTCATTGTTGATTAACCCTTTAGTGCATACTGTTGCCATATGGCAAAAAGTAACATAACCCACTTTGTTCTATTAAAGTAGAGCTCCCTCTCGACAAATCTGTATTTTTTCATCTATTACACTCCATTTTGAAGTTTTAATTACTAATAACCCTCATTGATGACAGTAGTAAAGTTTGTTCAAAATTAAAGAGTGAAGTTATTAACTGTTGTGAAATTACGTCTTTGGCAGTATTCAATGTAATAATATTAGTACTGAATACAAATAAATTGTTTTTAAAAAAATAATTATAGTTCAAGAAGGTTAAATTTTAAAATATATTTAGTAGTTTTCTAACCAAATTTGGAATTTTGAAGTTGGTTTTTACATATGTTGCCGTTTGGCAATATCATGCAGTAAGGACTGACAGAGTTGATCACTAGTCAGACAATTTTCAGTCAAAGCAAATATGAAAAAAATTTGGCTGTAAAGGATTAAAAACAGTTTAGTGTTTAATATAAAATGCTTGGTACCACTTTGTTTTAACATAACAATAACTGCTTTATGTCTTATCATACTTCCTTTTAAAATTCTGTTTAAAAATGATTTTTTGTATATTTTCATTCATAACTACAACTACCTATTATTTGTTCTGGTATAAATACATTAAGTTAGTTGCAATATTAACTACTATTCAGAATTATTTTCATAACTAATTTTTCTTTAATGACAAAATATTATTGTACTAAATATTAATACTCTTTTTATTTGTTATAAATGTTTTTATTAAAGATGTTTATACTTCAAAATTATGTGTCTATGCCCCCTGCAACTTATTATATAATAATAAAATTATCAATATAATTTATTTTTAGGTATAATTTGTTTTTAAAAAATATTAATATCCAAAATTTTAGGCATTTATTCAGTGCTAAATGCATGGTGTTGCCATATGGCAACAATTTTAAAAATTTAAATTATTTAAAATCTATTGCAGTTATTTTTTTTCAGTATTTTTCCCATAATGTACCCTATACGAATATTAAAGATACAAAAATATTTTTTCAGAATGAAAAAAAAAAAATCATGCATTGCACGGTTAAATCCTTAAGTAAATTGTCTGCCCCACAAAGTTAGTTCCACAACCACTTCAAATATAATTAGGCAACATAACAGAACAGATTTTTTAAACTAAACAAAACAATACATATCGGTAAACGGAAAATCCTAATACTAAAAACAGATGTTTCAAGAGCGCCAAAAGATGCATCCATAACAAAGAACAAAAAAGAAACTGTGTCTAAAATAGTAACATTAAAATAGTGTGTAACAAATATTGCTTACACCAGGTGTTTTGGCAACCATATAAGAAGAAAATACAGATGGATTTGGCAAAAATATAACATGATTGCCATGCATCAGTTCTAACAATCACTACATATGTTTGCATTAAAAACTACTATAAAACTTACTTTATCCAACGCCCATTCTTAGCCTCCCAGCCATTGACGCCAAGACTCCCATAGCGACAGCCTGCGTTATCAGTCAGATGTTGTCTAAGTGCAGTAGGCGGCAAAGTATAGATGCTCTATTCTAACATGGTTGCGGAATGGGCAAGTCTTATCATCAGCCAGTCCAAGTCGATGGAGGTAGACCACCAAGAAGTCACTGACTGTAACAGTAAACAATGTATTGACATATGCCTTAAAAACCGCAAACTTAAATGAACGTAAAGCACATTTTGAGTATTGATTAATGTTTCCTCTTCCACACTTAAAGTTTAAAAACAAAACAAAGGCATAAATCAGTGTGTGTAATCTCTAAAAATATAATTCATCTGTACGGCTCACAAATTTCCTTATATTTCTAAATCTGCAATGTCAACAATGGAGTTTGTTTACTTTTTGCATTATATAACATTCAAGACAACAACTTTAAAATCGAATCAATACGTATACGACTTTAAACATGCATACTAAGAGGGTCGTGTAATGTATGAAAATTTAAATTATAATTTCGATCAACTGAACTACCAAACACTATTGTTACTAAAAAAAGGAAAAAATCACATTGTGTTTAGTATGTGTACAAGTATGTTGTCATTTTGAAATGGCAACAAATACTTACTTAAAATGCTGCTCAAAAACTGAAAACGTCTCGAGAGAACATGAAAGATTTCCTTATTAAAATTCATACGTCATATGCGATTCTAGATCGCAGTTATATATATATTAAAATAAGAACAACAGTTTGCTGCAAGTTCAAGACAATGTACACACAAAATAATTAATAACTATTAATATTATTTTAAATATATGAATACGGATTTAAGAATTCTCAACAATGAAGGAAAATTGTCATGATCAACTTAGCAACAAGTAGCAAAATAAATTAAATTTCGTCACAACAATAATTTCTTATTTATATTTTTAAAATTAATTTTCTCAATCCCTGAAACATTGCAAAATTGTACATGCGATATTTGTAGAAAAAGTTACACAAAAATCGCAATCAAATAAGTTGTAACGTATTCGAATATGTAAAATTCTAAAACACTTTCGCTTTGATGATTCTTTTTTGCTTTCGTCTGTTGATTATTTTGGATTGCTTTAAATATAGAAAACAAAAAGTAGATATTTATACATAATCGTTAAGATTTAAAATGATAATACATTCAATTAAAGAAACAATAAAATTTTACTTACTTTTAACAAAGCTTTCCTAAACACATGCGCATGCAGTTTCAGTTTAGTCTTCTCTTCTCTTGTTTTGTTTCTACGGGGTTGAAAAAGTTACAGTTCCAGTATAGGAGTGACGTCATTCTAAAAACCGAAAATGAAGGGATTTTCCCCTGCCGGACGTAAATTTACGGCGATGTGCAGTAATTTTGCTAATAGATGGGCTGAAACTGTAAAAATACGGGGATCGCCCTTATTTTCTAACAGTTTAAGGGATATGACCGTTTATTTAATGGATCAGACCGTATTCCATCGAATACGGCCCTTGGCCGTAAAAATTGAAGGGCAAATGACCGTAAATTTACAGGTTTTTTTTACAGTGTAGATTCATAATCTACACATTAAAACTGAAATAGAAACTTAAATTAAGATATAACTAAAATAAAAAGAATTTTTAATTTAGGACCTATGGATCGCTTTATATATACGGTGAAAAAATCCAATATGGCGGATGCCGCCATCTTGATTTTTTATATTTTCTTCAAAGTAATGTTCTATAGTAACTAGGTATAAAAAATATAGTTAAAATATGAATATTTTGTTGGCTTAAATATAAATCAAAAGTATTAAAAGTGAAAAAATCCAATATGGCGGATTCCGCCATTTTGAATTTTTTATTTTTGAAATTTTCTTGATAATTGTGAATCTTTATTATTAAATGCATATATAAAGACAAAAACTATTCACTTTTGTCGATTAGATCGTCAAATATTAAGATTACAAAATTCAAGATGGCGGAGACGCCATCTTGAATAACTAAAAATGCTCAAGGGTACCAAAAAAGTACCTTCCAGATTCGTAATCTACACCCTCGAATCTATAAGAATCATCAATAAAAAAAACTTAACATCTCAGTGCAGGGTTCGACCAAAAATCGGGGTTTGGCGACCTGACTACATGGTTTTTACCACTCTTGGAAAAAACATTGTCCTGAATTAAGTGCTTGTGTCTGGAAATGAATGCCACTCCTACGCGCATGCGCCGGAGATTTAACCCTGAACTCCCATCTATGAGGCCTTTTTTAGGGACACTTTCTAAGATATTCTCATGAGATGAAGATGAGCAAAATTAGCGCTCCATTATATTTCTTTTGTCTCATTGTGTATGTGCTGTATATGTGCTGTTATGTCCTTTTCAGTAATAAAATAGCTCATTAGAACATTTTCGAACCCTTCTTTCGTATATTTACGAAGAATAAGTGACATTTCTGGCATCCCTGCCGGGACATTTGGATATTTACGTTATATTTACGTTAAAGGAATTTACGCACTTATATCCTACGAAATAATATTTGTGCGGTGCCTCCTCTTTTTTACGTTATAAATCTGAGCTACTCTACGAACGCTTTGTTTTTACTGAATAAACATAGGACGACGTTAAGCACATGCACATTACGAATTAATTAGTTGTTTACGAAGGCATATTTACGCATCTCGGACAATGACTTCGGCGCCAACCTTAGAGAAAGTGAAACAGAAAAGAGCGATCCAACGAACGCAGTTTACGAAAATCTTCAATAAGATTACAGCTCTACTAGATGACGAGTCGTCAACGGACAATTCGTTGGAAGCCTCTCTCGAACTTTTGACAGAACGGGTTCAGCAGTTGAGGGTCTCAGACGAATTAATTCTTAACTTTCTTCAAGATGCTAAAGTAACCCAAGAGGAGTTCGAGAAGGAATTCCTTGAAAATGAAGAGTACCAAGAAAAATACACTCTTCAAAGAGTCGCTGTAAGGCAGAGAAAACAACCGAGTTTTCAAGTAGCCGACTCATCTGGGGGTGTCACAGCCGTGACTCCTGCCGCTGTAGCTCCAGCACATCGAGTGGACCGACGACTTCCAGAATTTGAGATCCTGAAGTACGACGGCGATCCGAGAAATTGGATTACATTCTGGAACCAGTTCAAGAGGATCCATTCCGATGCAACCCTGGAAGAGGACTACAAGCTCCAGCTCCTGCTACATTCCACAAAGCCGGGAAGCAAGCCGAGAGAAATTGTTTCCAGCTTTCCTGTGAGTGCAGAGAACTATCAACCAGCAGTCGAATATCTAAAGGAACGGTTTGGCCAACAAAGTGTGCTTATCCAAGTGTATATAAGAGATTTGCTACAACTTATAATTGTCAACAAGACTTCGACAATTGATTTGTCAACTCTTTACGACAAGTTGCAAACGCAATTACGTGCGTTAGAGTCTTTGGGTGTTACACAGAACACCTATGCACACTTCCTCTATCCATTAGTGGAATCGGCACTCCCTATCGACATTCTCAAAGATTGGGAGAGAGAAAGGGGTAAGATCAACAACTCTGGTAAGTCTGATTTAGACCAATTAATCGAGTTCTTAAAAAATGAAGTTGAATCTGAAATGCGCATTAAAATGGCCAAAGAGTCATTTCATAATAATACTTCTTCTAAAACAAATAATACTAATACTAATAGCAATCAGTTTAAAAATAAGAATAAATATGCTAAACAACATACTCCTGTTGCACATGAATTGTTAACTACCAATACTAAAACTAATAAAGGTAATTGGAATGATTCGAACGTTAATTTAAATAAAAATAAAAAGAATGAATGCATATTTTGTGAAAAATCATCTCATACTTCTGAGAATTGTGATGAAATTTCTTCTCTGTCTGTTGCAGAGAGGAAAAATATAGTTAAGCAAAAAAACGGCTGTTATGTTTGTTTAAAAACAAATTCTCATTTTGCTTTCTAAGATTAAATGCATAATATGCAGAAAGAGACATTTTTGCATATTGTGTCCTGAATTGCCTATAAAGGAACAAATTGAAAACTTTACGGTCGAAGCAGAAAAAACCATAACTACGAATGCGTTAACTAAGGGTAAACAATTCTCAGATGTATTGCTCCAAACTTTAATAGTAAAAGTTCATAATAATGGTAAAGAAATGGCCATTAGAGGCATTTATGATAGCGGTGCTATGCGTTCTTATTTACGACAAGATGTAATTAACATTATGAATTTGAAACCAGTTAATGAGATTAAATTACAACAATCTTTATTTGGAGGTATTGAAGTTAAAGAGAAACTTTATGAAACTTTTCATGTTGATATTGGTAATATTGATAATTCTTATAAATGTAAAATTGAAGTGTTGAATCAATCACAGATATGCTCAAGCATAAATCGCATTTCTTCTAATGTTATTGCGCAAGACTGTGAAAGATTAAAGATTTCATATTCGGATTTCACAGAACAAAATCCAGATGTTGACCCCGAGATCAAACTTTTAATTGGGGCCGATTTTATGCCAAAACTGCTAACGGGGAAAATGTTTAATTTGCCATCTGGTCCCATTGCTATGGAATCGAAATTAGGTTGGGTGCTCCTTGGGAAATGTTTTGACTTGAACGCTCAGTCGATCGTGGGAACGGGGAATGAATCTAATGGTTTTGTAAACTTAAATATGGCGAGCCATGTGGTGAATCTCTTAACAAGAGATCGTTGCATAAGTGAGTTATGGCGATTGGATTCTTTGGGTATTAATGATCCTGTTTATTTTAACGACGACGAAATGGCGAGAGAAGTTGAAAACCATTTTTTGAGCTCCATACACTTAGATAATGACGGACGGTATGAAATAGCATTACCATTTGTTTTGGATAAGACGCGGCTGCCTTTAAATATAAACATTGCAGAGAAGAGCGCTGCGAATGTAAAAAAGAAATTAATTGGGTCGGATCAAATTAAGGATTACGGAGCGGTTTTTACTGAGTGGTTGGACTTGGGAATTATTGAGAGGGTGGATAATGAGGAAAAAGTAATGGGTTGTCATTACTTGCCACACCGGCCAATATTTAAGGAGCATAGTAGCTCACCTGTACGTCCCGTTTTCAACGCTGGTTCCGCTGCGGCTGGTACATTGTCGTTAAATGCTTGTTTAGCTACTGGACCTAATTTGATTTCACAAATTCCTTCCATCCTTAATCGTTTTAGGAAAAATAAAATCGCAGTTTCTGGGGATATTCAGAAAGCCTTTTGTATGGTGGGTATTCAGGAAAGCGATCGAGACTATTTAAGATTTTTATGGTGGGAGGATGATAATTTAAATAAACTTGTTACATATCGGCATAAAAGAGTTGTTTTTGGATTAACATGCAGTCCTTATCTTTTAGCTGCTACTTTACGATATCATTTAAATACGGTTTCGGAAAATTTAAAAGAGACGACGGACGTTTTAAGGTCTTCCTTTTACGTGGATAATTGCCTCGCGAGTGTAGATTCGGAGGATGAAATGGTTAGATTTATTACGGAGTCGCAAATTATTATGTCGGTCGGACTTTTCAATTTGCGGGGATGGCAAACTAATGTTCCGTTTTCTGTTATGAATGAGTGTCATAAGGCGGAAGTCCCAGTGTTAGGTTTGACATGGGATACAGAGAACGACACACTTGCATGTAAAATCGAACCAGTTTCAGAGTTGGAAGGGCCTATTACTAAACGAATCGTTTTGTCTAAAGTGCATCAAGTGTTTGATGTAGTGGGGTATACTGTTCCGGTTTTGTTATTGCCTAAACTCCTTCTCCAAAAAACTTGGGAATTAAAACTTAAGTGGGATGATGTTCTTCCCAATGATTTGGCAAATAAATTTAAAAAGTGGATTAGCCAATTACACTTACTAACAAATATAAAGGTACCCCGGTGGCTGGCTATAGAACCTATAAATCAGATGATAAGCTGTCACCTATTTTGTGATGCAAGTCAATTGGCGTACGCTTGTTGTGTTTTCCTACGTGTTGAAGTAGATAGAAATGTTAAAGTAACTTTATTAAGCGCTAGAAGCAAGATTCGTCCTTTAACTAAAACTACAATTCCACGTATGGAACTTTTGGCTTGTTCGATCGGGGCTAGGTTACTATCTACAACTTTGAGTGATTTAAATCTTCCGGATATAAGAATAAATTGTTGGACCGATTCCTCTACCGCTTTGAGTTGGATTAAACGAAATCAAAACTGGGGAGTTTTTGTGCAAAATCGAGTAAAAGAAATCCAATCTCTAACTTCTACGGTAACATGGCAACACATCCCAGGTCAAAATAACCCCGCAGACCTTGTTTCCAGCGGTTGTTCTATTGAACAGTTGTTGGAAGGGCGTTGGTGGGAAGGACCAGATTGGCTTTATTTAAGTGAGGAAAATTGGCCAAAATCAAATGAAAATCCGGACGAAGAAATAGTGTGCTCAGAAATGCGTAAGTCAGCTGTTGTGAATTTGAGCAAATCTGTGGATGATTCTAATTGGTATTATAAGTATTTCTCCTCGTATAAAAAGACTATCAGAATGATTGCCTGGATTTTAAGATTTGTTGATAAGTCCAGGAAAATTAATGTTAATGATACAAATGATTTGTCTTTAAGTGAAATTGAACGCGGAGAAAAATATTTGTTCAGACTCATTCAACAAGAGTCATTTACGGGATGCTCTGATCCAAAATTAAAAAATCTCAAACCAATGATGGATAACGAAGGGTTATTAAGAGCTGAAACTAATCTGGTATCGAGAGAGGATACACATAATTTTAAATATCCGATAATATTGCCATCAAAGCACCCCGTGGTGAAGTTGTTGATTATGAGTTTTCATAAAGCATTATTACATGCTGGTACTTCTATGTTAATGTCAAGTTTACGTGAACAGTTTTGGATCTTAAAAGCACGTAAGACCATTCGTGATTGTTTAAGAAAATGTACAATATGTCAAAGGTTTAATAACAAACATAGTGAAGCTCAACCGGGCATATTACCAGCAGATAGGGTGAGAGATACGGCAGTATTTGAAATTGTGGGAGTCGATTTGGCGGGGCCCCTTTACATTAAAGGTGGACAAAAAGCCTACATTGTTTTATACACATGTGCTGTGTATCGAGCAATTCATCTTGAACTAGTGACGCTTTTGTCTACTGAAGCCTTCTTACAATCATTAAGGCGTTTTATAGCTCGGCGTGGTAGACCCAAAATTATTTATTCCGACAACGGAACTAATTTTGTGGGGGCCAACAGAGTGCTCAACGCCATCGACTGGAAGCGGGTGAGTTCCCAGGCAGTTGACCATAAGATCCAATGGAAGTTTAACCCTCCTTCCGCCGCTTGGTGGGGCGGATGGTGGGAGCGACTTATTCAAATGGTTAAGAGAATATTAAGGAAAATACTGGGACGGGCAGCCCTTACTTACGAGGAACTGCTTACAGTGATTTGTGACTGTGAGCAAGTGGTAAATAATAGACCTCTCACTTATGTGTCCGAAGACGCTGACGTCGTAGCTCCTTTAACACCATCCATGTTTTTACATGAGGTGAAGACGTCAGGTGTCCCGGATATTGATGAGGTAGATAACTCCGAGTTAAATAAAAGATCAAAACATCTCCAAAAGATACGTGAAGTGCTCCGATCACGATTTCGATCCGAGTACTTGGGTCAATTGTGCCAACAGTCTTTTAAAGATAAAATAAACAACCCAATTGCAGTAGGTGATATTGTTTTGTTAGAGGATCCAAACAAAAAACGTACTTTCTGGAGTATGGCTAGAGTGTTAAAATTGATTACTGGTAGAGATGGTCATAAAAGACTTGCTCTAATAAAAACTGAAACAACTGAACTATTACGACCAGTACAAAGACTTTATAGACTTGAACTTGATATTCCTATTAATGATAATGCTGAAGAGTTAATTAATAGTGAAATTGTGAAAAACAGAAGTGGCCGAATTTCTAAGCCACCCAACCGTTTGTGAACTTTATCATTGAAGTGTTGTGTGCAATATTTTCATTTGGTATTATAGTTCTTACTTGTTTTTATAGATAATTGCTTAAAGTACTTTTTATTCAAATGTTTAGTTTTCTAGTACTTTTTAATGCAAATGTTTGGTACTTTAGTTTTCTAGTACTTTTTAAATGTATGTTTTAAAATGTATTTGAATTTTTTAAGTTAAAAACTTCAAAGGTGGGATACCACTCTTGGAAAAAACATGTTTCTGCTATGGATTTTACCACTCTATGTAAAAACATGGTATCCCACCTTCTGAAATAACATTTATTCTCCCCCTTCCCACAAAAAAATATAGATCAATAATTTTTGTTCTTGTTGATAATGATGAATTCTAGTTTCTTCATATCATGGCGTTAATGTGTTTTCAAAAATATTCCATACAAATTACTGTTTTCAAAAATATTCATACCACAATGGGAAGGAAAAAAATTATAAACATCAAGAATAACACCTGCCTACTTTTTACATTGCATGTGTTCTCTAATAATTTGAATGACTTAGTTTTTATTCCAGAACATGTATCCAGCCAACTGATTAATTGTTACAGAATGCTGAATTCAAAAATGTGAAATGTTATAAATTAAGGAACAAATAGCACTTTGCATTTGGGCAAATGTTTAAAGTGCATTTTTTTGGGAGGGGGGGGGGGGGGGCATCTCTAACCAACACGGTCAAATGGTAATTGGTATTTACCTAAAAATACAGGCAGGAAGGGAAAAAATTTGAAATTTTACAATACATTAAGTTTTTAAAACTTCTAAATAAAAAAAACCTTGCCCCCCAAGTCTTGGCCAAAAATGTAATCTTTTGATAACTATATACAATAGCATTCTTATTTACAAGGAAACATGTCTAATTGTACACACATGTGTGTCTATATAGGCTTGTGTATACATATAAGAGTAAATTATATACATATTGTGAAATATTTGTTTTTAAGCATGCGAAGTAAAATGGTTTTTAATGGTAAAAACATGGTTTTTACCGTTAAATACCAAGTTTTTACCATATCTAGGTAAAAACTAGTTTTTACCGGTAAAACCCCCCAAAAAAAAGGCTTGCATGGCAAAGCAAAGCTTTAGAGGTTAAGTTTCAAAACTAATGCATTACGGCAATCAGATCGATCACCAACTGAATATCTCTCTTATTCAAAACAAAGATTGTGTCTTAAATAAATCTAATTACTTTAAGGCCTGATTACAAGAGTGAGTAAAATGTTACCCAAACAATTGTGCGTAAACGCTTGATAGTCAACATGTTGCAAGGAAAGCCAGAGCTATTGCTTCACCCTTTTTGCTAATGAGATTTTAACAATAAATGAATAAAAAAGCCATTTCAGTTCTGAGGGCATTATCAATATCAACCCAATCCATTCTTTGTTGAAATAAATAAACAAAACCAAAGAATAAAACTAACAATTCGCACGAGAGCCGAGAGTGCGTCGGATGTTTTTATTCCGGCATTTTCTGCCACTGAAAAAAAAAATCGTTAACAATAAAAAAAGTGTTTTTTCCCGTAATTCGCCAATCGATGGCGAGTCATCGAGATGAAATGAATTCTTTGATACGATTGCTTCGAGAGAGAGAGAAGTATCGGAATCGCATCGTGCATCGATTTCTTCTCGACACCAGCAAAAAAAAAACGAAAAAAGAAAGAAAAAACACAAGAAAACCTTAAGATTTTAGAAGTAAAGAGGCGCAACTCCGAAATACATGAAATGCAACTACGAAAACTTAACGCAAAGTACGATTTCACCACTCTGACATATCGATATTATATTTGGTTTGGAATCCCGGCCGATGACAAGCTGATTAACGTGGGTGTGCGTAAGGGCATACGTAATTAAACATTTAAAAAACCATTTCACGACTCTGAGATGAATCGTAGGATCTTAATAGACTAACATTTATAAATGCAATGTAATATGCTAAGATACAAATTTTAAAATACTGTTTAGATAAAACTACTAGAAATAGATTATAAGACCTCACAAAAGTATTCAAGTACTAGAATAGGTTCCATTTCTCCATAGTGATTTAAAAAAGATTTTACTCCAATCAGACGGTGTGTTAACCATGCAATTTTGAAGCAATAACCCCTTAAAAGCTCACTTGATAAGTTTTTCTTTCCAAAATGTTAGTTTTTTTAGATGTTTTAATGGCATTCCGGGACGCGCCATTTTTTTTTTAATTTGGGGGAAGGGTGGTAGCGTTAAGGAGTCACAGGAGTCTTAAAAATGTGCAAAGAAGGTACTACAAAACATAGTTTGATCTTTCATGTCATTTTTTAACTACTCAATGCATAAGTATAATTTTTTATATGTAATTCTACAAGATTTATTTATTATAAAGCAAGTTTTAAAATTTATGAAACTTTAGCCAAAACTAAAATAAATGATATTAAACATGAAGGTACTTGAACACACTGTGATTAGGCTTGCGCGGCAAATTGTGAGGTCAAAATTGAAAAAATGAATAAGAAAATGACTTTATATTGTACAAATATGTACAAACAAAGACTTATACCTAAATTCTCAGCTCAATTTTATTTAGAAATTATTTTTTTAAAAATTTAAAATCAAAATTTTTAATTTTTTATTAATTTTTTTAGAAAAAAGTTCTTAAAATAATTTCTAATTAAAATTGAGCTGAGAATTTAGGTATAAGTCCTAGTTTGTACATATTTGTACAATATAAAGTCATTTTCTTGATAATTTTTTCAATTTTGACCTCACAATTTGCCGCGCAAGCCTAATCACAGTGTGTTCAAGTACCTTCATGTTTAATATCATTTATTTTAGTTTTGGCTAAAGTTTCATAAATTTTAAAACTTGTTTTATAATCTTAATTAAACTATGCTATAATCTTAAATTAAACTATGCTATGTAGTATCTTCTTTGCACATTTTTAAGACTCCTGTGACCCCTTAACATACTGATTGAGTCCTTAATCCTAGCACTGAAAAGTAATTACGGTCCAAAAATGATATTTTTTCAATATTTTAAACAAAGCAGATTTAAAAACACTGATTTTAGAAAAAGCAATAAACATAGGCTTCCCATATTTGGTTTGAACAGAAAAAGCATGAAGAGCTCATTGCTTGTTTTTTTTTTTTTTTTTTGAATAAAATATATAGATTTCGCTGCAAATAATTCGAGAAAAGCGTTAAATGATAACCACCCATTAAGAAGAAATATTCAAATTCAATATTGGATTCATCGTTTGAAATAGGAACCCAAATCGTTAAATATTACTTTGAAGTTATAACAGTTTTGACACCATAGAAATAAAATAAGGAAATTTTGTAAATTATGATTCATAATTAGTTCTGTCGTTTTTATTGATATCCAATGTTGATAAATTGACACATTGAGAAATTGAACAATCAAATGTTTTGTTTTTGTAATGATTTATTAGCGCGTGTGTTATCAGTAAAACGTGCAAGGCAAAAGGTTTATTTGTAACATTTGTGAAAGAGTTGTGTATTTTAAGATTCTTCTCTGGGTAAGAATAATGATTCAATGAATCTTTTCAATTTTCGGGTTTTTCAAAAAGCTTAAAGTTTTTTTTATGGAGGTTTTAGGGAGATGTTGTTTCCTCTATAAGCAAGGTTGGACTTGGTCCCCTTTAGCACTGGATGACCACGACCCATCGAATCGGAAGGAGGAGAGACCAAACACACGAACAAGTCGAAGTGGGACGACCTTTTTTCTGCAGATACAACGACAGCTGTTGCTTTGGAGAGAGGAATTCAGTGTTAGGCAGAAGTTAGTCTTGCGTGAAACTGCCAGGACCAGGCACCATTGATTCACAAAGGAGAAACTTGCTGTTATTACAGAGAAAATGCACAGTTTAGGGGCTTTTAAAAATGAGCTACTAGAAATTATAGCACAACTTAGGTTTGTCTGAATAGTTGCTCAATAGTTCATAACCTTAAAAATTCCATTTTGGAAAGGCCATGTTCTTCCGAATGCCATTGGTCTTTGAAATGCATTCATTGTCATTTTAAAAACACTTTCAAAACAACTTATTTTTAATAGTTTGAGGTTTTAGTTCATCAAAAAATGCTCACAATTTACACACACAACTAAATATTCAGTTTGCATTAAGAAATATTATCCAAAAGACTTTTTATTTAGAATCAAAAAGTACCCTCTATGTATTTTCATTTTCGATGGCCTTATTCAGAATGTTTAAAGCTTCTGTATAAAGTGATTTCAAATATCAGGAGTCTTTTTACAATAATGATTTTCATGACACGAGTTTCGCTTCTTAGACGTTTCTAAGAATAAGATGTTTGTTAAGTGTTTTGCCATTTTGATGCTTCGGCTTTATCATACTTGTAAAGCATCGATTTTCATAAGAACAGGCTCATCGTATTGAAAAGAGGGCATTTTAGTTGGGTTTTTGGGATAGAGTTGCTCTTTCGCAGAACTGAATAAATGGAGCATACTCTAATTCGAATGACCAAAAAGAATTCACTTGAAAAAAATTTGAAGTTTAATTCAACCATCAACGACCCATTCGCGAATGCCATTAACATCTTCATTACTGAGAAAAACGTTCACTTTACATTTTTTAATTCGCTTATTGTGCAATTAATTTTTTCCGTTTACATTTTTTAGTACTATGGTCTTCATTTGTCTTACTCGCCCATCGAGGTTAATGGGTTAAAATTTCTTCGCATCGTAAAGGAAAATAATTATCGACAACCGTTTGTTTAACTATCATATTAAGGCACTAACTTTAATAATAGATTCATTTATCCCGACCATCCGTTGCTATACCGTGCTTGTTGGTTTCAATCTTACTTTTGATTTTAATATAATGTCATTTGAAATCACATCATTAATTTTAAGCAATAGCTGTTGGGTAAATTGGACATCCTGTCTATTCCACCATAATCTGTAGAATTTGCAAACACCAAATTTATTTTATATGCTCACTCAAAAAACGACTCAAAATATCTCAAATTTGGGCTTTAGAACACGCGTTTCGAATTTTAAAACTATCGAAAGATTAAGAGCATAAATGCATTGGGGTAGTTAACGATTTCATACCTGTTTTACAAGTAAAAGTAAATTTAATCAAGAGCGCATTATAATACGATTTAACACAAAAAAAGAGCAACAAGCTGCAGGAACAAAACAGATTTGTTCACTGGATTTAGGGGGCATTTAACCTTTTATTTACGTGAATAGAATCTTTGTTATATTCTTCAACTTTGTTAAAACGCGCATCGATTCTAAAATTGCACAGATTAAATCTCATCTGGCGGAAGCGAAAACTCCAGGGAGGTGAGAGCAAAATAGAGATGCTGCTTGGTCAAAATAAAGCACAAGCAGATTTGCCAATTGAAGCAATGTATTGTTTTCACTATAGGCCCAAACCAGCGCTTGTGGTATAATTTGGTTCTAATTTTACAAATTACTAGGACCACAAGCTAAGATGTATAAAAATATATTCAACTGTTTAAATTGTATGAAGGTTTGGTTTTGGAAGAATAATATCGCATTAAAACTGCACAGAGGATATGGGTGGCAATGCTCGTCATTTGAATACACTGTCAAGCAAGGTTGACTCCGAGCTGGCATTTAACGCAGCCTTATTGAGACATTTACTCAAGAAGGATATGATTAAAACTAGCATTATTTAGATTGCCCTTCTGTGCAGTTTCCAATTACCGACAGTTTATAACTTGACACAATTATTCGTATTTCTTACTTTAAATCATCAATTCTAAAAGAATTTAAGTTTTGTAAGATGTAAATGTTGCCTCAGGAGGGAAAAGCAGTGAAAAAATTGGTTTGCTAAATAGCGTCATCAATAGATTCAGTAATGTGCCATGCTTTTTGAAATATTATTTAGTGACACATTATAAATAATAAATCAATAAGCCACTCTTGGGTACAGGACACATTGTAAATAATAAATACATAAACATTTGAAATCATTCGTATTAGAACGTTGTGTTTATTCGAATCTTGTACTACAATCTACAATTTGACACATGGTCCCATTTTTAACTCTTATTATCTGTTCTAGAAATATTGTGACTGCAAATGTTGATAATGCAAATCCGTTCTGAAATTTTATGTCGAGTAGATGAGACGTATCACATAAAATCGTCGAGTTGCAGGCAGCTTCCCATTTGGGTCGCCAGGCATCTCCCCCTTTATTCTGACCTCCCACCAGAAAACTACAGTTCAGGAGCATTTTATTTTTGAAAAGAAACTCGCCCCGATTGCAGCCTAATCACGAGACGTCAAACAAAAGGCATCGTTCTTAAATTTGAAAGGAGGGAAAATACGAAATCTTGCGAAAAGAACACAAAAAATAAAGATACAGATGCTCCTTTCAGATAGATAGTGTGTCGCCTGTAAACAATAGGGAGGAAAAATGAAAGTTCGTTTATGAAACAGTTCATATCTGATTCTGTGATTTGTACAAATTTTTTTAAATTTTTTTTTCTCAATATTTTAGAATTATTTTTAAATGCTATTTTAATTGTAAAGGTAGCTAAAAACCAATTAATGTTTGGAAGTTGACCAATGAGAAAGAAACTATTATACACATCAATCAAGGGCTATAGTATATTGCTGCTCCCCCCCCCCCAAAAAAAAAACTGAAAACCTTTACGATTCACCTTTGTGATACATTTGATTAACAAATAAAAAAAAATTGGGGAAAAGCTCAAAAGAGGCTTCTTTAGGACCACGAAAATTTTTTATATGAAAATATTGTATAATATATTTCTGTTAGTATGTTACCGATCTGAGTTACTTAAAACTGCCTGTATTGACTAAATTAAATTGGGTTTTTATATCGGATATTCTTGTAGATGAGTCGTGTAAAGTTTATCAGGGGTGCCAGAATTCCGCCAAAAGGCGAAATTCCTCTTTTTCCCGAGCTCCTTTTTTTGTATTGCATCTGCTTTTAAACTGTTTTCATTCGCTGCCACAACAGCATTATGTGTTTTTTTTTTTTAATTTTGACGATAAATGAACGTTCGTTTAAATTGGTGTACACTGCAGACGTTGCTGTTTCGCAAATTTCTCCTCCCGACGTTTTATATAGAAAATTATAATTAAAATTACGTGATGCAGCATAAAGTTGCAATGAATTGTTAATTCAGATCGAACGAGATAAGGGAATTGACAAACAGAAAGGAACATCGCTTGTACAAAAATAATTGTGTAAAACAAATTTCATCCATTTAGTACGTTTTTCCTCCAATCCTAAGTAAAATGTACTATCGCACTGTAAGCGTAAATATATCTTTTCGAGTTGTAAATGTTATAATATTCAAAATTTAAATTTCTAGCGATTAAAGCAAAAATTAAATCCATTGATAGAATAGCTGGAATGCAGTAAGCGAATCGTTATTTATTCTATCATGCAATGCAATGGAAAAATAAACTCCAGGCGATTTTTCTGAAAAAAAAAGCTGGTATTTTTGAGATAGGTCTCTTTTCCGCGTACAGTGCGATATGTACTTGTGAAAAGTTAGTAAATAACGGCAACACAAAATGCAATTTTTAATTTGGCATAAATCATATGTAAATCTAGAATAAGCAAGAGATTCAGTTTTTGCTATTTGCGCTTTTGAACCAAACTGCATCATGAGTAGATTTCTTCTAGAGTTCTCTAAATCTAGCCTTTAAAATATAGAACGAGTAAAAAAAAGGGACCAAGAGTTATGTGGTAAATAAACCAGCAGCATAAATTGAGGACATATTGACGGACTGACAAACTGTATTGAAAGATAGACACCATAAAAGTTCTCTGATGAGTCTCTGAATATTTCTCACATTTAAAAAGAAGTATGAAACTCGGGTGGTTAGGAGTTTGGTTTGAATTATCGTCGCGCTAGAGCTACACGAGGGCTATTGGCGACGGGCGTCGTATTTTAGAACCACAGTCAGGTGACGAACCAACACCTGAATAGGCACCCAACGCAACCGTTAAGGGTGGTTAGGGGAATGGGATACGGAAGGACGAGACTCCCTACCATGTCAATAACCGGGTTGATTCATTTATTTGAAAAAAAAAAGGCAAATTAACTTATTTGCGAAGATGGACCAGAAAAATTAATACGCAAAAATGAGCTTTCTGCTTAAAGTTTACTTAAGTAAACAACCTACAAGACAAATGAAGACCAAAGTCCTGAACAATTACCTTAGGGCAAATTTATTAACGCTTTTATTCGGAAATTAGGATGTTAAGGGTAATTCTCAAAGTCGTCTTAAATGGGTTAATAAAAGTGTGATCTTGTTATGGAAAGGGTGTGATGCGGAAGTTCCCAGGTTCGGGTCCGGGCATCACCAAACTGCCGACCTATAAACGGCCCATGTAGCCAAAAGTGTCCGACAAATAATACCCGGTGTAGAAGAAGTGCAGGTTAAATATAGTCCCAACGCTGCGTACAATGCCACCCTTAACGGGTGCGCTGGGTGCCTACTGTCAGCTCGTCACTTGACTCTAAATGACGACTCTCGTCATTAAGGGGGAATGGGCTCGCTGGACCTCGGGTCGTCAAAGCAAAGTGCCTCAGTGTTCATCCAATGGGGAAAAAAATATTTTCTCTGCCACATTTCTCCGGTTTTATTGAATATTTTTACAATTGAAATTTTTATGAGATAAATGTTGCTGATTTGCGTTTCCCGACAATCCCTTTTTTTAAAATTGGTTCGAATATATTTTTAAAAATATTCAAAGCAATTTTTTTTTTTTAAAAATGGGTAAATAGAAACCTGTTAGTTATCGACAATTATTTTAAAAAAAACACTTTAAAAATATTTAATACAGCCGGAGAAAAGTGGGAGAGAAAATTGTTTTTTTCCCATTAGATTAACACTGAGGCACTTTAGTTTGGAGACCCGCGTTGCAGCGTGCTCATTCCCCTTTAATGGCCCTCTTGTAGTTCTAGTGCGATGATCATTCAAATTAACCGAACCCGTAGAACGGGTGTGCAACAACAAGAAGTTCCGCAGTAAACAATGCCCGCGAGTCATTCCCTTATTGTTTGTTGAACAATGAACTTCGAAAAAAAAATCTTTTGTTCCCGCCCTCCCCCTTCTAAAAATGGCGTTGTTTGTCGCTGCAGAACTTCGTCATATTTATTTGTTTGATGATAAGTTGGTGGAAAGAAAATGAAGCGAAACAAGTGATCAAACAGCGATTCGCCAAAACTCAAATCGAAGCATTTAAACAGAAAAGCACCGAGATACAAATTTTAACAAGTTAAGGAGTTAGCAAGTTTTTACAAGTTCAGTTGGAGGATCTGGAGATTTCCTCTCGACAGCAAAAATTGCAAAAATAAATTAATGCCAAAATGCATGATTCGTCTCGATTGTAATTTAGCGATACGCATAAATGGGGATAAAATAAAGAAGTTTCGAGCCATCCCGATCTCAACATTCTACTATAAACTATAAGTCCTTTTAAGTAAGTATTTTATATATTTGCAAAATATGTTGCAAAAGAACTAAAATTTTAGGAGATATAGTTTTTTTTTTAGAAAATAATATATATATTTTTTCTGTAACGACGAAATCGAAAACATAAAATCGACTTCAATATATGCCTGGTCTCTGGTAGATAGATATATGGTGTCGAAATAAATAGTTTCTTTTTAGCGCACTTTTATTAGTGACAATTTTGACAATTCGATGAAGCGATTTCAACTTTTAGTTTCTCCTCAAATATTTCTTAAAAAAGAATGCAAGGGCGACCAAAGAGAAACGAAGTTTTGATTTCAAATAAAAATAGACTTTTTATCACCAGGAGGGTGTCTATGTTTTAAATTGAAAAAGGTGGAAGCACTACTTTTGTTAAAAGCTTTTCACATTTGTTCCTTCTGGCTAAAATTATTCGGTTTAAATATTACTTGGTAATATAACTTAACGGTTAATTCAAATTCTTTTTAAAATATTATCAAAACGTTCGTATTTTTTTTTATCCTATAACTTACTTAAAATTCCCCATTCCACATTTTTTTAGTCATTTTTTTTTATTTTAAATTCTTAAAAGAATAAAATGTATCAAGTAAGATATTATTCCGGTATTTATTTTGCTGATGGATAATTATGTATTATAACAAAAACTTAAATGCAGTTAAATCCTCAAAAAGCAGTTTGGCAATGAGAATTCAAAAAAAGGCATGGCAATCATGACTTGTAATTTCTTAATCTTATTTCAACTGTGCCGAAACTGGTTTAACTAAAAGCAATAATGCTTTACCTAATTTTTCATCGCTCTGTAACGAATGTCAAAGGATGAATTCAATTTAGGATTTGATTGTTGACCAAATATGGGGTTATCAATTGCAGTTTCTTATTCTCGAAATATTTGTAGATAAGCAACAAAAACAGACAACTTCGGGAATTTTTTTTTCTGCTTAAAACCAGTATGGAAAACCTACGTTCATTGTTTGCAATCACTACACTTCGAACAACTTTTCGATTTATTACTGCTTCGTTAACATTGAAAACATAACATTTAGCAGTTCAGGGACTGAGATGTATTTAAGAGTCCGACTCAAAACTCGAAGTTTTGGGGTTCAAGCCCCCGCTGTGTCACTTTTCTTTTTTCTGGATGGGAAAATCGTTTGCATGCATGTCATTTATTTTGTGGTTTGTAAGAGGTCCCTTCAGTACCCATTTGGATTGGGTTCTTATAGCAAAATCTAAACTCGTCATTCATTAGCATTAAACAGCTCAGATGTATTGTAACCTGAGTGATTGGTAACCTGGAGATTGGTAGCGAGAGTCACCTAGATGGCGTTACAAAAAAAAGTCTCATATATGGTGTACGCCTAGAAATGCCATCAGAAATGTCTGGTAGGAAAGACTTAACCACCAATAAAGCATCCCAGTTGAAAAAACAGATAACATATAACAAAAAAATAATATTTTGTGGTCCATAAGACGTCTCACTCATTTTTAACAATTTGTGAGGACTGCTTACTTAAATATAATGGCCTTTGCTTTTATATTATCCTTGTTAGGTTGAACAATTAAAATTTATAATGAAGTAATCATAGCTAAACTCATTATATACACCATACTACTCAAAGCAATTGGTTGTAAACCCTTTCACCGTCGATTATTCCATTTGGAATGGTCAGCTAGCAATATTTTTTCTCACTAAGTTAAGATAGCACTTATTTATCGTTAGATGGAAGAATCATATCCTATGAAGAATTAAATCATGTTTCTTTTAATTAAAGGTATATGAAAAACATGGTAAAATAAAATTCACTCTGAAACATTTTTATAAAATGAATTGAGACTAAATTCTTCTTTAGATTAAAAAAAAGTTGTAACTGAAAGAGTTAAAAAAAAGTACCCAAAGTGCTCCCTTAATTGTTTACTACCTAATAAATTTAAATGGGTTTGTTTTAGGAGGAACTATCGATATTATTTAACTGACATTTTTTAATGAATGGCAATAATGAATATTTTTTTTAATAATTTATTTATAAATCTTCACATCCCTGCTTCTCTTCCAGTTAACTTTTAAATGTCAGTTACAGTCCTGTCGACCGGAAGCATGCAGCCGGAAGAAAGTTTAAAGCATAAAACGAGGACAAGAGAGGAGCAGGAAATTTAATATAAAGCCCTGGCTGTAGCACAGCTGCCGGCAGGAATGTCCGTCCGTCTCTCGTTACGATATTCGGTGGAATGTTCCATCTGACATTCTATTTATTGCGACTCGGAACGACGGAATTAAAATATCGTAAAACCTCGCCGTCTGTTTCTGAGACAGCAGAAACTTGGTGGATTCGCTGAGATGTAACTTCGAAGATTGAACTATACTGATATTATGTAACTTTCCTTTTGACATGTAAAAGGAATTTATAAACTTTATTGGAAAACCATTTTCATTTCGTCCTGATTTCATCAGTGTGTGACAAAATTAAACTGGTTCATGTTTGCTCAAAACTTATTTAGTATTCTTTCATGGTTGGTTACACTCTGTTTTTTTTATTATTTTCTTTTAGAAACCAATATGCAATTATTAAACCTGTCAAGGAACAGACAGTTTTTAAAGCAACACATGTAACTTTTCAAAAATCATATATTTTTTAAGAATTTCAATACGAGTAAGTTTTAAAACATTGTGTAGGTTTTTTAGCTACTTCTTATGTGAATAAATATTTAGAAAATAATAAAATAATGTGCGAAAATATAAATTAAAACCAAATGCAGTGAAAGGTTAGGTTAGGTTTGAATTATCACCACACTAGAGCTACACGAGGGCTATTCCAAATGCAGTGAAAGTAAATTTGCAACTTGGCTCGGAACTTCCCTCGGAGAACGAGAAGGAACACCTTAGAAGAGGGATTGACATTTTCGTATCCCTTACTAAAAAATCTCCATAATGCCCTGATATTGTCGACAAGTTAACATCAATACTTCCCTCACTAATTTCTCCTTTGTTTTTTAATAACGGAAGAGGTTATCTTACACGTCGCTCCTTTTTTCCAATCATTTTTGTGCACCCTAATTAACTTTAACCGTGACTGGATAATTACTTCCATTCTTCGCATCGCAAAGAAGGGATTTTACGAAAAATATGTTCAATTTTTATAAAAAAAAATTACAGCACATTTTTTTAATTTTTTTTCTTTTTTTTTTTAAAGAATTAAAATATTTACAAACGTGTATTTTTTATTTTCACGATAGATTTGCTAGTTTAGGTTTGAATTATATCGCACTAGAGATACACGAGGGCTATTGGCGACGGGTGTCGTATTTTAGAACCATAGTCAAGTGACGAGCCGACACCCAACGTTACCGTTAAGGGAGACATCGTAAGTAGCGTTAGGACTTTGAAGGATATTTAACGTGCACTCCCTTACGCGGGGTTATTATTCGTCGGACATTTTCGGCTGCAAGAGTCGACATTTATTTTGGCGACTATAGATCCCTAAAAATGTTTCTTGAAAAGGGTCCCCGGCACAGACTGCTCTCACGGCCACTGATTGATTAATTTAAAGGTGAATGGACCAACGAAGAAATCAAAAGCTGTCTTTTCAAAAGCTTTATGTCACTGCATGGACACAAACAAAGGAATCTAGATTTTAAAGAATTAAAAAAAACATTCATTAGTTTTTTTCTTCCAAAAAGGGGAATTAAAAATCCTGAAGCAAATAAACAAGACTATCATATAATAAGCACATCATTACATATCATTGCTTGTGTTAGGCTCTGCAAAAATATATAAGTTTTATTGAGTATCAAAGCTCATTTTTAGCTCAAAACAAAATCATTTATACACATTTTAGTCATGCTTAACAATTGTTTAAAAACTTTTCAATGAAAAGTAAAACGATAACAGTTCAATCAATTAAATTTATAAAAAACGGCTTGTAGTTTCCACATAACGTTTATAAGGTTAATGGTGAAAGTTTTTATAAATACTGGCTGACCGTGACCGTCCTTCAGTCATATTCTTTCACAGTTCAAACTAGAAATGGTTCTGACAAGTGCGTTACTCCAAATTGTAGCAAAACAAAAACATCTCCTTAAATAATTGCAGTACATTACTAATTTCGTAAACAATTTCGAATATGAAGTTCACTTAAAATTTAAATCCTTCCGTCACCAATCTAAAATTTACGGTGTTGCTACATCGTCAACAGCTCACGAAACTTCATTTAAAATGAAAATGAAACTAGAAAGAATATTAGTTTTTGTAAAGTAAACAAGTTTGGAATGACGTCTTAGAATATATCACAATAGAGTCTTTTGATGGTTCTTTATATAAAGTATTATGTCATCGGCAGAGAAAGTTAAAATTTGTTTTTTGCATAAAATTGTCATTTATTTATTTACATTCCAGCGTTTATTAATGCGCGTAATTGTACAAAGATATTTCAACTCTACATGTTTATATGTACAAATTATTGGTGATTTGTTCGAAATTTGTGAATCTTCGTGAGTAAATATTTTTGGAAAAATGATGCTATGATTAGTTTCGCTTCTATCTTTACCGCAATACTACTAAATTGCTTTCTCGCAATAAGGAAGAAAGGAATAAGTTCGAAAAAGAAAGCTTAGAAAAACGGGTAATTTTGGGGACTTAAAATTTTAATTTGAACAAAATGCCTGTTGATGTTGTTTCTAATGTTTTTATATCGTGTGTAGAAGTGGTGCTGGTGACGGTGACAGTTACTGCTGCAAACCTATCAGTTATCTTATTAATGAATACAATCATATTCAAAACTACTTTTGGCATTTTCTTAATTCAAAAAGCATTAAAAACAAAATTATTACACTTTAAAAAGAAAATGGTTTTGAAAGAAATAAAAGTTTACGAGTTTTAAAAATAAGAGTTTTAAACAAAAAATCACTAAAAAAATATTGTTTTCAAATAGGAAAATGATTTAAACTTCATAATTAATAACATAGGCGATGTGGAACATTATTTTAAACGTATTTCAATTTTTATTAATTAAAAATATATATAGTTACAATTCATTTATGACTCGTTCTTATGAAACATATGAATAAACACCTAAAATACATTTTTGTGAACTAGTTTAGCGCTAAATATTAAAATAAGTATTTATAAGAAGTATGTACGTATATCAGATTTATCTATAAAAATGAATATAATCATAATGAATATCTACAATCTACGATCCCAGATATTTTTAGAAAAAAAAGTCCTGTCGCTTCAAGTGGCCTCCTACCGCTCCAGCCCATAAAAAGTCTCATCAAAAAAGTTCTAATGTTTTCGGGTCGGCGATTAAGTCCCTTTAAAAGAGGACTCCATTACTGACACGGCTGTCAACTTCGCGGGGATTATTTTCCTGTGTAAGAACCACAAGTCTGGAAAATTATTTTAGAAAGAAATATTTAATCTTCGGTGTTATTTAAGAGGGGAACTGTTTTAATCGTTCTTTATTGTCTTTATATTTGTAATCCCGTATTTCTGTGCAAAATAAAAATTCGTCTCAAGTAGTTCTAAATTAAATGATAATAGTTTGCTATCCAATATTTGCCAAAAATAAATAATTCTAATCCAAAACTTCACGTTTCTCAGACAGAATTATACTTAAAATGTTTTTATTTGGAAACTTAACAAAACAAGAATAAGAACAAAATAAGAATTTATAATTATATTTTTACTCAACTAGAATTAGCTAGTTTTCTTTGTTTGATTCCTAGAGCAGATATATACAAATTTAATATTGAATTTTTCATTAAAATTATTTTGAAAATCTTCACCTCTGGTCTTTGTGAAAAGCACTAATCGAACGAATCACTTTAGCACAAGACTTGGTAAATTCCAAATTTCAATATTCGCGAAATATAAACATTTTTAGCCACAGATTTATCATTTTCGATTAAATTACTCAGGTAGATGTATATAGTTGACATTTATAAAATAATATTTTTATGAGAAAATGAAAAATAATTAATTCTAGCTCCATTTAAACAAAACATTAAATTTTACTATAAAATTAAAAATATATTAAAAGATAATATAAAATATAGCAGTTTTCCAAACAACCATGTTTCCGGAATTTTTAAAAAGAGTTTGTAGTCTAGAGTTTGAGTCACTTGATAGTCTCTTAAAAGCTTCTTGGCTATTAGTCATTTAGAAAAATCTACCACATTGTAAAAGTTGGGAGTACAGGTTGTATGCGCACTATAAATGTATAAATTTTTATACACTTATAAGACTAGTTCGTTAAAATTTTCATCATAACAAAAAGTAATAAAATTTTATAACATTTTCAAAGTGAAAACTGTCAGAGACCGCTCAATTACAGTAATTGGACAGAGAGCTGACACTCCTGTCAACAAAGTCGCGGTTGAGAGAGTTATTCTTGTTACTTAAAGAGAATATTTTTGAGTCTGCGGCTGCTAATTAAAAAAAAAGAGTACAGTTACTGGTGTTATATTTTATATTAAGTAAACTCTTAATACTTGTCAATGTTCATTAAAGTATACCAAACATTCCTTAACTTTGAAGAACGTAAATAAAAAACAACAACTTGAAATTAGCTTTGGTTAAAAGGGAAATAGTTTCAAACTAAAACTACATGAAAAATATATATTTTTTAAATCCTTAAATTCCAAATTTTTAAAAAATTGAGATAAAGTTTAATTTGTTTTTGAATGAATGTAGAAACATCTAATGCAAGAATATTTATCGTAACTATTATCGCAAAGCATTGAACTGAGATAAGAGTGGAAGTCGAAACTTCATTCTAACCTCTCGGAAAAGAGGTTATAAAATAAACCACCAAATGAAGAATTACAGAAGGTCATACTTGGCAAATGATTGATGAACTGCATTTACAGTAAACTTGAAATCCTCATAAATCTTTGACATCTGTAAAATGAAGGTAGGGAGTGTTCGAACAAAATTTTCACTTGGGGTGATGTAGTTTTTTTTTTTTTTTTAATCAAAACCTTCTCACCCAATTTAGACAAATCTCTAACTTAGAATCTAAAACTTAAACACTCTTTTGTCTAATACTTTTTTTCCATACAAAACAAAAGTAAGCAACAACAAAAACTTAAGTACAAAAACCAAAATGAGATCCAACTGAAAAGAAAAAAAATCCGACAGCCACCAGACAGATCCAATTAAAAGCTTATGCTGTAAAGTTATTAAGGCATTATTTTATTTAGTTCGCAGCAAAAAAAATGAATTGAATTAAGTCGGGTATTATCTATTTAGGTTGAAAATAACGAGGTTTTTTAAACACATGATAATATATTTTTAGAATATAGAAAAGAAACTCAATAAATAATGTCAAATATAATTAAATTTAGAATGCTGCTTTTAAAATGGGACATTTAAAAATATAATTTAGAAATGGATCGAATTGTAATGTCAACATGTATTATATTTGTGAAATAAATCAAATGAATAATAAATTGAATGCAATAAATAACACGCAATAATTTTTATCACACGTAATAATCTATATTCTAAAAATATATTATCGTGTGTTTAAAAAACCTCGTTATTTTTAACCTAAATAGATAATACCCGACTTAATTCAATTCATTTTTTTTTTGCTGCGGACTAAATAAAATATAAATGTTTAACACATAAACATTTATACGACTAACTATTCATTGTATTAATTTTCTTCATTAACTATTTATTCGAAAGATTAGTTGTTTAAAAAAAGTAACAAAAACATGTACAAATAAAGGCATTTTAGATCCAAAACAGTTATTTTTAGTATGATAAACTCTTTAAAAAGGCAATTTTACATTATATTTTTTTAAAATTTGTTATTATTTTTTTTTGTCGCTCAGTGGACACCATCAAATAGAAAAAGAACTTAAAAGGCGAATCAAATCCGATATAAAGAGAAGGATAAATAAAATGTCTTAAAAAATAGCTCAGTGTACTGATAGGGGCTGAACTGAGTTAATTACATCAAAGAAACGGTTTTTGTTGAGCGAAAAAAAAAGTTTTGTCCCACAGCCTTAAGAGGGCGTTTGAACCACGGGTCTCCAAAGCAAAGTGCATCAGTGTTAATCCAATGGAGAAAAAAATATTTTTTCTGCCCATTTCTCCGGCTGTATTGAAGTTTTTTTAAAAGCGGATTTTTCTATGAGATAAATGTAGCTGAATTGAATATTTTTTCGAATATTTTTCATTTAATATTTTTTTAAAACTTTGAATCAATAATTTCACAAAAAGTATTCGAAAAAATTTTAGAAAGTGGGCTTATAGAGACCTATAAGTTATTACATTTATCGTTTTTAATAAAACCGCTTGTAAAAATATTCAATACAACCGGAGAAATGTGTCAAAGACAATATTTTGTACTTATTGAATTCTCACTAAGGCACTTTAGTTTGGAGACCCACCGTTCACATACGTGACAGATGCCGCCATCTATCGTCACCTCCGCTATTTAGACGTGTCATTGAAGGAGAGGGAAATAGTCTCCAGGGACTTGTACCCGTGGGAAGCTGCGCTTTCTATGATGTTCATTGTTCATCCTTATTTAGGTACCGGATAATCTTAGTGACGATGTTAGGTCAATTGGACCTTTTACCTGTGATAGAAGCAAAAACCGCACTTACGGTTTGTAATCAAGAAGTGGCAATGTTAAGTAAATACGAAAGGAGAAAGAACGACGTACGGATACATTTCCTTTAGTCAGGTCGCCAAACTCCGATTTTTGGCCGAACCCTGCACTGAGAGGTTAAGTTTTTTTTTATTGATGATTCTTATAGATTCGAGGGTGTAGATTACGAATCTGGAAGGTACTTTTTTGGTACCCTTGAGCATTTTTAGTTATTCAAGATGGCGTCTCCGCCATCTTGAATTTTGTAATCTTAATATTTGACGATTTATTCGATTAAAGTGAATAGTTTTTGTCTTTATAGATGCATTTAGTAACAAAGATTCACAATTATCAAGAAAATTTCAAAAATAAAAAATTCAAAATGGCGGAATCCGCCATATTGGATTTTTCACTTTTAATATTTTTGTTTTATATTTAACCCAACAAAATATGTATATTTTAACTATATTTTTTATACCTAGTTACTATACAACATTACTTTGAAGAAAATATAAAAAATCAAGATGGCGGCATCCGCCATATTGGATTTTTTCACCGTTTATATAAAGCGATCCACATGTCCTAAATTAAAAATTCTTTTTATTTTAGTTATATCTTAATTTTAGTTTCTATTTCAGTTTTAATATGTAGATTATTAATCTAGAAGATATTTTTTCGCTAGTTTTGATATTTTTTTTTTATTTAAGATGGCGTTTCCGCCATATTGGATTTTTCTTCCTAACACAATTTTTCGGGTTCTTTTGGGCCAAAATTAATAATTTTTTCTTTTATAGGTGCATTTTGTCGTAAATAATTACTTAAAAATTCAAAAAATCCAAAATCAAGATGGCGGCTTCCGCCATCTTGGATTTTTCACCTAATATTCCGTGATCCACTGGCTCGAAGTTAAAAATTCTTTCAGTTTTACTTGTATATTTTATTATAAAATGTTTTAAAATCGTCATAAAGTTTTATTTAAACACCTAAAAAACCAAATTCAAGATGGCGGATTCCGCCATTTTGGATTTTTTACCTTCTAATATTACGTAATCCATTGGTGCAAAATAAAAAATTCTCTCAATTTTTTTTCTTTATTGTGTTTGAAATACTTTAAAACCATGAATATTGAAGGAAAAATATTAAATATGTTTCCCACCACATTAAGTTAAGTATTTTAAATGTTTTGTTATTCATCAGGCACAATTACTAAAAGAGCCCTACTCGTATAAAATGCTTCCTCTTTTCAAACAAGATTACTCTTACACTACGAAACGCAAGATTGCGTAAGCTTGTATCCTCTCAATACTAGAGACCCCCACCATTAGGGATGGAGGGCTCTACTCAATATCCCTCCCCCTCACATCTTGTGGGTAGGGGTTTCTTAAATCGAAGCAATGGCAGGAGGAGTTCATTAATCGAAGTAATGGCTTTGGACTTGCTGAGCTCTCGTTTAGCGGCACAATTCTAAGAATATGGGATCAAGAGTTAATAAACATTCAGAAAACTCTGCAAGAAAGACAGTATTCAACCAGAAGAAGTGGTAACCTATTTATTAGAAAAATAGAGGGATACAGTTTCAAGAAACAAAAAAAAAATGTCTAAAGCCGTACCTTACATTCCTTATAACCTAAAGATCGTTAATGTAATCCTAAAAATAAACCGCCTATGACTCTTGAATGTTCTTTAATAACAGAGTTACCGCTTAGACTGTAATGTGATGGAAAAGTTTCTCTTTACAATGCTATAGAGATAAATATTTCAAATTCTTCAAAGACATTCTCAGAACGTTATCCAGAGTTAAATAAATACTTAAATTGGCCGAAAATATGAATTTCAGATTCAACCAGAAACTAATGTAAAGTAAAAGTATCAACCTTTGTTGGACATGATACCTAATTCTTATCCAGAATCCAGATACAACCATGACATCACATCTTTAGCAGAATCCCAAGGACTCACTAAATTAGCTGGTCAAGAGTTTGTCATTTACTTAGGATCATCAGTTTTGTAGAGTGGCTTTGCAAATCATCATGTTGATAAGTTTTATGGGTTGTGTGTGGTTAATATTGGGTAGTGGTCTATCCAAAGTTATACCTATAGTGTTTTTGTAGGAGTCCTACAGATGCAGAAAGGTAGGAAGTTTCCAAAACTTCAGGACTTCAAGAATGTTTGCAAAATAAGTCATGCGGGATTTATAGATTTATATGAGAAATCTCAGCCAAACTGCAGCGGAGATCTTCGACCAGTTTTAGAAATAAAGGGTGCGAATCGCAACATCAGTAGAGTATCGGCGAAGTGTTTATTGCAACCAGTTTTCTTCAAGATGTTATATGTTTGAGCCGGAAGAGCAGGATATTGGTCCCTTCATATTGAAGTTGTTCGCCAATTCTTTGCTATTTATTTGCATCTGGTCCTCAAAACTATGAATGATATGTATTATTTTATTTAAGAAAAATGGAAAAAAAATTGCCCGAAAATGTGTTAAAGAACTTTTTAAAAATCGGATCACGTTGTGCGACACATGCCGGAGTTTGGAATAAATTAATAGTGGATTGAAACTACATAAAAGCATAACCATGGTCCAAAAAGGATTGTCGGAATAGCTTTAAAGTCAGCAACTCTAAGCAACTTGGGCCTTGAGTTTACATATTTGTACTCAGTTAGAAGAAGACATGACGATAATTCTGTAGTAAAAATATACCTAACTAAGAAAGAATTTTTAATTTCGAGCTAATAGATCGCCTAATACTAAGGGTAAAAAATCTAATAATGATAAAGATTCCATCTTGAATGGCCATAAATTCAGATATGTTGCAGTTGTGTTCCCTATTTATGTAGTTTAAACCATTTGTTACTAAAAAATACAACTAAAGTAGAAAGAATTTTTAATTTCGCACCAATGGATCACGTAATAGTAGATGGTAAAAAATCCAAGATGGCGGAATCCGCCATCTTGAATTTGGATTTTTAAGTGTTTAAATAAAACTTAATGATGATTTTAAATCATTTTATAATAAAATATACAAGTAAAACTGAAGGAATTTTTAACTTCGAGCCAGTGGATCACGTAACATTAGAAGGTGAAAAATTCAAGACGGCGGAAGCCGCCATCTTGATTTTGGATTTTTTGAATTTTTAAGTCATTATTTACGGCAAAATGCACCTATAAAAGAAAAAATCATTAATTTTGGCCTAAAAGAACCCGAAAAATTGAATTAGGAAGAAAAATCCAATATGGCGGAAGACGCCATCTTAAATGTAAAAAAATACTCAAAACTAGCGAAAAAATATCTTCTAGATTAATAATCTACGTATTAAAGCTGAAATATAAACTAAAATTAAGATATAACTAAAATAAAAAGAATTTTTAATTTGGGACATGTGGATCGCTTTATATAAACGGTGAAAAAATCCAATATGGCGGATGCCGCCATCTTGATTTTTTATATTTTCTTCAAAGTAATGTTGTATAGTAACTAGGTATAAAAAATATAGTTAAAATATCCATATTTTGTTGGGTTAAATATAAAACAAAAATATTAAAAGTGAAAAATCCAATATGGCGGATTCCGCCATTTTGAATTTTTTATTTTTGAAATTTTCTTGATAATTGTGAATCTTTATTACTAAATGCATCTATAAAGACAAAAACTATTCACTTTTATCGAATAGATCGTCAAATATTAAGATTACAAAATTCAGGATGGCGGAGACGCCATCTTGAATAACTAAAAATGCTCAAGGGTACCAAAAAAGTACCTTCCAGATTCGTAATCTACACCCTCGAATCTATAAGAATCATCAATAAAAAAAACTTAACCTCTCAGTGCAGGGTTCCCCCCCTTGGCGACCTGACTACTTACTACATTGCCCCTACTTGATTGAAAGTATCAGCTACAACCGTAAGTTCGGTTTTCGCTTCCTCCTCATGTGAAAGATCCTATTGACCTAACGTTGCCACTGCGATGACTCGGCACAAGTGACTGCCAACATTACAGGAACGTCCGCGTTATCAAAACATCAAACACATTAAAGATTGTCAGAAAAAGCCAATTCAGATCCGAAATTGGTATATTTAGTATCAGACATATGAAAAAATAAACATTTCAATAGCATCATTAATAGAGAAGAAGTAGATAAAAAGAACTTTTCCGAGGGTGAATCAAATCGGACGATAAAGAAATTTCTTTTAAAAAAACATCGATAGGGGATGAACTGTGTGCAATGGTTAATTACATCAAACCTGGAGTGGACTTTAGGGAACAATAAAATGGTTCGTCACACAACCATGGAGAGGGATTCCAGCGATGAGGGCTGTGTAAAATCAGGAATTTCATAAGAAATTTGACATGCTTTATTCTTACTCTAAAAGGCTCATTTAGGGTGCAAAACAACTTGAAGAACCAAGACAAAATTTAACAAAACTCTGAATGGCCCCATTAGTAAGCGTTTTTAAAGGAGGATAAATCCTAACATAAACGAAAATATCTCACTATTTTGAATCGATTCCGTAAGGTGTATTTGGTGTTGTTATATACATTGTTTCATTGGTGTACATTGTAGATGATATTGGACTGAATTCTGAACCGATTTAATATGCGAACTATGCACAAAGCTTAGCTTACGTTCAAAGATGCATATGCCAGAAGCATGGATATTTAAAAAGAGTGATCATGAAGCATTATTACACATCACTGCCCTAACCAATTAAATGAAAATGTGTTGTTGTCTCAGCGATTCATTAAGATATTCTCTAAATCTAATGATTCTATTCAGAATGAAGGTGGGCTGCCATTTCTAAATTCAGTGACTTTTTCACTTTCTTTCCTTCGCAGCTTGCACCAACTTCTATGATTGATAAGAAGTTCAGTTTTTAAGCAAAGAACCAAATCAAGTTGAACTCAAGAGAAAATAAAAACTTACACCATTCAAAATAAAAGAGGAAAAAACTGAACAACTGGTGCTGTGTCCAGATGGGATAAAAAGAGAGTGGGGTGGAGGGGGGAGGGGACCATTAGTGGAGCTCAGTTAAAGTTAATTACACCCAGGCCCGCCTTTGTTAAAAAAGGGAAACAAATCAAGAGAGGAAAAAAAGGAAAAGGGATAAAAAAAAAGTAGGGGAAAATAAAGAAATCCCAGGGAAATTAGCTAAATGAGAAGTTATTGGGACGGAAACTGGCAACATCCGATAGAGCATTTGCTGACTCGAACCGAGCATCGAAGGGACACTCATTGAAGACCCGAAATGACGGAAGACGTTAAAAATAGACTTAATAGAATGATAAATGAATCCTTCATACGTCAAATTTTAGAATTTAGTTTTTAAAAAAAAATTTAAAAAAATATTGTTGCTGGAAGGCCAGATATTCAGGTGACTGGATTATACATGGGTATCCCCCAAAGTGTGGTTAGAATTTATATAAAAAAATATACGAAATTTAAATTTGTGAATTTTATTTTCATCTAAGTTTTAGAAAGTTGGAAAAAGCAGTTTGGGAGGCTTCTTCTAAATAAGAATATTTGAAGATCCACAACAGGTGCTCAAATGTTAAATAATCGCATTAAGTTACAATTTCATGTAAAGGAATGGGTTGTTATTCCAGTTTCCGATAAAGAGGCGCTGAATGCAATGCATGACAAAAAGTCTCACAACTTTTTTCTCTCACAGTGGCCAAATCATAAACAGTTTATATTGATGAAGAGAGTAAAGTCTACTACGTTGCACCATTTTAAGTCTTTGTTTTGACTTCGTGAAAACGGATGCTTTACTAATTGCTCTTTTTGATAAAAGGGCATGATAACAAATAAATGAAAATATTATAGGTGTGATCATAGAGCATTGAAAAGCGTTAAATGCAGTGCATTGAAATAATGAAAATTGCTTTAGCTTAATGTAAAGCTTACCAGTATCATTAAAAAAATACAAAGAGCCTCGCGAATTGGTTCGCACAGGGCCTTGCATCAACTAAAGGGGACCTTGTAATGTAAGGTGCTTGAAAAATAGATAGAGAGATAAAAAAATAAATTAAAAATAAATCTTAATGATCTTGTGTAAAAAGTCCTTCAGTTAAATTATGTTTACTAGCATATGTTAACAGGCCCGGACTGGCCCGCCGGCCCATCGGCCCTCGGGCCGGTGCGCCTTTAAAAAAAAAAAAAAAACTTTTGACTTAAATTTTGTGTACCCTAGATTCATCTTCTCGTAAGTTTCCCGCACTTTCATGAGGTGCATGCAATGAACTGTCTTGGAATTATGCTGATAGAGATACCTAAAAAGGCGCCTTCACTCGGGCCTGTCTTACTTCCATACTGGGCGCTGATGAGGCGGTTAAATAACGAATACATTTTTATATACATGGAATTACTTAATGGTGATATTATGTTTGGTCTTACGTGATCCGTTGAGGAGATGGTTAGACGAAACAGAGCTTTCAAAGGTAACCACCATAGCTTGAAGCTTTAACACATATGCCAGAATCAACTGTAACTAAAAATTTTAAATGGGACATTTTGATAAATATTAAAAACAGATCTTAATAAGGCGGTTTCCTTTACATACAAGCTCCAAACGGCGCTTCCTATATATATATATAACATGTACATTTCCCAATATATTATTAATCTTGGGTGCTGTATATAAAACAAAATCCATGCACCAAGAAGTTTGGGATGCCTATGATATCACTCGCATATCAAGGGTGGCTTTAAATTTTTTTGCTTACCATTTTGATACCTGGCGCTAAAACGTTTTTAGGCGTTTTATTCAATTGGTTTTAAATGTGGGACCTAGAAAACATGTGCCAAAACTATTTAAACGCCTTTCATTTCGCATTGGAAGCTTTTAGATTTAATTGTTTACATTTTTTAATTTTCCGAGTAAATCTGATTTCGTTTCGTTAGCAAAACAGAGCGCAAGTGTGGGGATTAAGGCGTCACATGCCACTGATGATACCTTCCAAGGTTCTGTCCTTGCCTAAAACTGATGGTGTAATGCAGAAAGCTAATTTCGCCTGTTTTTAAATCCTACATGTAAATGATTGGATGAGATTAGTGCAAAAATTAATGTTTTTTTCTTAAAATTTTAAAAGGCCAACGTCTTGCTGTGCTGTTGGTTGTTCAAAACATTTGTTTAAGAAATACTGCATAGAAAGAAAAGTTTCTTTTCGTCTATATCAGTCATTTTGAGAGTAAAATATATATAAAAACGAGTAAAATATCTATAAAAACGTATACCTGATATTTTTAAAATGCTCATAAATCTTAAAATTTTAAAATCGTTCTATTATTCTTAGAGAATACTGTAATCTATAATATCAAACAAAGTTTTATGAGTGTCACGTAGATTTTCTCCGTAAAAATTCAACGTAAAATGGCGCAAATTTCAGTAATTTTTTTTTTCAATACCTAAAATTGGAAAATCTTACTTAATAATATTTAACTTGGTCCTCCGAACTGTACTAAAAAGTTTTAAGGGAAAAGAACGATCCGTTCTTTCATATAGATTCGATTGGCGTTCGCTTCTTTCTTTGAGAGTAAAAAAGTTTGTATGTCTGTTTCTATTGTATAAATGTATATGTTCTCTGTATTAGCTTCAATTCAGACCAAAGGCCACATGTCCAAAATTATTTTCCCACTCCACAAAGAAAATGTACACAAAATATGCATCGTTTGCGACTTTGAAGTAGTTTCTTACCGTCACCATACGAAACAGCTGCTGTTTTGAATAATCTAAGTTGGTAGTTGGACCTCGATTTGTTATGTGTTTTGAAGATTCCCAGGTATCGAACCGGGTACCAAATAGAAAGTGTAGGTTGCAGAAAAAAGGGCGCGGTCTGTTGTTCTTTTCTCTGATGACTCCATTTACAATTTTGAATTCTTTAAATACTAATTTTGAAGGGGGGGGGGGGGGGGTAGCGCCCTTTGAAGCCGGGAAGGGCCGGTAAAACAGCGCCCTTCTCAGGGAGCCAGTCCGGCCCTGTATGTTAAATATCTTAGAAATAAATTTAAGAAAACAATTTTGGCTTAGAAAATGCAATGGAAAAAAGCGGCCAATTTCCTACTACGCTTCTTCCTTACAACGTTTTAGAGAAAGAAAAAGCGTACATGGAAATTTTCCGATTTACTTATGATCTACTAAATGTAAAAAAAAGCCTTATGTAAAAAACATTAAAATGAAATCATCCATTTTTTATGGAACCCTATTGAAATACTGATGTAAATTATTTTATAATGAAAAATGCATTCATGTATTTCATATAATAAATGCTTTCATGTTACACTTAAAAAAATTCGAAAGTTAATATTGTATGCACAGAAAATGAAACGCTACAATACATTTTGAGAAATCAAATTTTAAGAAGCAGAACTTTTAAAGAATAAAAAAAAGCTCTCCAACAAAAATTACTCTCTAACGTGGAAGTTATTGTGTCTTATTAAAGGAAAATACACAATATGCTAATTAATTTACAAATATGCACTAAAACATATCCAATTGATCCCTACTAATGTGACAGATTTAACCAAATAGAATTTTATGCCTAAAAAATCACCTTATACAGTAAACTCCCGATTATCCGCTTTGCGGATTATCCGCGAGTCACTTTTTTCCATTTTTCAGTTCAAATATAAAAATTTGAAAAAAAAACGCGATAAATGAATTTTAATTTGTTTCAAAGCTTTTTGGAAGAATGCTTTCCAAGAACACCGAATGCATTATAATAAGAATAACTGTAGGAAACCTGGTGTTCGGCCAGGTGCACATCACGAACAGGGTTTTGTCAAAAAGCGTCACTTGTAAAATAAACTGCTCGCTATTTTAATTTAATTGCCTTATGTGATTTTGATACTAGCGAAATGCGTGAGAAACTAAAAAAAAGTTGTCTTGACAATTCAAGACGACCTACAACTCATTAAAAAGTTAGAAAATTGATCTTCCACAAATCAAATGTGCTTGCAGTGTGGCATAGAAGAAACGACAGTTATAGACATTTTGAAGTAAGTAAATTTGTACATGTTATATACGATTTCTGTAATTTACTTTTTAATGAAATCCAGAAGAAATTTTGTTTATAGGCATTTTCTTCATTTTTGCGGATTATCCGCGAATTCGCTTATCCGCGGAAGCCGCGCCACCCAATTCCGCGGATAATCGGGAGTTTACTGTAATAACTTTTTCAAATAAATTCTTTAACCTTTTATTGGAAAAAAACGTTTTTAACCTGAAGCTGATGTATAAAATGATTTTTTATTCACATGACAATAAAGTGCTGACAGTCAACAATTTCATCTCAAACGATTGGAACTTTTTTTTTATATATAACAGTTCGTTTCCAAATGGCAATCGATGTAACGAACATATACCATGAAACTTCCATTGAATTGATTCATCTCCAATTATATTTATTCGAAACGAATACATTCCAAGAATTCCCCCAAATGCTTTATCGAGTTGTCCGACAACAAAGAAATAATTGATTTAATTGTAAACATTCTTTTTGGTGTGATGACGCTGTTATTCATAACAATAGATTAAAAAGGAATAATTTTTTGAAAGAAGATTTTCATTGCATGACATTAAATATCAGTTTCCAATAATAGTTATGGACAAAAATATCTTTTGTTGAAAAGCGAACTAACTACTTGTTTGAATTCATTACTTATTAAGAATTACTTGTATTTTTCTTAGAAAGAATTTGTGTTTGTTTGCAGAGTTATTTTGTTACATCAAAAGACGTTTGCTGATCTTCCACATCGAGTAATTACAATTTAAAACCTTGTTACGAATCATGGCAATAAAAATACTATTTCGTTTTTTTTTAATCAATAAACACAGGCAGGGTTACATAAAAATAACAAAACCCCATTCAGAACAGCTGCAACAAATCCTTAGTAAACTTATTATGATATAGTATATTTAAAGTTAAGAATAAACGAAAATTTTGTAATGTATGATAAACCTACATCTGCTATTCAACAACTTAGAACAAAATGATTTTTTACCAAAATTAATTGTAGCTACTATAAATGCGCATTTATGAACACTTAATAAAACATAGACACAATTCATAGGAAGAAAAATTAATTATTAACAATAAAATCATTTAGTAAAATAGTTTAAGTACTTACGTTATTTCGGAATCAAATTTTCTTGTCGAATGTACCTTGGAATGCTTTGAAAAACTTGAATAAAAACTTTGAAACTTTTCACAAACAGTTCATTTCACATTTCACATTTAAATCACTTCACACAATATTCTAAAATTACTGAATTCCAATCCAAAGTACGATTCGAAGAATTTTCTACAACAAAATGTTCTACGGGACAATACTTATTGATGATCAGACAATTTAAATTGTTCTTTATTTCAATAGTGAATTTCAATTTCACAGTCAAATTCCAACAGTTTATTCCAAATTTAAGTAACAGTCAAAAGTAATTTAAATCCGAAATATATTAGAATTTATAACAGCAAAGAATAAGCGAAACACCATTCCGTGATATTCTAAATTTCAACAAACGATTAAAGTATTTTAAATGGCGCGTGCGCCGTTCTCCTTTCTGTTCATCTTGTTTCAGACGATAAACGCCATGCGATTACGATTAAAATTATTTGGTAATGATAATGATAGTGAAAATTGTTCGGAATTGTTTCTAGCCGAATAATAATGGAATTCATTGGAGTTTCGTTGTGTGAATATTTCAAAAGAATTATTTTTCAAATTAATTTTTATTTCTCGTAATGGATATTTATTTAATTAATTGCAATCGAATTGAATAGTTGATTAACATAAAATTAGCATTAATTAGCGTACGGAAGGCAATTTTCGTTTGAAATGGGATACGGTGTTATTTGTTAAACTCAACTGATTTAATGTTAACGTCTCGGGAATTGGAAAAAATAGTAAGGACAGAATATTTTCGCGTAATTAAAACTTAGATATTAATTATTAAATGATCAGATGTTATTTTCCGTTTAAATTTGCTTTATTTTTCTGATACGACGACTCTTATACATGTTGAAAAAATGGTTATGCAATACTTTCGTATCCTTACAAGGGGAAAAAATTCCCTTCCTCAATAAATAAATACCATCGAGTATATGGAACTGGTGCACATTAAATCTATTGTGCCTTGGGACTACGTAAGATGGTGCTATTCAGTTGCGTTGGGTGCCCTCCGAGATGTCTGCCGCATCACTTTACCGGAGTCAAACATTTTGAAAAAATATGTAGAAATACACCAAAGTAAGGCTAGTTTGAATTATCGTAGCACTAGAGATACACGAGGGCTTTTGGCGACTTGAGACGTACGTTAGAACCACAGTTAAGTGACGAGTAGACACCTGAATGGACCCAACTTAACTTTTAAGAGCGACATCATATGCAGCGTTGTGACCTTGGGAGAATATTTAACGTGCACATCTTCTACACGGGGAACGTTTGGCGGACATTTCTGGCTGAACGGGCCGTTAATAAGCCAGCAGTTATTTTCGCAATGCCCGAACCTGGGTCCTTCCGCAAACAAGGTGAACGTCTTACACACTTAAAACAAAAGAGTGAATTCCACTCATCCATGGGAAGTGCATTTTCGACATCGAAAGGAGTGAAAATTAACTGATACTGAGTTAAATCGCTCGTTTGTTTTAAGAGTGTAACTGAGTGGGCTCCCCAGCCCGAGAAATGACACTAATAACCAAAGGTCTGTTTTACATTGCAAACTGCTTTTGTTGCATCGCCCAATGGGACTCCCTTCGTTAGGAGTGGCAAACTGGCCTCTCGTTAACGAAGGAAACGATGCAAGATGTTGCCATTGGAGTCATCTCCGGAATCTTCGAAAAAAAACCTAATCTTTGCTCAACAATATTAAAACGTCTGGCTTTTTAATAGAGATGCAGGAATGAAATGACTAAAGGGAAAAGCTTAGTTCATTAAAATGGGTTTTTTATGTAGACAAAATTGATTTGATCTCTACACTTAAAGCCTCGGCTTCCTCGGAGTCCGTCAACAGATTTAAGCGGTCGGACAAGTGCGGTGAGTGACGTCATACAAACTACTGACATTGATTACGCTAGAGTAATTTCCTCGGGAGCGTTGCCGGTCAACTCAACACGACCGCCAGATTGAGTTGTTGTTGAGTGAGTTGGGGAAATCCAGATGACAACGTTTTTTTGCTGTTGTCTGCTGCGTGGTGTGCTTGCCAAAAATTCAAAATTTGAGGAAATGACGGAAGGCGAGAGTTGCTTGCCGAGGAAGAAATGTTAATTGATTTTGTGAGAAATCACGAAGAACTTAAATTTTCCATTTTTGACATGCAAAAACGGAAACCAAAACAACAACAGAGTTAGTTGAGTGACTTCGCTAGGTTTCCAATTTCGTGTCAACGTAACGTTCCGATGAAGCGATGGTCGCTAGGGTTGACGTCATACACGTATAATAGCGGTCGCATTTTTCTGGCGACATACTCCGAGGAAACCAAGACTTTAGGTGCAACGGTTTCTGTAGAGTTCACCATAGTGTCAACCGTATTTACCATCTTACCTGCAGTTTTCAATCGAAAGTTTTGCCTCAGTAGAAAATAGCAGCGATAACATTGTCACTGCTTTATTAGAAACCGCAGGCAAAACCGTGAATTTATTCGGTGCCGAAATTTAAAACCCCAGTTAAGCGACGAGCCTACCCTTGAGAAGGCACCCGACGCAAATTTGAAGACGGTTACGTACGCTGGACTTCGGAAACATCCATGCCTGACCGGGATTCGAACCCGACCCCAGCAGCTCCAAAGGCCAGAATCCTAACGAGTGTGCACCGGGGCGGCTTGGAACATATGTAGCGTGCACTTCCTCTACTCTGCCTGGGTATTATTCGCCCGACGACTGCACAGACCATTTATAGATTGGCGATTATTTTGGCAATACTCGGACCCGAACCACGAAAACCTTTCCCTCGCTATGCAACTTATTCACTGGGTTCCCCCTTTGAAATGGATGTCGGATATTAGTAGGATATTGTACTGCTTAGGGGAAGAACGTGCTATGCGACATTTTTTTTTTGGGGGGGGGGGTTACATTTTTGTGTCAATAAACATGTTTCCCTTAAAGATAACAAGTTTTGATTTTTTCATAAACATAACTACAAGTATATTTTTAACGTTTTCAAGAACCGTTTTCCAACTAAAGTCTTCATTTATCCAGGTACCCATTACCGTATTTGTTCAAATTAAGAACATAATGTGGGATAAGGTGGCGAAAAGTAATGATAGACGACTTCCTCGCCTAGAACGGTGAACCATCCGAGATATATACTTCAGAATAATATTTTTTTTACAAACATTTATCGAAACTATGTGCGAATGTTTCATAGCTGTTCCCGCCAAATCTGCACCAAAAAAAATGTCTCCAACTTTCGTGTCACGCCAGAGGAAACTTTCCCGCGAAAAAGGAGGTTCTTTTTTCGGGACAAGTGAAAGATTAATCACCCCCAACTTTTCCACCGAAAAAGATTGGGAAGCAATCGAAGTTCATTTCGCGGAGAAAGAAGAAAAAATCCCATTTTACTATCTCCTTACTTTAATTTCCTTTTTCCCCGAAGGTGGAATAATCAAACAAGAAGTTCCGAAATAACTAAAATAACTGATTTCAATTTTATTTTAGTACTTTTAGAGCATGGACAAACCAATGGATAATAAGTAACGTGTCAGATAGGCATCTGGAAATTTAATAGGGATAAATAAAATTAATATTTTTTTTAAAAATATTGCTCAAAACTCATTCGATTATACGACCTTTTCAATGTATGGAGTAGTCATATAACTTTACGAACTAAATTTTAATACCGATTGCCGGCAGAAAAGGTTTTTATCCGCGTTTCAAACTTTATTCGATTCTCTTCTTCTTTATGCGTTCGATCTTCCAACCCCTTATTTGCCCAAGTGCACGAAAATACAAAAGAAGAATTTATTTAAACAAAGCAGATGAAGAGCTCAACGGCGGGAATCATTCACAAACCTCGACTCATTTATTACCGATCCCCCGAAGGGAAACAAACACAGAGACGGAGAAAAAAAAATCGATCGCCAAAAAGAACGATTCTTTTGAGAGAAGCCGAAACACCAGTACCACTATGGGATGGGGGTAGGGTAGGGTAGATATACAATCCGTCTTGTGTGCTAGATCAAAGACCCGCTAATAAGCCAATAAGTCAAGTAAGACAGACACAGAAAGAATTTTTACTGTCACAGCAAAGGAAATACACCCAGGGCAAAAGCGGGAATCAAACCTGCACCCGTTACAGCGCGCAAACTGCTAGCGTAGTGGTCTGCGATCCAAACCACTCGGCCACCCGGACCCCCGTACCACTATAAACTTATGTGCGTTAAGCATGTTTAAAATTTTAAAATTGACGTCACGGTAGAGCTATATGATGGTTCTTAGTGATTGGGCTCTTCATTTTAGAACTTGGTCAAGTGACGAAGCTTGCACCCGACCCAACCTTATAACGACATCGTACGCAGTGTCAGAACTGCACCAAGACAGAATTAACTTGCACCAGTTCCCTATACACGGCGCTATTAATCGAAGGAATATGTTTTTGTCCTTGCCTGGACGGACAGAAGGACAGAGAATGGTTTGAAGAAGGACAGAATGGACAGAGCGTGGGAAGGGATCCTTCGTTGCACAACTCCTTACGCCGCCCTAGTTCCATTAACTATGCCAATTACATATCAAACAAATTAAAATTCGTTTTAAAACTATTTTATTATTACAGAAATAAAATAAACCATGATTTTATTACTTTACAACACTTTTGTACATCCTTTGTTTAATTATGAAATCTTTGCATGGGGAGGGGATTATGTAACAAACCTTAAAGGAATTATAAACCTACAAAATAAATTTGTTAAATTTTTGCTAAAGGCAAACGTTAGAGTAAACATTTAAAATAATAAATTGTTAAATATTCTACCGATTCGCTGCATTTATTTCTTTAAAGTATGTGTATATATTTTTAATAATCCTGAAGTGTGCAATAAGCGAATATGTATGAATTCAAAGACTTAATAATATTTACACCATTCCTAAACCTAAAAAGAACATTTTCTGTAAAAAAATTATCTATCTTGCACCAAAGTTTTTTTTAATAGACTTCCGCTTCAAGTACAATCTTTAAATAATCTTACTTCCTTCAAAAAGCAATTAAAAAACTTTGTTTTATGTTCCCGATACATACTTATGATTATGCATACATCAATTATTGAAATTAAATATCTGTACAGTAACTCATTTTTATTGCCTAACCATCCTAAATATACCCCCGGCAATTCTGTTGCCATAACAATATTTTTTATTAGTGATTTTTTTTGTTGTGTTTGTAAATTTACATCATATACTTTTTTATGTTCGCCAATATGGTCCTTGTTGCCCTTGGTCTTCTGTCTACTGTATTATTATTTTTATATTTGTATTTCCCGCAAATTAGTGTGTTATTTTTTGTGCTATAAAATTATTATTAGTAGTAGAATAATATTATAACATATTAAAATTTTAACCCTTCCCCCTCCCCATCCACACTCATGAGCGATGAATCCCTTACTCCATTCTTGCCCGTAGACTTAACTGAATTTAAAAATATTTGAAATCAAAAACAAATTGTTACTTTGCACTAAGTTTTAAATGAATTGGGACAAATAGAACTAGAGGGGGGAAAAAGATGGCTCGCTGAATAATACAATTCTGGAGCTTTAATCTTAAACCAATAACGAGAAACTGTTCCTATTGCTGGTTAATCAGCCGTTATTGACTTCACACAGTAATCAGTTAATTGCTCAAAGACTTTTTGATTTTTCTGTGTCAAATAAAATATTCAAAAAATGTTGCTTGCGAAAATGGCATGATGACTTGTGAGTCAACATCAGGTACCGAACTCGTACCGAATTCCGATCCAGATTATTTCCATTTCAATGATATAGTATATTTTTTATTTTTACCCCCTTTAACCCCTATTTTGAACCCTTATTTGCCCAAAAAATAAAAGGGTTTTATTTAAACAAAACTGATGAAGAATAACGAGAAGGGATCATCAGATTTTTTCAAAAACGTCATTTATTACCCTCCGAGGGTAAACAAAAGACCAAGGGAAAAACATTATCCGAAGCAAATGGAAGCAGAAACACGAGTAGTGTAGTCTAGGGTATAAATAATTTGTTTGAAAATAAATAAAGTATAAAATTTGCCACAATTTGATATCCGCTACTTATCTTTTCTATTTATAAGAAGTATGACGTGATAGTCACATAACACATCTTAGTCTAATTTACACTAAGATATCAGAGCAAATCAGTAGTAAAAAGTCATAAAATATAATTGAAATTATTGATTTTAACTAAACTGAGCATTGTTTGTGGGGTAGAAGGTATAGACGAGACAGTTCTAAATGTGTGATACAACGTATTAGCGTGGGAGTTCTTAATTGAACGAAAGAGCTGCTGTGTGGTTTGTGCACTCTCAGAAATAACGCTTTCATTTTTAACGATTCATGAATTCTCAATCCTCATTTCGTTAATTTTGAGGATTGTTTCGTCGAACTATCACGTGACTTTTGAGTAAGCGCGAATCCTCACTTTAACGATCTTGATTTGACGATTCTGTATCTTGATTTTGAGGAAACTGAATCTCATTGCTGTACTCAACTCATACACTGTAAAAAATTTGGCTTGAATTTACTAACGATTACTTAGTAACTTAACAGGTTTTCACCATTTACTAGAAAATCATCTGTAACCTAAAGAAACTACTGTAGTAATACTAAGCAATACTAAGTAAATTGTTGTAACGCTTACAACGCCACCTGGCTATCTTTTTGGGAGATGCGTAGTTTCCCTTATTGCATTGTTTTGGTTCTCGAAATTTGTTCGATCGGCAATCGGATTTAGCAAAAACTAACCGGTGATCGCGTCCGTAAATTGAAAGTGTACGAGACTAAGAGATTAAAGTCTGATTCGATATCGGTCAAAGGTGAAAATTCAATCAATGTGTTTTTCATCGAAAAATTATAACGAATCAATATCGCAACGATGAGAAACCGAAAAACGTGTTTTTTTTTTTTTAGTACATACATACAAATTGCGTTAAATTATTTCTAAAACTTCATATCCGAAAGCTTTATATCGATCAAGATTTTAACCTCATTATTTACACGCAAAGGATCTGCATGTCCCGATGACCGCGTGGACAAGCGCGCTACTTCTCGTTGAAAGACGAGCTAATCTTGAGGTTGTGAGTTCGAATCCTGCGACCTGCTCCGGAAAAGTCGAAATAATTCTTGACTAAAAGAAAATTAGTGGCGCCCTCTTGTTTAACATTTTTGAAACTGCTAGTTACTAACTTTTTCCTAGTAAAGATACTACATAAGTGGATGTATTGATTACTAGAATATATCTTGTAACGTTTACTGAAGTTTTTATAGTATGTTTGCAATTTAAATGATAGTATTGGATACTAAGCTTTAATTAGTAATATATACACATATTTCTTATGTAACATTACTAAAAAAACTTATGGAAGCTGAGTTTCCTAGAGAATTCTTAGTAACCTTACAGATTTTTTTTTAGAGTGTATACTCAAAAATGACGAAATATTTCTTTAGATTAGACGAAATTCGAATCCTCATAAAAATGACGAATCAAATTTCTTCACTTTGAGGAAAGAAAAACTCGGAGCATTTGAGAGTAAATGGCATCGTCAAAATTAAGGAAAATTTCGTCGTTTTATAGTATTCGTTTCTGACAGTGTTAGGCAGACAAACGTGATCTCTTGGGTGTCGATCTCTTTATTTTACAGGGTTCTAAATCAAGAGGTTAATTTGGCCGTGTTAAAACTGTTCGGAGGCTAAAAACGATGGAAATAGCCGGAAACGATGACGCCGTCCCATTCTGTTCCCAGCAGTGGGATGATGCTCCGGAGCATCCAGTGCATCGATCTCGGCAGTGTTCGAAGACATTAGCAGCCATTTTGCACGTGCAACGAGCAGACGAATCATAATAAGAATAAAACATGATTGTTGTTCTTCTTAGCGTGGATTGGCGGATGTGCATAAGTCAAGAAGAAGCTGCGGGATAAGATCGATGCACGGTTGAGAGTGATCCAAACTCGATTACACGACGTGCTCTTGTTTCTTTTGCTCCTTTGATGCATCCTATTTCAAATATACAGGGTGAGGCAAATAAAAGTGGCCGCGGTCTTGAGATAGGGATACCTTGAAATGCTTTGTGAGAAAAACTCTTGAAGCCGCCTGATATCTGTTTTTGCATTGGTTGGATCGGATTAGCTTCACATTACTCATGGACTAGTGGCGAATTTAGATCTTAGTTCGTATTTTATGGAGACGTCCCACAATACAAATTGTGTGTCTTGCAATCAATTAAGAATATTTTGTATTACCAAAAACAAAAAGGTCCGATTCTCTAGGATAAATAACGACCGATACAATCAAATAATCACTTGTGGTAATTTTCTTGATCAGCTCTACAAACCTTGTTTACATTTCATTTCATCTAGCTTCTCAAACCATAGCGTAGTTGCCGGCAAATAATTCACACAGCGTTTTTTTAAGCTTAATTTTGAAGCGAACAATAGCTTCAGTTAGCAAACCTGTATTTTTACTGATTTTTGACTTGGCAACATTTCTGTCTTACTCCACGTTGGGGCCACTTTTATTTGCCTGTAGAAGAGGACCACCGTGTATTGTGATCATAAAGTAGAAAAATCGTTTTGCTAAAAGGATCACATGTCCAAATTTGCATTTTCTAGAAATGGGTTTTGGTTGCAATAACGTCACACTGGAGCTGCTCGAGGGTTGTTGGCGACGAGCCTCATAATTTTGGGATAACAGTTGATATAGAATGTGCTGACACGAGACGCATTCTTATGGCAACATCATACGCGGCGTCAAAAATTTGGGCAGATGACAGATTTAACGTGCATTTGGTCCCATACAAAGATTTGCCTATTCGAGCGATTTTTTTATCACCATGAGCGGTTTGAAGGATGGGCTATAGAACACCGGAAGGAATGGAAAGACTAGACCTCGGAAATCCGTGTATGTTAACTTACATAACCGTCTATTCTTCAAGAAGGAAAAAACAAAAACTTGACTAAAATTACTATTTTCTAATAAAGGGTATTATTTTTTAAAGAATAATTTCAAAGCATATTTTTATTAACAACAAAAGGTTAAAGTATCTCTACAATAGTTCTCGTTAACAATTTTTTTTTCAAATTGATCACTTAAATTTTAAACTTAAATATTTTTGACAGAAAAATGTGAAATTATTGGACTTCGAATATTGTTTGTACAAAATTAAAATATTCCAATTTTCTATTATATCGATCAGCAATCGCCTCACCGCTTTAGCACCCCCCCCCCTGGAAATAAAGTTAAAGCGAGAATATAAAATAACCGCAGCTAAAGAAGAGAAATCAAATCTTTCGGTTGTACCAACGATCTATAATATATGCTGAATGTGCCAGATAAAGCAACATATGAGAAAACCATTCGGCTTCTTTTTCAACTTTGGCTCTGGTTTTACGAGCCATAATAACGATAGATCAACGTGCCATATTCATTTAGTTTGTAATTGTGTCGCCAATTTACATAGTTTCTTTTTAAAACTACTGCGTTTGTTCGTCCGCCATTTTGCTGGAGCTGACGGGTCGCACACATTGAGATCAATTGCTACTGGAGAAGTATTTCTAGTCATGGACACTTCAATGCATCCGCACTTACATAGATTGGAAGCGGAAAAATATTTTCTTTCTATGTAAGGAACGATAAGGGGTAAAATTCATCAAAATAACAGTGTGTTATTTTTGCCGAGTGCAACTGTTTTAAGAAGAAATAAAACAAAAAGGGTCGGACTTTTCATAAAATGAGGGAGAAATAAAACCTCATAAAATAAAAGGGGTCTACCCTCCCTTTTTTGAAACTTTGGCTGTCATTTTAAAGTTAATATATAATAACAGTTACTTACATCTTTCGTAGGGAAATGATAGAACAAAGTACTTAAAGGAAATTTAAAGGAGTGTAGCTACTATGACTAAACCAAGATTGAAGGGGGCTTTTTTATTATGCACCAATTTTTTTTTAAAACAAATGTAAAGCACCATAATTGGAACGTAAATATTGCGTAAAAATGGCAACAGTACAATATTGTTTCATTTCAATACGAAAATTGTGTTGAAAACAGACGAAAACGTTTATGTTGTTCCAACGCAACTGACAAGGAGGTGACTGTTACATCCATGTGCTATACAAGATAATATAGTTTACAGTTTTTGTCTAAAATTTGTATAACAAAATTCTAAGATTCATTTTAAAAGTGCCCTAATATATATTTGTAAGCTTTAGTTTAGCTAAATTTGGTAAACTTCAGAATATTAACCAAAAACATTAAAAAAGATGCTGAGCTACATTTCGGAAGAATACATGACTGCTGCACTAACAACACAATTTTTGTTCTACTAGTATTGCATTATTGTTTGGTCGTAAAGCAATTTCTGTATGACTACGGGATTAGCAGCAACAAAAGTGCAATTTCTGTCATGTTTCAACACAACTTGTAATAAATGAGAAAACAAATTTTTTTTAACAAACACAACTAAAGTAAACACAATTTTTTTCGACTATTGTACGAATTTTTTTAAAGAAAGTTCTGAACGATGAAAAATACCTAAATGAACTATAAAGTAATCATCCATGAATATATTAATATTTAAAATATATACATATACAAATGTGATGAACAAAAATATAAGGTAATATTAAAAATAAATTAAAAGTAATCATTTTTATAAATAGATAGCATTTTTTCTGTTATTTAAATTTCGTATAGAATTGAGAGACTTTATTTTACTGTGGAAATGCCTTATATATTTAATGGTTCACCAGTTAGTACGCAGAGATGGCTTTTAACTCGCTGAAATAGCGTTCGAATTCTTGCCGACTGCCTAAATAAAAGATGAATGGGTTAATCGCAAATTTACCTTTAAATTTTAAGCGACATCTCTCATTAAATCCACTCTTTCGGGAACCTAAAGTATTCATTTTGCAATAATTGATGTCTTTGAAAAGATCCACTATTTCAATTAAGCAAAGCAATTTTATTTCGATTGAATTACTTGCTTTGGATTATAATAATTTGAATGATTTTGGAAAGCTAATTATCCAAACATTTCGAACAATTGAATTCTTTGGTGAATGTTTAGAATACAATTTATTCACAATGAAAATACCCATTATTACCATTAAATAAATGGCTCAAGATATCCATTAATCGTGTATTTGGTTCGAATCGAAGTTTAATGAAATGATTGCGACCAATATAAATTGATTTAAGCATAAAGTTTGGATTAATGTAAAGTTTTTCTAAAGCAAGGCTACATAAAAGTTAGTAAAGATTCAAAGTCATTTGACTCATTATGAGATAATTCTTCAAATGCGTTCTGCTGAAGAGTAAGTATTGAGAAAACTCAATTGAAAGCAGATAATGTGTTTTTGAATTAAAAGATAAAAAAGTTCCTTTACACTTTTTCAAAAGAACTTGTCAAAAGGAATCATTTTTAAATTCTTTATCTTCTGTATCGTGGGAATGCTTTTCCTTTCAGAACAATGAATGAAATCTCGGCTCGAGATCCAGTGCGAAAAAAGGAGGAAAGAGTAATGGAATGATGCCTGGTGAGAAGGAAATCCAGCTGAATTTCGCCAAATGGATAGGCCCAAACAAACTCAACACTGAGATTTCTATGAAAAGAAGTCAGATCAATATTTAAGAACCATTAATGATCATTCAGATTTCAATATTTAAGAAAGGACTTTCAAAATGTAAAAGAAGTGCTTGATTTTCTTGTGCAGAAAGTGAACTTGTTTAAACGAGGAAAAATGCTTATTTCATCTAGATAAAAACTTACCTTTAGAAAGGCATGGAAATGAACAAAAATACACGGTTTTTTTTACCAATTGCCTATTTTTTTTAAACATTTATTTGTTTCGAAAATAATAATTAGTTTTCTTTTCATTTTGGAAAAATCTTAATATATTCTACAAATGATAAAAGTAGCAATACTAATTTATTATTCATAAAATTTCTAACTTTCAAGGAAAAACTGGGGAAACTCTCAAAAATAATTTGAAGCTTGGATAATTTTACCCGCTTTCTACATTTTGTACCACATTCATCTACGCACATTTTCTTGCTTAAACCTGCGTTTTTTAAGCATCGTAATAGTAGCATTAATAATAACCACCCTTATCAGTTTTCTTTTAATTGGAAGCTTATGCGTTATCATTTTTTGCTGCTTTATGACAGTTGTTAACGACCACTATCTTTAGGACATATAAGCTTTAATTTCAAAAAGTTGAGCCAAGACAAATGTTGTTTTGGGTCTATTACTAGCTATCCCATGCCTCACTTGGAAAACAGGTGCCTGCTTAGCCCTTTGATCAGCCGGCACTTCTCTGTTATTCCTACCTCCACGTTGTGCACACACCTTCTCCGAGAGAAAGAGAATCGCCCCCATAAAAAGGAAATTGTGAGTTTTTTTTTTCTTTCGACGCAATCATAAAAATGGCGAGAAGAGAGAAAAGAAATTACGGCGCATTAACATGGGGAAGCACAAGGGCATAAATGCGGGAACTACTGCTTAAAAACAGTAATGACGCATGTTTGGTCCTGGTCACTCTTTAAAAACACAAAATAGGGAAAATCTTTAAAAAAAAATTAAAGATAATATTAATGTATGCATCTGCCCTTGGTGAATACAATTTCAAGTAAAATAAAATGTTTCTTAAATTTTCTATAATGTACTTAATTTTTTTTAAAAAATTAAATAAAAAGCACTTTAAAAATGTAAAAAAAAAATTGTTTTTTTTTTTAAATAAATGAACGGTAAATAAAAGTAACATATCATAGACGTTTGGTGAAAATTTTATCGCCAAATGTTTAAAATAATATGAAAATCAACCCAAACTGTATTTATACTTTATTCTGGTACGGATCGGATCACATCTAACCTCAACTCCCTTTTTACGGTTACCCACCCTTTTACACTCCAGTGGGATTGTATGTAAGCAATCACCGAGCCGGAGCGAAGGCAATACAATGCGCAAAGAGTTCTTCTCCCATTATTAAAAAGGGGCATTTTTGCAATGTTTATCCAAACTTTATTTTTACTACGAAACGCCGGAAGTTGGATGAAGTGTTGCCAACTTTTTTTGTGTTATTTCCTTAAATGTCGCGATTTGAATTTTGTTTGGCACGAAGTGTTTTCTGCTGACAAGTTTTTTTAGGTTATATATTTGGAATTCATTCAAAGACAGAAACAACCTGACAGCATCGCACTCTGAAAGGCTTCATCGTTGCATTTACATCCAATCTTTAGAATGAAATATCCCAGAGTAGTATTCTAACTTCACAGGATTTGATTTTAAGACAAAGGACATTGTGAATTAATTGGAAAACATGTAAACAGGGACAAAGACAGACTATGAGGGTCGCAGTTTTCGCGATTGCAATTTTTAAAAAATCTTTAATGCCAACTTTGACCATGGTTTCGAAGAATTTTGCCAAAAATCATTATCTTAAAATCAGGAACCATCACCTATCCTAAAATTTTCCTAAATACTCTGATGAAAACGTAGACTTGTACTACCGTAAAATATCCACAAACTTCGGCTGTAGTAAATTAAATTCTGATTTTTTTTTCTCTTGGCAAGTGACGATGGGCATCCAAGACTAATTTTCTGTAAACATCATGCGTAGACGAAAGAGCTTGTCAATTTAACTTGCACCAGTCCCCGACCTATCGATATATTTCTTTGTACAGCACGATCTAGTAATAAAGATGACTAAGTCAAAGGAGAAACCTTCAAAGGTATCCTCCGTGACTCCTTCAATGAACGAGACTCGCCACCCACTGCGTTTGAAAGGCATTAATAACATAATTATTATGCCAGTGTATTTGTTGGCGAAAATAATTTCGGGACCTCTTCAGCATAGAACAATGTAATCAGTCGATTGGCTCCCATTCAAAGTTGCCCCCTTCCGATGGAAATACTTGAAAACCATCACAAAGGCATTCATTACAAACATTCTCTCTTTTGGGGGGTCCTTTTGAGATGCTCCTTTTACCCGATAATCGCATCAACAGGGTTCGCCTATTCAACCCTTCTTCTGCCAAGAGAACCCCTCCCGATACCCTCTTGTGGATGCGAAAGAAGAAACGAAAGGTTCAATTTTACTTTTAATTACCTTTTATGAAACGTATAAGGACTATAAGGTAATGAAAATATTGAAATGGGGTTGAACATTCGAAATGGAGATTGTGTTTTCTTATTTTTGAGGGTGCTGTTCTTGAAATAGTGTTTTTTGAACATTGTTCTGGCTATCTGAAACCACTCTATAGCTCGAATTAAAAAGATATGAAACATTAATAACATGAACAACATCTGGATACATCAGTTCCCAATACTTGTCGGCCGTCATGATAGCATTTTCGAGAAAATCGCGCATGAACACAGCGTAACTGCTTATTTAAGGTGGTTTTAATTTCAAAAAATTAAACTTGATTTTTAAAATACGTAAGATTAAGTATTTGCATTTGCTAATGTATAAAATTAAGTACATATAATAATGTATATAATTAAGTCCCCATTTTTTTCTCATTTAAACGGCGGCAAACAGTGTAAAAAGTTTTAAGGTATTGCCATTCTACTATGTGGTTTAAAGTGAATAATTTAAATAATAATAATAAAGTTTTAAAATTAGCATTTGTGTTTAGACATTTTAATGAACATTACGTTTTAATTCTGTCAAACAGCCAAAAAAAGATGGGAAAAGATCTGGATGAAGTAAAAAGAAAGATATTTATCTTAAGTATTTCGCCATAAAGTTAAAACAACGGAAGGTAACCGTATCCAAAAGTTTAAACCAACACCAATTTTTAAATTTATAAAATTTAGCAAAAATGCTTACAAACTAGTGCTCTAGGTACAATTTTGTACAAATGAAAATGATTTTTAATAAATTAGATCCGTGTTCTAGTAAAATAAGTAAAATTGGGACAATGTTAAACGATAAAGTATAATTTTAAACGCTTATCTGAGTCTGCGAAAGTGCGAATGAAGTATTTATGAATTTCATAAGCAAAGGAGATTCTAAGGAATATGAAAACCATTCTATGGAAGATAGATCCTATGGCCCACTGTTCTTTTAGAGTAGCTTCAACATCGTATGTTTTTGTTCTTTGCTGAAGTGGATTGGTTGGATCATGTGAAGAACATAACTTAATTTCCCCCCTTTGTTGGCAGAGGAAGTCGAGGGCACAAAGGACTTCGAAATAGCATTGGACGCACAATCAAATTTCGATAAAGTAAGGCTTCGGAATCAGTTTTAAAATATGAATGAAGATAAATTATTATTAAATCGAAAATATATACGACAGAAAATTTTCTATTAAATCCATTTCCTTCATTTAATAACAAGTACTTGAACCTTGTGCAAGTAGTACAAGGTTCAAGTAATCCCCTGCTTGTAAAATTACCGTTTTTAAAGTTATTCGTTCTATACTGATAATTTACTCCAATTGAATAGCTCTGGTGGCACTTTAATCAAAAAGCTATTTTGGTACTTCGATATTCTTTTTCTAAACGACAGTATGTAGTGTACATTATAATTTATTTAAGCACTAGGGAAATGTTTTTAAGTACATTAAAAGTATATTTTGAAAGTACAAACGCCAAGCTAGGTAATAAACTCGAGTGCAACACCAACGCAAGAAAAGGGAAAGAAAGAGATGGATGTAATTCCAGATCTTACTCGTTTAATACACTGAAAAAACGAAGTTTCGTGGGATCCAAAGTAGAAAAAGTATGCTAAGGTAATAAAACTCTCAAAAAAATCTGAGATTGAAAAACTCTTGTTTTTGCATTTTAATCTCTTTCTACCCACGCCAACTCTTTCCTTTTTATTGGGCGCTTTTAGAAAAACACACGAATTTTGGGGTAAGAGTGGGGCAATTATAAGATTTTCAAAGCAGGTTGCACTCCTAATCCTTAGTTTTGCAAGTAAGCAAGAATATCTGCTAAACAATTCATTTTCCCTCTTTCAATTACAACTCCTCTTTGTTTTCGTCGCGTAAGTTTGCGTAATTATAATTGCATTAAGATAATTGCCTGAAAAATTAGCTTAATTTCCCTGTTTGCCATTAAGGAACAACGAAGCCAGAGAAAAATTTTCCCAAACACATAAAAACAGTGGAGGGCAGAAAAAGTTGAAGTAGCAGTTGAATTCTAATGAGAAGACCCGTGGAAAAAAGAACGAGTTGCAACACTCTTCATAAAAACACTTTCTGAAATGAATCGAACAGTTTTGAAAGAACTGTAGAGATTCATTTTAATGTTATTTTCTTACTCACTAAAGTTACTTAGTACGCATGGATAGACACGTACGAAAACATTGTCTAAAAGGTGGGTATCAAGTGTCAAAACCTATTTAATAATTTTTGACAATATTTTTAACCAATTATCAACCCATTTGTGAATACCAATACACCTCCCTTATGGAATAAAAATGTTTAATTTTTTTTGTGGAACTTATTTCGTACTACATGAATTGTTCAGCACTATGGTCTTCATTTGTTTTCTTTTATTTGTGTTTCCTTATTTTTATGTAGGTTCGTTTGTATTCTGATGTATTTATTGTGTTCATGAAGTAAACTGTCTTGTAATTTTTGCAGTTTCTTCTGGTGATCAAATGATTTTTATCTGTTGTGTTTGCAAATATATATATATATATATATTATATATAAACTTAAGCAGAAAGCTGATTTCAGCGTGGAAAATTTGCCTACAAATTGGTGCTATCGAGTCAAAAACAGACTATTAGAACGAAAAGTGATGCAGACAAACAGAAAAATTGAAAATGAATAAAAGTATAAAAAAATTCTATATCAGTTTTCTATATATCTATATGATATATAGTTTCTGTATCATACCGTTCTACCAAACTTTCTGCACCAGCTACACTTGAACTCTTTTCTATTTCTCTCTTAAATATTTAAAAAAATCTTCACGAAAAACTTTTTACAGTACTTGATACACTTGTTCTGTTAAATCCTCCACACTTGAAATAAAACTCTCGGAAACATTTTCGAAGAAGTTTTTGCGGCATAAAAAGAGCTTTCCTTAAGTGCGCATTCTTCGAGGCCGCACCTGACGCCGGGGGACTCATAAAGGGACAACCGTAAAAGTAGAAAAAAAGGGTTTAATATTGGAAATTCGTTTCTCTGAAAGAGATTTTTAGCTTTTAACAATTAAAATATTTAACACGTCCATGGCAGAAAGCCGTTCTATGGCAGGGAGTTATATGAAACAAGCTAAAATGCTAACACATTATCATTACTTTTTTGCTATTTTTATTTCGCAACTATAAAGTTTTGCAAAGTAAATTACACGTTGTTAGCTTTTTCAATAGCTATTAAAGTTTACAAAACAAATATTTTCTTAAAATTTTAACAAAGGACAACGTTATAACTATATTAGTTGTTTACAAATTCTCAAAAGAAAGCCTTGAAAATGGAGATTAACGAAAAGACTTTTTTTTTTAAATAATAATTAGAAATAAATAACAAAACTAGTTTTAAATTTCCAAGTGATGCCTTTTTGTGGGGAAATTCCACAACGAATTTCACTTCAACACCAACATTTTATTGTTCGCCCAAAAAGAAGTAAAAGGGATCAGGCTGTTGTAATTCAAAGAGAAAGAGAATCCTTGAGGCGCTAAAAACTCAGAGAAAAGATTGTTTCATTCCTAACTTTGTTTTTAGATTCGCAGATTTGAGATAAAATTTGATAGAAAAACATTTGGATTGGAAATTTTCATTTAAAAAATTGTTTTTATGTGTTTATGTTGCGCCAGGATTATTTACAGAGTAGTTAGATATGAAAAGTTTGCAAAGAACCATAAAAAGTACATATAATCTCTCTGACTAGGAGCACTTTTACTAGAGAGAGTGTAAAAGAATCCCATCTCATGCAAATCTCTCCTATTTGTCCTTGATTGGTATTACCAATCAGGTTTTCAACGAATGCTACTTGTTCTTTATAAGAGCTTTCCTTAATGGAGGAACGGAATATAGTAAACAACACCTGCTTGGTTTATTTATCCTTGATAACTTCCGATTTCAGAAAGGGGTTTTCTCGGGGTTAGAAACTGGTTTGTTGAGCAGGAATTGAATCAATGTATCATTCTGGGGGAAAAAAGTTGTTACAAAATTATTTTTTATGAGATCAGAACTATTTTTTAACGATACATTACACGTAAGGATCACATTATAAGAAAAAAAATCACTTTTAATATGTTTTTGATTTTATGATAAAAAAACACCTTTAATTATTTATCTGACATAATTGACGTTTGTGTGGTTTGAACTAAAATTCAGTTATTCCCCAAATACCTACTAAATTCCTCCCAATTTTGCAAATTATGTTTTGTGATTTAATAGAAGCTGTTTGCAAAAATCCTTGAAATATTAATATTAGTTTTACTCTAATCATCAAAACGAAGTAAATGTTAAAAATAGGGGTTATGACTATTTATCGCTAGTTGATAACTACGCAAGTGTATGAGATAAAACAGTCTAAAACGATCTCTCACCCTCAATGTTGGCACAGATTCTCACTTACGGTCAGATCGTAAATTATTCTTAACTGACCGTCAGTCTTAACTCGCCACGCTGGCGCAGCTCAAAATGGAGTATATTTCTCAATTTGTTAGTTAGCTAGTTAGGTTTGAATTATCGTCGCACTAGAGCTACACGAGGGCTATTGGCGACGGGCGTCGTATTTTAGAACCACAGTCAGGTGACGTGCCAACACCTGAATAGGCACCCAACGCAACCGCTAAGGGCGACATCGTACGCATCGTTGGGACTTTGAAGGATATTTATCGTGCACTAACTTACACACTACACAGGGTATTATTCGTCGGACATTTTTGGCTGCACGGGTATTTCTCAATTTGTAAACCCGGAATTACCTTTCACAACGTTGTACTGTTTTATGGAAAACTGCTATAAAAACTTGTACAAAACGAGGACGTAACAGGAGCTAGGATTTGACCAAATTTATTTTCCATTTAGCGAATGATAAAGAACATTAATTGAATTTGGCGAAACACAATGAAAATAATTAATTTTGATTTTTTTAAATTTAAATAAGAACTAAACGCTGTGTTTGGGGATTTTCTTCTAATGTGTAAAACTTGAGTGTGGTAGCGGTTCTAGATGGGAGCGACTGTTACACATATGATTTTTCTACAAGAATTTCAGTGTACATCAATGCAACAGGAAAGCAGACTATTTCAGTAAGTTTAGAACTTCTTAATTTTCATCATATCTTATAATTTATAGTATAATCGTATAAACTTCTCCCTTTAAAAACGTTTTAAGAGCTCCCTATCACTCCGAAAGAAACTTAAAATATTTTAAATAACTTTAACTACTGTAACCAACTAAAGAGATAAGAACCAGAGTGACTTATCGAAACTTTCTTTTCTTGTTTTTCGCTTGAATGAGATATACTTTATTTATTTTCCCAACATGTTCATTGCCCTTTTTTCTCAGCCTTTTTACTCATTTTTCTATCATCTTTTTTCTGCAAAAGAAAACCATACATGTTTCCAACATGGCCACCCGCTTATAAGACCAGGACAAAAGTTCATTTTTTTTAAAGCCTCCAAATAAGCTGCGAAGGTATAAACATTAAATGTTTCCTCTTTAGTAGTCTGAATGATGCAGCCAGAAGAAATCTCCCCTTCCCCACGTGATCCATGGAAGCAACAGCATTCGTCTGTCTGGAAGTCGGCCAAAGTTGACTCTTCCCCACTTACAACCCACCTATTAAGCCAGTAATCCATTCTCGCTGTAGCTATGCTGTAGCTGGATTTTGTGACGTCATTTGCTGTATCTAGCGTGGATGGAAGTTTCTTGACTTATGGGTTATTTCTCTCAATAAAAAGTAAACAAACAAGAATATTAAGTTAAAAACCACGGACAATTAAAAACTAAATGACTCTCATGACTGCTCATGCCCGAAACCAATTTACAACTTTGATATCGCTTGGAAAACGATTCAAAAATCCAGCTTCAGAAGTACAGCTTTGACCACGCGCGCATGCGTACTCAGGGCCGTCTTAAGCAGGGCTGGGGCCCCTGGGCACACAATAATTTGAGGCCCTTTTGGAAAGTAAAAAAGTGAATTACAATAATTAAATTTTTTTACTGAGTATGACCATTTATTTTAGGTAATCAATTATTGCCATTATTAAAAGCATTAATAGCATCATTCATAGCATTAATAGCTTGCAGAAAATCTAGTTTCTGAAGGAGACTTCAGGACTCTATTCGCACCTAAATGCACTGTCAAAACTTTCCATCGTTTTGTCGAAGCTGAGAAAAAATTGTACAATTCAACCATAAACAATGTTGACATTTATGTTGGTTCTTGTTTCGACAGTGCAGTTTGACTTTAGAATCGGAGTGATTGCGTGAGTGATCGCTAGGTGGCGTACTTAGTAAATTAGGTAGGATGCGTTTGGAAATATTATTAATTAATTAAGGAATAGGCGCAGTCATCGATATAATGTCGTAGTATATGCCTTGTAAATACCTTCTGATAAGATTACAGATTTGTGAAAAAAGTGCAATGTGCCCGACAAATGCGTTTTGAGAATAAATGTGCGAGAGAAATTGTCGGTCCTTCGGGGGCCCCCTGAGAATGGGGGCCCTGGGCACGGGCCCCGTGTGCCCTTATGGTAAAGACGGCATTGTGCGTACTACACTCTTAAAAATGAATGCTCAAAAACGACGAAATTTTTCTTAATTTTGAGGATTCCGTTTCCTGGCAAATGCTCCGAGTTTTCCTTTCCTCAAAGTGAGGAAATTTGAATCGTCATTTTTATGAGGATTTGAATGTCGTCTAATCTAAAGAAATATTTCGTCATTTTTGAGCATGTGAATTTAGTTGTTTTGAGAGCTAGTTTCCTTAAATTGAGGATTGTTATTCTTAATTTGAGAGTTCGGCATCGTCATTTTTGAGCATGTGATTTTGTTTCGATAGTTCTGGTTACGTTAAATTGAGGATTGTTATTCTTGATTTGAGAGATTGGTATCGTCATTTTTGAGTATGTGATGCTGTTTTGATAGTTACGGTTTCGTTAAATTGAGGATTATTATTTTTCATTTGAGAGTTTTGCATCGTCATTTTTGAGCATATATATTTATTGTTCGAACAGCTATATAGTTAAACTCATAGTTTCCTTGCACAGAAGCCACGACCATGGGCGGAGCTATTAAACTCTCGGGGAAATCAGATGAAGAGAAAATTTTGGTCGTGTTATTTTGTCTTCATTTGATTGTTGCGTGCGTTTTATAGCTCCTCCCATGGTCGTGGCTTCTGTGCAAGGAAACTATGAGTTTAACTAGAGTTACGTCGTATTCGGTCTAGTTACATCATATTTGAGGAGATGCATTTTTCTAAAAAGTTTTTAGAATGTTTTATAGGATTTTACTACATCATTTTGTTATTGGTATTTTTCACACAAATACAAAACAAGTTATAATTATTTTCCACATATGTCTTTTTTACGGACACGAATCCATCTATATAAAGCTTCTGAAATATTGAAGGCATTTTGATACTAAATTGACTATTTGCATGTAAAACTATAATATATTATGTTTATAAAATATTAAAAAGATTCTCAGTGTATTTCGGAACCAAAATTTGCTTTGAATATAAGTTATACAGCCAGTTAATTACATTCAAATCTAGAAAATCCACTTTTAAATTGTTCAATTATTTTTACAACAAAATAACATTTCACTTTATTTAAATCTTTATATTTATTTAATCAAAATAAACACAAGTTTCGATTTTTTTTATATACATATTGATTATATGATGATGGGTGCCGGTGGGCTGGGAACTGCTGGGCAGACTGGCACTTTGTGTTGTACTTCACAAATTGCTGCTTCAATCGTCAGCATCATTACAGCAGTTTTTTCTTCTAAAAAAATAGGAAGCATTTAATATATTTTTTATAACTTAATTGGGCCAACCCTTACAAAGGCGAGTCTAAAAAAAACAGCTGAAACAACAAATATAGCATTTGTTTAACTTGCAATTTTAAGTGGAATACTAACACATCAAATTTACTGAAATTAAAATTTTAGTATTCTTTATTTTTTTTTGGGGGGGGGGGGAGTGGAGGGATGAGGACAGTTTTTTAGAAGTTATGCATTTAAATAATAAAATAGTACACAAAATTCCAGGTGGATAATTTTCTGAAAATTATAATTACAGAAAGTATTCTTATAAATTATAGAAAGTTACTCTTATAAATTACAGAAAGAACTTTAAAAAAAATAATTCTGTTTAAAAAGTTAATCTCATTTTGAATATTATAGCTTTACATTTAATTTTGTTTTTAATATTTCTATTAGAGATCCAAATCCCTATTCTTGAAGCTTGGAATCAACATAGTACATGGAACAAAACTAATATATTATATTAAATCAATTTTAGTTGTATCTTCGAGTCGAACCCAAAAGCATCTACCTAAAAAACAAGGCCGTTAAATATTGTATTAAAAAAACTTATTATTAAGGTATTTTATTAAATAATTTTTTGCATTAAAAGTACCTTTAAAGAAAAAAGATATGGAAATATAATGCATTCAGTGCACAGAAAATTTTATCTTTCAGTGTAAAATATTTTTTAATTATAAAAACCATAATGTAAAGATACACATTATGCATCGTCAAAATAATACTTTTCACTTTTAATAAATATGCAGAATATAAATAAACTTTTTTTATTAATAGTTAACTAATAATTACTTTATATTATATTAGTTGAATGAAGAAAATAAACCATTTTTATAATACATTTTTATTTTGACACAAAATGACATGACTTAAACTTACCTTAATAATTATTCATAATAATCCAAATACTTTCTAACAACGTAACTTCTTTTCTATATATTCTAACTTCTTTCCGTTTCTACTTCACATATTCAAAAAAAAAAATCATGGAGTATCGAAGTTCGAATTTAGCAGGCACCTGGCGATGATCACAACAGCTATCCGAATAAAAAGCAGTTTATTTTCATAGGAGGGCGAACTTCGAATTTCATATGTAGATTTTGAGCTATCACCTGTCGTTTTAAACACATAACAAAGTGTAATGTTATGAAATTGTATTCCTTTTTCAGTTGGCTCAAAACTTTATATGACTATTTTTTACTAATTCGTATATTCTATCGGGCTTCTAATTTCATCGAAAGAAAACGAGAAAAAAAAATTATTCTTTTTCTAAAAAGAAGAGTTGAGCAGTACCATGCAATCTTCAAAAGTTTTCAAACGATTTACAAATATTTAAAGTTGCTTTAAAATATTATGTTTTATTATTTAATGTGTTCCGTTTATGCACTCATTATCTAATTATTTTTTTTTAAATACTGTTCTTAATTTTAATATGCGAATTTTATTAAGTCGTTTGATGAAACCTCTCAACTGCAAAGCGTTCCTTGACTGCGTTAAACTCGATTCAAGAGTGTAGTGCAAATTAACAGTTGAAAATATGTATCAATAGTAAACAAAAGCTATAATTCCGTTCTATCTTTTTATTACTTACATATTCTAATGAAGGCAAATAGTTTTATGTTTAGAAACATGCAACTTATCGTTCTTTACTGCAAAATTTAATGTTCAAGCTGCTTGTATATATTACGAATTTTTATGTTAGGCCTAACCAAACTTCAAGAAGCCGCCATTGTTTGAACCGCTAAGTTCCAATCCCAGAATGCAACGGTGCGAGTACAACAATGAGATTTTGTTTCCTCAAAATCAAGATACAGAATCGTCAAATCAAGATCTTTAAAGTGAGGATTCGCGTTTACTCAAAAGTCACGTGATAATTTGACGAAATAATCCTCAAAATTAACGAAATAAGGCTTGAGGGTTCATGAATCGTCAAAAGTGAGAGTATTATTTTTAAGAGTGTAGTGACAGTTACGTCACAAAATCCAGCTACAGCATAACTACAGCGTGAATGGATTACTGGCTTTATGGTACTATTAAGGTTACTGCAATGTCTACATCATGCGTGAAATTGTAGAGAGTGTTGTTATCGTTTAATTAAATTAACCTATATTGGGGCATTATTATTAAAGGGTATTATTATTAACCTATATTTACGTACAAATGAAATATCTCGTCTTGACGATATCGCAATGGCAACGCAAATAACTTTTTCCGCATCACTTACAATCCGTTAAAGTTTATGATCGCATGCAAATATTAAGGGGGGGGGGGGGGGCACGCTGAACCGCGGGTATCCAAAATCAAGTGCCTCAGTATTAATCCAATGGAAAAATAACTATTTTTTCTGCCACATTTCTCCGGCTGTATTGAATATTTTACAAATGTTTTTTCTGTATAATTAAATGTCGATAACTTATCTGTCTCTAGCTTCCCACTTTTTATAATTGCTTCGAATATTTCGTGTAAAATAATTTTTTTTTAAATATTCAAAACAATTTTTAAAAAAAAAGGGTTTGCCGGGACCACTAAGACGAACCACATTTGTCACATGAAAAAATCCGTTTGTCAAAATATTCAATACAGCCGGAGAAATGTGGCATAGAAAATATTTATTCTACTTTAGATTAACACTGATGCACTTTCCTTTGGAGACCCGCGGCCCAGCGCGCCCGTTCCCCCTTAAAACAGATTGAGGCTAAAAAGAGAATTTCAAAACTATAAAAGTATTTAATGTGCTGAACACGAATATTACACAACAATTTTTTTTTGTTGCTGTTGTTGCTTATCTCCTTGGTTTAGCAGAGCTAAACTAGGTCTATAATGTTTGTCACTCGTAAAAAGTCTAGGTCCATGACTGGATTTTCATACAAATCGTGTCTGGAAAGTCCCAGACAGTCCAGGATGTGGTCGGGTGCCGCCTGTTTGATGGAACACTTCGGGCAGATTGGAAAGGTCTTCTTCTTCACAGAGTCGTGTAACACAGAGATCTAATGTGTCCACTTTTAAGTCTCGTAATGGCCGTCTGGTCGCTTCTGCAGCACTTTAGGGCACTTTAGGGGAAAACAATTTTTTTTCTTAACATATGTTTCTGAAATACGGTTAATTTCGGATTATTATTTAGCTTTTTTTTATGAGGCCTTATTTTGGTTACCGCTTTTCTCTTCCTCAACGGTCTGTCACAATGTGATTTTTTTAACCTGGAAAATTGGACCGGATGGCCGAGTGGTTTGGACCATTACGCCAACAGTCTGCAAGCTGTAACGGGTGCGGGTTTGATTCCCGCCTTCGCCCTGGGTGTACTCTTCTTTCTCTGCAACAGTTAAAATCCTTTTTGTGTCTGTTGTAATTAACGAAGGCATATATAAGCTGGTATCTGATCAAGCACACAAGCCGGAATATATATGTACCTACCCCTACCATATACCCCTACCCACCTGGAAAAAGATGTATTTTCCGAGGGTTTTTTTTTGTGAATGATAATAAAAAAATTCTCATTCAGTAACCCTCTAAAACATATAGAAAGAAACCAAACACATATCCGCAGAAGAATTTTTGGTCTTATTTTACTAGACTACTACTCTTCCATCGAAGCAACAGCATGTATCTTTTACTCATTCTAATCTGGAAGGCGGCCAAAGGGGGGGGGTTAGCCCCCCCCCCCCCTTCCATTAACCACCCCAGGCCGTTGCCCCCAGTTCGATTCGAATTGCTTATCGATAAAGTTTGCATTCTAGCAAGCGGAACAGCAAGAATGCTTTGAACTAAAATGATAAGCAAATCATAGTGTTAAGAATTCGTTGTGGTTAGGTTATAGCAGATGTGAAATATTCTTTTTTTTTCTAGGATATTGGGGAATCGATAACTTTTGAATATAATTCAAATTAACTTGCAATTACAGAATTTAGGATTTGATTGGCCTACTTTGAAAAGTTAGTTTTAAAAAAAGTAACGGCCATTCTATTGCGACTTTCACCAGAATATACGATTCTTCAATTATCATGCAAGCTGAGGTAATGAATTAAAAAGCAACCCCTTCCCCACAAGTATAATAATCATCAAAACAATAAAAAAAGAACATTTGGGAGGAAAATATCATTTGGATATTTAACCAAAAAGTTGTAAAAATTTGTCTAAAATTTTATTCTGAAAAGTACAGCCTTATTTTTTAAACTGTGTCCACACATTACTTATTAAATAACATTACATAACCGGATATTATTTTCCCTTTTAATAAGTTTAATTTTGCTATTATGATTATTCTGATATCTGGCGAAGGGAAGTTGCTGTTTCAAAAGTAGTGCACTAGGTATATGTGACTGACCAAAATACGAATCTCTATGGACTAAACATCCATTGTACACGATTCAAACAAAAAGTTTATCCCCTCTTGCCCCGTATATTTTTACTACCATATGCCGCTGAACTGACTTCGATACGAATTGCAGTTTAGTATTTGGAAAAAGGAACAACAAACTTTGCCCCAAAAATGGAGGAAAAGTTTCAAAAAAAAAAAAAAAAAACCTGAAGTAACGATGTCTATAGTTAGTGGTAGCTCTTAAGTGGGGATTGGTTTATTTTCCGATTTCGTTGGTATCGGAATTTCAATCTGTAGATTATTTTTGTGTTATTTGTTTGAAGAAGAAATCCTGTTGTACACTCTACTTCATTTGTTCTATTTTCGCGACCAAACGAGGTTTATCCTCCCTCTTCCATTAAGAACTCCTGTCCGTTGCCCCCGCTTCACACCAAAGTGTTTGTCGAAAAAAATTTCGAATATTTTGCAGGAGAAACAAACCAAAAACACATTTTGCACTAATAGTATTTTGGCAGAAATGGTATACTCAAGTATTCATTTTTTGATTATATTTTGATAGTGTGGGCATTGGAAAATTAATACGTAAAACACTGGATACTGTTTAAATAGATTTTAAATGAATATGTGTAATGACAGAGTTTTTGTTAAATTAATTTACGTTATGTTGAGGTGTTTGAGTCATTGACAATGTTTTGAGTCGTTAAAGTTTTTAAAGAGTAAATAGAAAAATGCATTTGGCACTTTATTTTCATTCGTATTATTGTGCAAGTACACTCCGTGCCAACCTAACTTGGGTAAAAAAAAGAGAAAAAGAAGAGTAAAAATTCAGGTTGAAAGCACGGTTGGTCCGTTTGTTGGAAACTCTTGTAAGGTAATATTTACATACAAAATGATCTGAATACAATTTAACCAAAATATACTTTTCATTCTGATAAAATTGCCAAATTTTCTCAAATAATATTCAAATCTGTTAGACCTTAAACGAAATTAAATGTTTTCCGGATGTATTCGCAAATATTTTATGGAACTCTTTACATCCGCGGAAGGATCTTATCCATAGCATATTTCTATTTATCCAACTTATCTTAGCAAGGAGTGTAGTGTAAGAGATACGTGCTTTCAAGTGTATTAAAATGCCACCCACATACTTAACTTGTATAGTTTCTCAGATATTCATTTTTTCTCAATTAGAGACTTCGAAAAGGTAAAGTGTGTCGTTTTTTAAAAACACAATCCACGTGAAGTTCCCTCTTCTGATAATTAGAATATCTTGTTGTCATTCAACCATAAAACATTCATTACTTCCCATGAATTTTATTTTTTACCGCATTCATTAAGAGTCTTTTCATCAAGTTTCCCCATTAGTTATACAAAATCAAACTTCAGTTTTTTTTTTGGAGAAAAGAAAGAAAAAACTTTTTGCCGTTGAATGAATGTTTTTTCAAATTATTTCCATACATTTCCGTTGGTGAAAAGAAGGGGGCCACAATGGAGCCTGTCGGACCAGGTTTGCCAGACGAAAATTCTTTAAAATAGCCAGTTTCTGCTCAAATCAGCCAAAATTAGCCAATAATGAATTTTGATAAGTCACTTTTATAATGGTAACTATTCTGTGAACGATAAACCATATTTGGGTATATTTTGTTTTTTTAAAAAATGCAGGTAAATACTCATTCCATGGAGGAAAAATTTCAAAATAGAGGAATTTTTCAAAAAACAATTGCCAATAATTGACCTTTAAAAAATTATCCAAAGCAGCTTCTGAGGTATTGGGGATATCGTACACAGCGACAATATTGGCTAGTTTGCAATCCACGTTCTCAAAGGCCGTTATTCTGAAGAACGTTCTTTGGCTTAGAGAACTCAAAATTGGCCCATAATTACCTTTGGGTGAAATTAAAATAGCCTACGTGTAGCTCTAGTGCGACAATATTCAAACCTAATCTAACCTGGGTGATATTAAGTTCACAAAGTCGTGACTACTAACTGCCATGACTGTAGTTGAAGTAGACATAGAGTTGCTGGTTTTAAATAGCGACTTGAATTTTGACTAACAAAACCGAAATAGAGTAACTCATTAAATGTTATGGTAGGTTTTACAACTGGTCGGTGGGGCTGTGAGGCGCCCTGTGGTCAGTATCTGGATCTACGGATCGGAAGGTCCCGCGATCGAGTCCTGGTAGTTGACAACTCACCGAGTATATGCGGAGTACGTGCTCGTTAAATCTGTTGGGTCCGAAAGTCCTGTAGGCGGTCATTGCGCAGTTTCCCATGGGTACGGGTTCCTGGAGACTATTTCCCTCCCCTTCAGGGACATGTCTAAGTTGTGGAGGAGGCGCATGTTAGATGGCATTATCTGTCACGTATATGTGTGCATGGGAGTGTGTGTGTTGTGATTGTATTACTTGACGAAGGTTTATAAGCGGCTCTCTGAGCAACCACACAAGCCTGAAAATATATGTATACCAACCAAGTAGTCGTCGATTGCTTCCTGAGAGCCGTCTTGGGATACTTTGTGCTAAACTTATTGGCCTTTAAGGCCTATATAAATCCACGGTTCATCAGAAAAGAAGAAGTTACTTAATCGGAAGCGGATTGTCATGACTCTGCGTACGCCAGTATATAATGACTCCAATAAAAAAAAGAGCCAAAACGGGTGTTGTGCGCCAAGGCTGGCAACCCTGCATTTCATGAAAGGGATTTCTCGACATGCGTCGGGACACGTTTCAGAACTTAAGGAAATGAAAGGCGATTTTTTTTCTTCTTGTCCACCTTCTTTGCGGATTGAATTGGAGAAAATCCCAGCGAGTTGTTTTATTTGACACTTCGGTCACGAGTGGACTAACGGCAAATGAAGAAAAAAAGACAGTTTTGATTTGAAATAAAAGTAGAAAATCTTGTGCAGCTCTCATTACTGATAGAGGACGTACAAAGATAATTAAAGAATCAACCTTGAACAACTAAGAGACAGTCTTCGCCCTTGGAAATTTCTCCCCCCCCCCCCTCCCTTATTCCCTGTGTTCTCTTTACTAAGTGAATAGATTGGGTCCACAATACCAGTGTTCAGAGGAAAGTATATGCAAAAAGAAGTGTGTACATAACATAATCATGTTGGTATAATTTATATAACTTCGTGATTACAGATACAACGACTGCCGGTCAACGTGTTACCTAACGAGTTTTCAATCCCTTTCAGAAATAGGAATGTTTAACACAGTTGAAGAGTACACGGGAAGAATCGATTGATTCATTAGGCGAACGCCCGCAATTGTCTACTTGGCGGCAGAAAACCGGTTTCTGTCTTTCTTCTTCGCTTGGTCCAAGCGTCGGGATCGTTAATCGCCTGAATCTTGGTAGCTAGGAACCACATAGATAGTAGTTAAAGTATTAGAGTGGACGTTCACGTGACCTACAACATTAGCTTCATTGGGGCTCTTCTGGGAGCTCCTTGCGCATCCCGCTGTTACCATTGGAGGTCACGTGATCTGCCACTCTATTACTTTAACTATGATCTCTGTGGTAGGAACTGGTTTCCTTACACAAGTTTAGGCGATCACTCGCTATCATCGCCAAAGTGGCCTGCTAAGGAAACTTCTACGAAATCAATCGGTTTTTCCCGTGTACAATACCAGTGTTCAGAGAAAACCACTCTAATCTCTCTTCAGTTTTGTTTGTCGCATAAAAATGAGTCAGAATCTTAGTTGAAATATAATGGTGGTAAAAATCGGGTAAATTTGATACACTGACTGAAAACCTATCAAGCATTGCATTTGAAATAATTATGGACTGTGTATAAATAATAGCTGCAGTAAATATACTAGCTAGCCTGAATTTCAACACCATGTTTAACATAGTTAACCATAAACTACTTGTTTCAATTCATCACGTTTCATTTCAGTGTCATGTTCAACATTCCATTTACCTAAGAATGGTTTCTCTTTTTAAAAATATCACGTTTTACGATTCATTTCGACTTGATTCATTTGCGAATGTAATCCTTCGTTTTTTCCTATCAATAACATCTTTTTTTCTCCTCTATAAGATTTTGAAGTTATTTATGTATTCCCCGAGTAAAGGCGAACTTTTCAATCCTATTTTATGTGTGAAACTGAAAAGAAATGCATCAATGGGTGATTTGGTTCGAAAGCATTGTAAAAAGTGTGTCGAAAATCAGTCCATATTCACTTGTGCACCATTGAAAATGGGAATTGGTTTCCCTAGCAGTCAATAACCACTCCACCAAATAAATAGTAATTTCTATTGTCTAACACTATTTCTACAATTTCATATTAATCTCCTGATAGAAAGTCGGCATTACCATGAGTTTAACTTTGAGCACCCAGCTCCATAAGCTACATGAGCCGTTTTGGAGGTGTTTTTTTTTTCAATCTTTTTTCTCCTTGTTTGAATATTCGTGGGATTTGGATCTCTTTCAACGTAAAATTTTTCAAAGCAAATTTTTATTTGATTTTTGTTGTAGATTTTTTGAAACAATTCTTAAGATGTTGTTATCTGTTAAAAATAATCATCTACCCGCGGTTGATTTCATGAACGCCTAAATTCTTCAGGGATTACCCTTGACATATCTAAGATCCCCCCCCCCCCCCTGCTCCCATCATTGTTTTAAGGGGTCACAGGAGTCTTAAAAATGTGCAAAGAAGGTACTACAAAACATGGTTTGATCTTTCATGTCTTTTTGAACTATTGTATGTATAAGTATAATTTTTTATATGTAATTTTACAAGATTTATTTATTATAAAATAAGTTTTAAAATTTATGAAACTTTAGCAAAAACTAAAGTAAATGATATTAAACATGAAGGTACTTGAACACACTGTGATTAGGCTTGCGCGGCAAATTGTGAGGTCAAAATTGAACAAATGAATAAGAAAATGACTTTATATTGTACAAATATGTACAGACAAAGACTTATACCTAAATTCCCATCTCAATTTAAATTAGAAATTATTTTAAAAAATATTTAAAATCAAAATTTAAAAAAAATTATTAATTTTTTTTAGAAAAGTTCTTAAAATAATTTCTAATTAAAATTGAGCTGAGAATTTAGGTATAAGTCTTTGTCTGTACATTTTTGTACAATATAAAGTCATTTTCTTGGTCATTTTTTCAATTTTGACCTCACAATTTGCCGCGCAAGCCTAATCACAATGTGTTCAAATAGCTTCATGTTTAATATCATTTATTTTAGTTTTGGCTAAAGTTTCATAAATTTTAAAACTTGTTTTATAATAAATAAATCTTGTAGAATTACATATAAAAAAATTATACTCATTTATTGAGTAGTTAAAAAATTACAAGAGAGATCAAACTATGCTATGTAGTATCTTCTTTGCACATTTTTAAGACTCCTGTGACCCCTTAAGCAAAAGGTGACCAAATTTCAAGATGGCAGGCTTACTATTAAAAGGTATCATTATTTATATATTTCATTCGTTTCACTAAAAGAACCCCCTCAACCCCTCTCCCCCCACAAAGTGGATCCAGATTCAAGTCCCTTCTTACACTCTTAAAACAAACACTCCTAATTAAACTCAGTCTGATTAGATTTCACTCCTCCAGACTGGAAAATGCACTTCTCCTTTTGGAGTGGATCCTTTGTGTGTTAAACCTCCGACAGGATCACTCCAAACGAGTGATTTTAACTCAGTCTGAGAAAATATGCATGCCTTTAGGGTGTCGAAAATGCACTTCTCCAACTGGAGTGGATTTCACTCTTTTGTTTTAAGAGTGTAACACCTCACGTAATTTATAGATGTCCCTTACATGTCATTTCATGTTATGCTATCTATACTATTAGCTCATAATAGAAAAACAGGGAAATCCTACATTGATAAAAATATACTTACTTCCTGGACCAGTAGGGAAATAAAGTTTTTCTCCAAGTGCATCGTAGAGACCGGCAAATCGAACATCCCTTCAAGAACCCTTTTCATCGATTAGGAATCGAACGGTCGAACGGGGGGGGGGGGGGGGGTTGTTTAGTCTGCGGAATGGGGTCAGACGATCCCGAGATGGGACACACGCAGCACCCACTCTACTGGCCCGCTGATCTTTGCCGGTTGTTCCGGTCATGTTTGCCATACTTACGGTACCAGATGGTCACACTGGCAATGTTAGATCCGTGGAACCTTCACATGCGACGGAAGAATACTTTTTTTTTTATTTGAGCCAAGTATTAACAATGTGTAACTCATAATACAGCTCTATAACACGATGCCGTCCGAAACAGGATATAAAAAAACATTTCTCTCATTTTGTGACTTTTTTTTACATTTAGAGAAAAAATTGAAATCGCCTTAAGTTTAAGTACAGGCTCTCGACTAAAAATTACCTAAATGTAAAAAAAAAAATATGTATATGAAAAAAATGAAGGTCATGTGCCTGAACATAGTATGTAAGAAATTAGGTTAGACCAAAAACGAATTTTAAAAATTTAGGTTTTATTCAATGAGAAAGGTGGTACGATATACACAAAGTCGTCTTAACTGGTTAGGTTAGGTTTGAATTATCGTCGCACTAGAGCTACGCGAGGGCCATTGGCGACGGGCGTCTTATTTTAGAACCACAGTCAAGTGACGAGGCCGGCACCTGAATAGGCACCCAACGCAACCGTTAAGGGCGACATCGTATGCAGCGTTAGGACTATGAAGAACATTTAACGTGCACTCCTTTACACGGGGTATTATTGTAGGACATTTTTGGCTGCACGGGCCGCTTATATGTCGGCAGTTATTTTGGCGATGCCCGGACCCGAACCTGGGACCTTCCGCATGCTAAGCGAGTGCCTAACCGCCTGGGCTCCCCAGCCCCTCGTTTAACTGGATTGAACTGGCATAAACTTCTTGCCAAGCGTCACATGGGTAGGCCAAAACGATAAGCCTTATTTTCAATTTTCTAGTACAACTCTCTAACAATGTCAATTCTACCGAACCGACACATTGACAATAACAGTCGTCATATATCGAAGCCCATGTATGCCGAAATAAAACTCATGTTTAAGCAAACGTGGCCACTTTCCCCATATCTCCCCAGAACAAGTAGTTATGGAAGTTGAAACTTCCCTCCGACGAGAAAGGAATAGAGATGCCTCCCCTGACGTCATACAATCTTCTACGTACACAGGGAAGATGGCATTACTTGTGAGAGGGGTTATAATGAGGGAACGGATGTTCAGTATGAGTGGTTATTCTGAGAAGTACTGAGCACAATTTCCCCAACCGTTTCAATGATTTGGTTATTTGGTTAAATTTTCGCTAGAGCGATGGTTAAGAGTTAATGAGCCTCTTCATTTTATATCATGGTAAAAATATAATAATTAACTGTATATTCTAATTTTGAATTGAAACGAAGTGTTCCTAACAAATCATTTCTAAAGAAACACTCACATTTGCAAACCCAAATGCAAAATTAAATTCAATGCATCATCGATCATTGTATTTTAAAAATTGCAACTTCTTTTGCACATGAAAATATTCTCTTCAATAATTACAAGTTAATTTTAATACGTATATTTATAATTTCTTGGGTCATTAACATTATGCTCTCGCGGTCACCCCATTTACACAAAATACGTTAATCTTTTATGCAACGAATTAAATTTTAATTATTTGTCTTTGAATATTTTAATGTTAGGATAACTAAAGTAAAAGTTTTAGGAAGGATTTAAATTACCTTTATGGAATTTAATGCGCTAAAACCGAATGTGAAATTCAAGAAGTCCCAAATTTCTTCATTTGTCCTCGAAATTGAACAATAAAAAGTGAAACGGTTGCTTTTTAAATAGAAATTATCATTAGAAAAAGGGTTTAATGTTGGCGGATTCACGTATTCCTGTATTGCTCAAGAGAACAAGTGTGAAGGGACTGGCTGTTTTCTGTTGCCGGAGTGGATTAGGGACAAAACACGCAGCTTGTCGGAGAACGTGGACGAAATACAGAGACGAGGAGGCAAGAGGACGAACGAAAAGGCTCGGATCGGAGAAATAAAGAAATCATTTAAAGAAAAGTATCCCTATTTACACATAGGACCATTGAAATCCTACTCGTAATAGGTTTCCATTTTTCTTTTAGAATGTTTAAATTTGAAACTTTAAGTATGTAAATAATGAGCCCCTAAAGTGTAAAATGCTCCAATTAGATGTTTCCCCATATGCGATTTTTAAATTTGTATTTATTAATTCGATTAAATTTGGCTTATTCTCAAAAAATTTAACAATTCTAACTTTTAAACTGTTTAAAAAAATAGATGGTTTTTACCAATCGTTTTAAACAATTATATCCAATTAAATTCAACAAAATAACTTATTTATCTTTATTTCTTCGATATTCCCCATTAATTTAATTCTTCCTAAGATATTATTCTCTGTTAAGGTGCAGTCAAAAATGAAACTTAGTATTTGTAAACTGTGAAAAATTTAAATTTTGCATCAAAATAAACAAATTAATTTTAAAATACCACTTTTATGCCATTATACAAACTGTAGATTGAAATTTTACTTTTGATATTGACGTTTGCATCGCAACTTCTGTCTGCAAGCAAAAGGTGCCCCAAAAATATAAAGTGCCAGTAAGTTGAGGCCCCGTGGCGTAGTGGTAGTGCTTTGCATTGCTGTGCCACAGGTCCGTGGTTAGAATCCCGGATTGGGCGAGGTCGAAGCAACCTTTCATCTCTTAAGTGGGTCGATAAAATGGGTACCAAACCTGTTTGGGAACTAAACACTGGGTGTTCCACGTGAGGCTAACCACCTTACCGGGATATATGCCTAGTATCCCAGAGCCCTACACTCTTAAAACAAACGAGTGAAATCTACTCCAGTAGGAGAAGTGCATTTTCGACACTGGAAAGGAGTGAATATTAAATCAGACTGAGTTAAAATCACTCGTTTGGAGTGATCCTGTCAGAAGTTTAACACACTAAGGATCCACTCCAAGAGGAGAAGTGCATTTTCCAGACATGGAGTGAAAATTACTCAGACTGAGTTAATATCGCTCGTTCGTTTTAAGAGTGTAGGTCACGAAAGCTGAAATGTGCACGGCAGGCCATGGCCCACTAATGGGCTGTTGCGCCCGAGATGTTTAGTTTAGTACTAGTAAGTTTATTTGGGCCTATTGCGAGACCAATTGTCAGCTTCACTTGGCACACCTAACTTGACATTAGCTTTTTCCCAAGCTAGCAATGTCCTTCCATCCTCCGTCTCTTTATGTATGGGGGGGGGGGGGGGTGCAGGACGGAACCCATTTCTGCGAAGCCCATAAGCGCCCGACATCGGATCCGGGATTAGAGGGAAAGGAACTGTCTGCTTCGCTTTGGATGGTGCTGTTTTTCAATTAACTCGGCAATGGTGCCGCTGGATGAACGTAAATCGGCTTTTTCGTCGAATGCGAATAAATACTTGTATTAGTTGCGGAGAAAACTGCGATACTTAGTGACTCGCCGAATTGTGCAAATGAGCCATTTGGAATAAAAATTTCTGCAAGCAACAAAAATACTCCCTTTAAAAAAAATTATTGCGTGAAGTCCAAACAAATGGAGAATTTGGATAATAGAATGGTTTAAAAAGTTCTCCTTTTGCGCTAGTATTAGATCCTACTTGTATTTTTTATTCATTCGAACTTTAAAAAAAAAAAACTGTATTGCATATTTAGATGGTATAGTTATATAAAACTGTAAACTTCAAGTAACTGTATGATTAGAAAGAAATATAACTATTTAAATAGTACGGTAGCAATTTTAAAAGCTTGCCCTTTCATGGGCATAAAGGAAAAATAGTACAAAAAGCAGAGTTTGAGAAGTTCAAGGCAGCGATCCTTAGGCCCTTGTGTCCATGACAAAGACTTTACCGGTTTAAAAATTATTCACTCTTTAACGAGAACTGAAATCTGCCAGAGGAAAATAAACGTTCCGATTAGGTATATCTATGTAATAAACAAATTATAAGAGTAATTATCCTCTAGGACGAGGGCGGATTTTTCTTTTCTTTCTGTGATATCTTAAAAAGTCCGCCGAGGGAATTTGTCGTGTCATTCCGAACAAGCAAATACAGGGCCCACTCAATACTTTCTGTAAATTTAGGGATTTTATTTGAGGAGTTTTTTAGGCCACGTAAAAAAATTAGGACTGAGGGTATCCTTCAAAGTACCAAAGTTAGCAAAAAATCAGAATTTTTGATTCCTACCTGTTTTGATCTTCTCGCATTTAGAAGGGATTAGAATAGGTTTTCTCCTAGAACATGTTTTTGCCATGAGTAAAGTATTTTAGAAAAAAAAATAGTTTTTCTATCATGCAGTCAATATATTTTTAATCCGAAATCCTTATGAATGTAAATTCTTCCCATCTTATGCGTGACTTCTATACAGTGGTCACTAATTTGTGTTTCGTGTAAATATTACAGGGGCTGTATTTTGACTTACACACTTTTGTTCAATTGACTAATTTTTTACGGGTGACTCCGAGCATTTCTTACAATAGTGGACAACCTAAATACCCAACAGATACTTATCTACATAACACAACATTTTTTTTTCACCAAAAAATACCTCCTATCCAGATACAATTTATTTAATTATAAAGGAAAATCGTCTGCTGTGTGGGCGTATTTTGTTTTCTTTCCTTCGAGACAAGAAGCGTCCCGAGGGGGTTGGTTGTGTCACATCCCCGCAAGCGAATACTTTGGGGATGGGAAAACTGAAAACGGTTAAGCAGAAAAGACAGTTATTGACTTCGGTTAAACGTGTTATTGGTCTCGACTGATTAAAATGAGATAACCGGTTTTTAAGTCGAGCTCTTTTATAATTTTGCCCAAATATTCTACTCAAGTAATATATGGAAACCTACGTGTTTTCCACAAAAATATTCAATATTTTTTAATTTAGAAAAGAATCATATATTAAGGAGGACCATATTTTAACAAAGGTTTAATAGAAAAAGGTTAATAGGAAATGGAAGAACCAGTTAAACCGAGAACCGGTTATTTATTAAAACCGAACATCCCTATTTCTTCATTAGAGGATTGTCTATTTTTAGAGCACCTTGTCCCTTGACAGTTATAAACACTCTGAAGTCGAAATGATGTCGATTGTCGAGGTCACACGTTTGAGCAAGGGGTGTCGTGTGGGAGTTTTACTATCTCATATGTACTGTGTCTAAATATGTGTGGGTGGAACAGATTTTGTCCCTAAAGGCAGTGAGCGGCTTAATATAAATAAATGTTGCATTTGCAACTATTCAAGACTTATTCTTGCTTATTAAAAGCTAAGATATTTTACATTACGTTCTTATGTTTTTAGACTTTTAATTTGTAACTTTTTTAATACAAGAAAATTTCTTAAAAAGTGGAAAGTAGGTATTAACATCACTGATATTTTCCCCATCACTGATATCCCCCCCTCGTACTCCCATCCAAATTCAGTTCTAATCGTCCTTTTTTAGTAGAAGGTATGTCATCAGACATCTATAATTCTATATTTTGAACTTTTTATCTGCGTTTACGTCCGTTTGTATACCTGTCTTTTAACTGTTTGTTTTTTGATTAGTTCTAACAGTACGATTAAAAAAATTGGAAATATGACAATTACTTTTCTTACATACTTCTTTTCGTCTGTTTGTCTTTGGGTACTTTAAGCACCTCACTGTTAGAAACTTCGGTTTAACCTTGAAACCAAAATTGGTGAAAAATCAAGAACTTCTGGCAGATACACCATAAAATGGTTCAACCAAATATCGCATTCTGGAAATAGACCTGCTTTCAAAATTTCCCGCTTTGAAAATATTTCACAAAAAATGTCAATCAACAAATTATTTATTTACAATAGACTTGACACCAAACTTTATAAAGGAACTTGAAAACTTGAAACCTAACTTAAACAACTTGTACAAGGAAATAAAAACAGTTGAAAAATATCTGGTATCTAGTCTAGCTATCTATATTAATATGTTTGCTAGCTAACTATTTGCTTTTTACTTTAAATTTTCGCAGTGCGTAAAAAATGTATGTGGACAGTATACAATGGAATGTATAGTGGAATGTATACAGTGGTCTCAATACAGTTAAATGAGGGAGGCCCATCACAATGGTAATAATATCACAACAAAGCCTTCTTCCCAATGTTCATTAAAAGAATAGAAACCACATTGGAAAAGTATGAGGGTCATTTATTCTTTTTCTCGCGGGACAAGAAATGCCCAAGGGAGTGTTGCCACAAGCAAATGAATCTCAATCAAGCGACGCGTCCTATATTTAGACGCCCCGTGTGACATGCGACGCGCTTTGGTACCAATGCACCGAATCCCATTTCACTGTCTGACATGGAATGGTTCTGTTAATGTCTGCAACAGTGGGAAATTGGAACTTTCATATGCGATAGAAGCAAAGTTCGTACTTACCAACTTACAAAGGTTTTCCAATTAAGAAGTGGTAGAGTACAATCGCAAGTTTTTCCGAATTTCAAATTCATTTCATATCGGCCACTAATTCATTTTTTTTTTAAATTTCGTGTCATGTAATTTTCCTTGCATAAATACCTCAAGTACTGGGGTCTCCCTTTGTCTTATAATTTGTTTATTTTGGTAATTTAAGCTAATCCTAGAAGGTTTATTTCCTTATGGCAAGTCTTCTTCCCAATCGCCATTCATAAGTTAAATTTCGGATACACGGTATGATTATTAAGAACATGTTTGGGGGCCATTCATTAGGCAAAATAGTCTTGAACATCGCTACATTGTTGTTAAGTTTTGCTGTAAGTCGAGCACTCTTTGCTTCCACTTGCCATAACTTCCCAGTTTGACGGGAAGTGGGCTTTGTTCAGAGGAAAGTTGAACCATTCAACAATGGCCTTTGAACTTATAAAGGCCAAACAGATCTCTCATTCAGTCCTGTTCGGAATGTCAGCTGTTCGAAAGACAAGAAGAAGCCTTTTAAGAAACCATGCTAGAAGACGGGCTACTACACTTTCTAGATTTTGGAGATATTCTGAAAAGCAGGTCTTCTCCACACAGCAGTTGACACTCCAAACAGGTTTTAATTTTAGTTTGAATGATTGTCGCACTAGAGCTACACGAGGGCCATTGGCGACGGGCGTCGTATTTTTGAACAACAGTCAAGCGGCGAGCTGACACCTGAGAGGCACCCAACGCAACCATTAATGATGAGTGCCAAAGCGACTGGGCTCCCCATCCCCACATTCCAAACAAGACGGATAGAATGAAAGCGTCTTTAATAAGTTAAGAAGGTCGTTGTTAAATCCCTCGTTGACACCACGACAGCAGTATTCGATCCCAACTCCATTTGATTTATGCGCGCAGTTTTATGCCATATGCTTGGACTCTACGCGATTTCACTGAGCCACGAAATACTATCGCATGCACCGAGCGGAAAGAAGAGGAATTCCAATAAGGCTCCGGATGTGCACGGGATATTCATTTTAGTACAATAATAGAGCAGCAGTTCGACAGTGTTCGTTGCAAGGTTGTAGACACAATTAATGTCTTGTTAAGCCTCAATGTCAGTTCGAAGCTCACTCTTGAGGGTTTGCTTCATAAATACGTGTAATTTTATTTTATTTCATATTTGATCAAATCCATGCATTCTTGTTTAATTGTGCATTCGATTAAATATATATAGATATATTATATTGAATTTTGTAAGATTAAATATCTGCATTATATATATTTGATTTTTGTAAATATATGTATTTTTATTTTATATTTTGCGTTTGATTTACATGCAATGTTTTTCTATGCATACTATTTTCTACCCTTTCTTTTGAAGGGGCATTCTCGAGGGAGGAAAGTCGACAATCGCGGCCATCCATCGCCGTCCCAATCGTCCCTCGAAGTGGCCAATCACGCCCTCGCAAACGATTGTGCCGCTTCCGGTTCTCGTGTGGCCCGGGGAGGGACCAAATTGGCCCTCGTTGCCAGCTCAAATGCACGGGAAGCAAAAGTTTCGAAAAGAGGTTATTTTCCACTCACATTTTTCACAAATTACACTGGTCCATCGATAAACATTTTCAATGGATAACTCTATTTCAGAGAAAATCGAGCTTTCTCGTTTTTGTTAACAATTCAAAGCTCCCTACAAAAAAAAAAGCAAAAATGTCGAGATAAATGTTCACTTTACTTTTTCCATTCTTTAGAAAAAAAATCATTATGCAAAAAAAATTGACTAAAAAGTAATTCAAAGAAATTTTCTTTATGCAACTAGCAATTGTTACATTTTTCTAATATTTTAAAACGTAAGGACTTAATTTACCCTAAAACTTTAAAAGGTGAACATGGCGTAATTTGCACAGAGTTGGATATTTTGAGCGAAATCAATCTATTAATAAAAAATTAATATATTGATTTTGCTGAATTGGAAGAACAGGTAATTAAATTTAAACGATTATTTCTTTCAGCTCGATCCTAGTTTGAGAGATATAGTTAGGACGGAAACTGATCTGGGACGAGTCGTCAGATATGAAATGGAAGTCCAATGAATGGGGGTTATTGAGGAGTGGGGAGAACTGTTTTATACCAAAAATGGGAAATATTCCGAAACTTCATTTCAGATAGTATAGTTAGGCTGCTGCAGATTGTCTAAACACAGTGAGGGAGGACATTTGATTTAACTTAACTATATATTCGAACGATTTCGTATGGTGATGTGTTAAAAAACTAATAAAGGCGCACACTAATGTGGGATCCTTATGGGTTCAGTTGGGTAATGTATGCCCATATTGGGCCTTGAAAGAAACGAAATTCTTCATTTCACGTCGAACCACCGTGGGTATGAGGCTCCAGGCCTCAGTGTTAAATCCAATGGGAAAAGGCTATTATCTCTGTCTCATTTCTCCGGCTGTATTGAATATTTTTACTACGCTTTTTTTTAAATAATAAATGTAGATACTTTACAGGTATCTATCTTCTCACTTTTAAATTCGCTTTGAAGATTGTGTAAAATTATTTATTGAAAATTTTAAAAAGAAATATTCAAACCAATTTCAGAAAGTGGGATTGTCGGGACCTGCAAGACAACAATATTTAGCTCATAAAAAATCCGTTTGTTAAAATATACAATACAGTCGAATGAAATGTGTCCAAGAAAATATTTTTTTCCGCTATTGGATTAGTACTGATGCAATTTGCTTTGGAGACTCAAGGTCCAGCTCACCCATAACCCTCTTAAAAAGATATTTTTCATACCATGTCTTTAAAATAACAATTAAAAGTAAATTAGGTTTATATTACTCTGTATTTAAATAATACTTAACACTGTGTCTTAGTTGGCTCATTTCAATAACACTTTTCTCATATTGGTAGCCCATAACATTCCTTATGGTTTACACATCATCAACCGATATATACCTCAGTTACCATAATTTTTGCAAACAAATAAAATAACAGATCAACATAGAATAGTTTAGTTAACTACAGTAGTTTCTTCATATGAGTAATGCCTATTAAGTGGTTCCATATAAATAACACATCAGTGTTCTACCTGGGTAAAGGTATGAATATCTTATTTTTGAGTCATGAAAATATTTTCATGCCTAGTATCGAGTTAGAATCGATTCTTTGGTTAGCTTTCTAAGTCCTAATCATAGATTGACTAAGGAAGGACGAAGGGTTCAAGTGACCCTGTTTTTAATCGAAATAGAATACAATGGATGGGAAAATCTTGGGCACGCATGTCATGTGATTATGTGGCATTTACAAGATCCCTGGAGGGCCCATTTGACTTGGGTTCTGTCGGCAAAATTAAATCTCGACATGCATTAACATCCACAGATAGTTCAGATTCATTTTAATCTGGGTGTCAAAATTGGTAGCGAGAGTCACCTAGATGGTGCCACAAAAAAATGGCTCTCAGTTCTGGGGAATATGCCGAGTCTGCAAAAGGCTTGACCGCCAATGTTGCAGCCCCATTACTGAAAAAAAAGAATAAGATGTATTTGGAAGTTAAGACAATCTCAACGACTACACCTGCGCCGCCGCCATGCAAACGAATTGTTCGAATAAATAATTACCAAAAAAAAAAAAAACTCCAAAAACCGCCCCATTTTAACAAACGATTTATTAAAGAAAAAAAGAGGTTCGAGGGTGATAAATGATTCCTCTTCCGATTGCCGAGATCCAATTAATATCAATTAGAGGACGAGACAAGTTGCACATTCGACACCGCTGCGACCCCCCCCCCTCTGTTCTCTACCCCCCCCCCCCCCATTAAATGCGTTTGAGGAAAAAACCCGCTCGATATTCCACCCCCCCCCTGTTGCGCTGCCGTGGACGTAAAATCAATGGAGCCCGAGGAAGGGGGGGGGGGGGAGGGGGGGCTGCTCCCCGAAGAACATCCTCAAGGTCGGTGGGGGGGTCGATTTGTTGTTCTCAAAACACTAAGTATATCGGGGCCTACTATACCTCATCACAGTTTCGGTATGCAGTATACAAATGTTCTACGGGAAAAAGGGTAAATAGTTCTAATTTCCGAGTGCGAGAAGGTTTTTCACATTCAATAAATCACTTTATTCGTTATTTCAAGACATTTGTATTATTTTTATTTGTTTTTGCTTCGGTTCGAGTGTAATATTAATTATTTTTTCCTTCGATTTTGACGTAACAGGGCGAACGAATATCAGGACCTGACGTATCGCGTAGGAGCGACCAATCAGAGAGGCAAAATTCCATTTTCTTACGCGTGTTTCCTCCACGCAAAACATTTTAATGCTGCAAACTTAAGGTGTGCTTTGGTGTACCTACAGACGATTGTAGACGACTGTGACCTATGGTGTGGAAGTGGAATTTCGTATCACTGATTTTGCTAAACTCTGATTGTAAGAGAAATTATTTCATTTTTTGTGTATCGAAGTGGCTATTGTACTATTCAATTAAAATCCAATCCAATAGTGGAGAAGCAACTTAACATTTTTCAAAGAAGGAAGCCGAGAAAGGTTGTATTAAAACGAAGACATATTTGACTGGGACCTACTACCTAAAGACGATTATAAGCGACTGGGAGATTCCGTGCCCGATGTCACAGAATTTTGTACTTTCGGCCATTGCTCAGGCTGCTATTGTTGTTAGAATATATATATATATATATATATATATATATTTTACATTTCTTATGTGAATTAACGCAACTCCGTCGTACCATTCAATAACGGCCAAGTAACGAAGGGGGAAAAAAGGATTGGAAAAATATTTCCCAACAATACCGATTTTAATGTAGTGAAACCAAGATGTGGATTTTAGGTAATGGATACTTAATTATTATGTTTTATTAATAGATCGTAATCGTTATTACAGTCACTAATTTAAATAAGAATTCCCTAAACGAGTTCATAACATATATTAGATTTTCTCCCTCCCAATTTTCAATACAGCAAGTCGTTCGCAATGCCAATGTTCGCATGCCGCTCTAAACCAGTTTCGATCTTTGCGGCCTCAGAACTACCACAAAGGAAAAACAACTTCTACAGGGACGTAGGTTGGGATGCGTCAAAAACGGCATACTTCAGGGTGGGGGGGGGTCAAAGCGTTTTATCGTCAAATAATACGGATTTATTTATTGATATCCAAACTATAAATAATAGTAAAGAGATATATTTGAGAATGATGATTCCAGATATTTGAATTTTGATAGCTCTTATTTGAAGCAATTTTTCAAACATCAAAATTTAACTCTCGGAGCAGAAATACGAGATATTTCTGTGGTAATTATCAATGAAAATAAATGTGTAATTATAATTAGACTAGGATAACATTTTTGGTACTTTCTGTCAAAATTCGCAATCGATCAGTCTAAAAAAATGAATATTTGAATAATTTTAATAAAAAACTGACAGATACATCCGGAATATTTCGCAAATAACTATAACAGTCTTTCTCGCTATAACTATATTATTTTTATATTTGATGATTTTGTATTCAAATTCTACATACTTTTAAAATTTTGAAAATTGTTTTTGGATCCGCAAAGTAAAAACTCATTTCAATTTTTAATACGTTAATTAAAAAACAAGCGAGGAAAAAAGTATTTTCCATTCAGAAAAGGTGAGAATTTGTCTAGTGCTTACTTCGAACAATTTTTTAAGTAGCAAAATGTAACTTTTGGAACAAAAACTGGAGATATTGTAACAGAAATACTAAGAATGACATCCCAACATCGGAGGAAATGTGGCATACCGGAAAAAATGGATTTATATGAAAATAATGTTAAAAAACTACAAGGGGACTCGTTTGACGGAAGGTTAAAGGTTCGTACGCATCGCAATTTTAATATTTAAGTAGTGTTAACAAAAAATTATCCATATGTTCTCTGAAATTTTCCCAGTCGGTTCGGGAGCCCAGTCGGTTAGGCGTTCGCCTAGCAAGAGGATGGTCCCAGGTTCAGGTATCGCCAAAACAACTTCCGATCTGTAAGCGACCCCTGCAGCCAAAAATGTCCGACGAATACTACCCCCTGTAGAGAGGGTGCACGTTAAATATCCTTCAAAGTCCTACGCTGCGTACGATGTTGACCTTAACGGTTGCGTTGGGTGCCTACTCAGACGCCGACTCGTCACTTGACTGTGGTTTTAATATACGCTCATGTAGCTCTAGTGCGACAATAATTCTAACTGAACATCCGATACTGTAGGTTTTGCAAATTTTGCCGTGTATCGTGTGAAACGTGCCCGAATGTTGGTCGGCCGATCCAAATGGAAAAAATTTGGCTTGAATTTACTAACGATTACTTAGTAACTTTACAGGTTTTCACCATTTACTAGAAAATCATCTGTAACCTAAAGAAACTACTGTAGTAATACTAAGTAAATTGTTATAACGCTTACAGCGCCACCTGGCTATCTTTTTGAGAGATGCGTAGTTTCCCTTATTGCATTGTTTTGTTTCTCGAAATTTGTTCGATCGGCAATCGGATTTAGCAAAAACTAACCGGTGATCGAGTCCGTAAATTGAAAGTGTACGAGACTAAGAGATAAAAGTCTGATTCGATATCGGTCAAAGGTGAAAATTCAATCAATGTACTTTTCATTGAAAAATTATAACGAATCAATATAGCAACGATGAGAAACCGAAAAACGTGTTTTATTTTTATTTTAGTACATACATACAAAAATTGCGTTAAATTATTTCTAAAACTTCATATCCGAAAGCTTTATATCGATCAAGATTTTAACCTCATTATTTACACGCAAAGGATCTGCATGTCCCGATGACCGCGTGGACAAACGTGCTACTTCTCGTTGAAAGATGAGCGAGCTAATCTTGAGGTTGCGAGTTCTAATCCTGCGACCTGCTCCGGAAAAGTCGAAATAATACTTGACTAAAAGAAAATTAGTGGCGCCCTCTTGTTTAACATTTTTGAAACTGCTAGTTACTAACTTTTTCCTAGTAAAGATACTACATAAGTGGATGTATTGATTACTAGCATATATCTTGTAACGTTTACTGAAGTTTTTATAGTATGCTTGCAATTTAAATGATTGTATTGGATACTAAGCTTTAATTAGTAATATATACACATATTTCTTATGTTACATTACTACAAAAACTTATGGAAGCTGAGTTTCCTAGAGAATTCTTAGTAACCTTACAGATTTTTTTTAGAGTGTAGAATAACATTTTTGGTACTTTCTGTCGAAATTCGCAATCAATCAGTAAAAAATTGAATATTCGAATTATTTTAATAAAAAAAAAAATACTGAATATTTCGGAAATAGATATAGCAGTCTTTCTCGCTATAACTATAAAAAATTTGTAATTGATGATTTTGTATTGGCATTCTACTTTTAAAATTTTGAAAATAGTTTTTGAATCCTCAAAGTAAAAGCTCATTTCAATTTTGTTAGTAATTTTGTTCAATATGTTAATAAAAAATACACTAGAAAAAAAAATAGTACATTTTTTTTTTCATTTAGAAAAGGTGCGAAATTTACTAACGCTTATTTGAGTTTTTTTTAAAGTAGCAAAATTTATTTTTTTGGAATTAAAACTGGAGTTATTATAACGGAAAAATTAAGAGTGTCATTCCAACATCCGAGGAAAAGTGGCATACCGGGAAAAAATGGATTTTCTAAGAAAATAACGTTAAAAAGCTACAAGGGGACACGTTTGTAGGATGGTTAAAGTATCGTACGCATCGCAATTTAAATACTTAATTAATGTTGACAAACTAAATTCTATTTGACAGATGTATTTTTTTCCTCCAAACGCGCAGTATTTTATGAAAATTATAATAAACTAATATACTATATGTTATCGGGTAGAAGGTACAACGAAAGTACATTCACTCGAAAACCAGGCTCTTTGCAGATTTAACGGTTCCGGGTATTCCGAGATTTAACGCGCGGTACTTACGGTGCCGGGGAATCGTTTTTAATTTTTGTCTGTTTTGTCATGGTTTATTTAACGCTGCACTAGAGTGGGGTGACAATGTGAAATCAGTTGGAGTTTTGACATGTGACAAAAGTGAAAACTGTTTTTACATCTCGATTGAAAACCTCAGGTCCAATAGTACGGTTTCGCTACCGTTGCAAGTGATAGCTCTATCCCAATTAACATTGCCATTGCAATCATTCGGTACCAGGAGGCTGGGGAGCTCAGTCGGTTAGGCGTTATCCTAGCATGCGGATGGTCCCAGGTTAGAGTCCGGGCATCGTCAAAATAACTCCCGATCTATAAACGGCCCTTGCAGTCAAAAATGTCCGACGAATACTACCCCGTGTAGAGAGGGTGCACGTTAAATATCCTTCAAAGTCCTACGCTGCGTACAATAATGAACTTAACGGTTGCGTTGGGTGCTTACTCTGGCACCGACTCGTCACTTTACTCTTGTTCTAAAATTCTCGCCCTTCGCCAATAGCATAAGTAAGTTTTACAAACATTACCGGAAGTGTATCGTGTGAAACGTGCCCGAGTTGCCTCCCCGGTGGCACAATCGTTAGGATTCTAGCCTTTGGAGCTACTGGGGTCGCGTTCGAATCCCGGTCTGCCATGGATGTTTGTGACCGTCAATAAATGTTGTTATCTGTCTATGTGTTTATGTTGTCCTTTCTTTGCGTGTCTCTTGTGCTTGTAAAAACTCTTAGTGTGTCCCACTTGACGGAAGCTTATAAGCGGTTCTCTGAGCAAGCACACAAGCTGGAATATATATGTACCTACCATACCATAACATACCCGAGTGTTGCTCGGCCGATTCAAACGAGGGGCGCCCCTCAGCTTGTTGCCGCCCAAAATCAATGGAGAGCACAGGGGGACCGAGAGACTCCCCGAAGAGGACGGAAGGGGGCGCCACTGTCCGCCGCCGCCGGAATTCCAATATGCAGTAGGAGCATTTACGAGCGAGTCCTCTTTTAAGGGCGACAGAAACGGACGGGGGGGGGGGGGGGAAACACATTTCGCACGGAGAGTGCACATGGCAAACAAATGAGGCTCATTCCATGCAAGAGATGGGTTGGTTGGTATCTCGTTTTGCAGGGACAAATTGTTTTTGTGTGCAGACGAATATCAAACAATTCACATGTGTAAGCAAGGAATGTGCAATGAATATAGCTTCCATATTACATTTATAACGAATTTTTTTTGTAAAGGACATGTCCGCATGTCTGTCACCCATTTTCACAGAACCCACCACAAGTTAAAAAAAAAAAAAAAAAAACAAGTTGAATGAAGCATATTCGAACAAAAAAATCATACAACCCTATATTTCCTTACAAATTTTAAATTAGACGCATATTTGAATGTAAATAACTTGAAGTTAATTTCTATATCAAAATACATTTTTATTTAATGCTCCTAGCGTTGCTACTTCAACCTTCACGAGAAACTTTATTTAAAATGAAAATAAAAAATTGACTAAATAATATTTTTTGTGAAATGAAACAGTTTGCAATGGACGTCATGGATATTTCAGAATTGTTAATACTTGTTAGAAATATGTAACGAAAGATGTTATAAGGGTTGCTTTTATTTTAAGAGCATACATTTTTGCAAAATATTTATTCTTCGAAATTAATTGCAAATTAGGTTTTTACAAATGATAAGGAATTTTATTGAATTGGCGAAAGAAAGTCAGTAAAAATGAAAATTATGGTGTCTAAAACTTTAAACGAGAATTAAATGCTATCTTTGGCTATGTTATTCCAAACGTTTTATAGCGTGTGATTATCACCATTGCCACATAACAATCGAAAAAAAATCTTATTTTTTATGTAAAATAAATCATTTTGGGATTATTCATAAAAGTGTTACTTATTCTTTGAAGGTTTGTTTTATTTGTTTATCAAAAAAGAGACAGAGAACTTTCTTTCTATTGAATAAAAATCGGTAATTTTCAATGTTCAAAAACATGTTTTAATTAAATGTGGTTATAATAAGAGAGGTAGTTTTGCTTTCATTCTTAATGTAAAATATGCATAAAGACTATGAAATAAATCTGCATCTGAAGAAAATTAAGAAAAGTTTAATTTTAGCGTTTAAAATGTTTAATTAGAACTAGGTAAAGATTGTGGTTGGCGTTTGTATTTCTAAGGAATATAAATAGTGCGGGGTTATAAGAAACAGTTATTAATAAAGATAAACCCTTTTGTTTTCAGAGAGTTTCATCCAGATAAATAATATGTAATGGGGAACATTCATTTGAATTAAATTTTAACTATGAAGACCACTTACGGGGAGTTCTACTCTGAACTTTTAATGGGATATTTAACGGGGCTGCCCCGAATATCCATAACGATCATTCGAACCGCTCTCCCCCCCGGGCGACACAACTCAACAGATGTGTTCCAAAATTCCTTTTCCTCAGCTGAAGAAGAAAGAGAAAATCTTTTTCTTCTTCATTCGCCGTGGTGGAATCAGCAAACGATTTTTCATCGCTTTATACAGAAATGCGATCGTAAAAATCAAATCAAAGTTCCGTTTTTAATGGTGAAATCCCCCTCCCCCCTTAACCCACCAGAAAAACGGGCGCTGTTCTCATTCCCTAGAATTTTGTTCCATCATTTCTTTATATGAAGAAGGGGTCGAGACATCTTCTTTAGAGCACAAATGGTCCAACTGCCATTTCTGCACTTAATTGTCAGGCATTGAAATAAATACTTTGTTTCAAGAACAAGCTATTGTTTTTGCTCTTTTTTTTACAGTTCTTGGTAGATTCGTCGGATAGGAGTTATTGGCAAAGGGCCTGGTAGTTTCGAAAAGCGTTGGTTATTTACAAAAATTATTATTTAGAAAAAAAATGTCCATAAAATGTAAACCTATAAACAAAGTAAGTATGTAATGTTAAAGTGAAGTAAATTAATGTAAGTGTAAAAGATTTTTTTATCTTTAAGCCAATTGATAACCGCGAACTGCCACGAGTTTTAACTAACGATATATGGTAATAAATAATCTTTCGAAGTACCAAAACAACCTAAAAATTACATGCATAAAGTTGCATAGCATTGCATTTTGGCACGAGTCACTGTATGTGTATAAATGGCACCATAAACAGAAAAATTTGGTTCGTCTGCACTTTGTCATAAAAGGAACGTTTCTTTACAGAATAGCTCTCTGAAAAATTAAGTTTGCAAGGGCGATTAATTTTAATTACATGTTATTAGTCTTTTTTTAATGTAGTACAAAATGGAACTGCTGGCTGGTTTCACACGCAGATATTCCGTTCACGTTCCCGTACTTGCGGCGTCACATGATAGCTGTGGAAATGTAAGTCAATTGGATCTGTCACATGAAGCAAAAGCGAAAACCGTACAAACCGGTTATACCTGCGATTTTATAAATCAAGTAAAGTGAAACTTTTAAGGCAAACTTAAAGTGCCGAAAAATGTGCTGCTGTACTTTGCCACAGAAGTAGCTCTTAACAATTCGACAACTTAATTGAAAACCGAGGTACCCTTTTCGTTCCATGTGAAAGGTCCAATTGAGTTAACATTGCTACTGCGATCACCCGGCACCGTTGAGAGAGATACGGCAGAACATTACCGTAATCATTGCGTGTGAAAAGAGAATTCTTTACAATGTGGGGGCGAACGGTGCGTCTTTTTTGCTCCTAAGTACGGAACATTATGAGGAGATAGGGGGTTGGGGGGGGGGGGAGTTGATGACGCTCTAAGAAAATGTCCCTCTAATGATACATGGAAGTGTTCGAGTCGTAAGTTTGGTCTAGGCATTTTTTTATATTTGCATTCCTTAAAAAAAAATTATCCACATACTCAAGGTGTTTTGTTCTTTTATTGCTTTTTTTTTGTCTTCATTTAATTAACCTCGTTTCGTTTAAGTGATTTTTTTTTTCAGACTCGGAAGAAAATAACTGAAGATCGTCAAGTACAACATGTAAAGGAGTTTTTTTTATTAATGTTTTCTTTTCATTAATGCGAACCTCAAAAAGAAAACCAGTAAATAATATGAAGCTGGCTGCACAGTATCCAATTACGGTAATGTTAATTTGAGACTTACAATAACTCTTAATTACCAGGCATCCGGGTTTGGTTCATGATTTTAAGTACTCTTCGGGAATATGACGGGGATTAAGAATTGTTTAGAAAAACAAAAATCACTCAAAAAACACGGATCCCTGATACACTCGTCACTTGACCAGAGTTCTAAACTATGAGATGTTATTGGTTGTGTTTAAGATCCTCATGGAATGCTAGAAGTAGACAGCCAGAAACGATTTTCTACTTACATACCTATATCCTACCATAGGGCTGTAGGGAGCTTTGTGGTCAAGATCTCGGTCTCGAGATCGGAAGGGGGAGATCGAGACCCGGTGCCACTGAAGACCCACCGAGTGTATGCGGTGTACGAGCTCGTTTAATCTGTTGGGTCCGAAAGTCCTGTGGTCGGTCATTGCGCAGTTTCCCATGGGTACAGGTTAGTGGAGAAAATTTCCCTCCCCTTCAGGGACCTGTCGGAGGTGGCGACAGATGGCAGCATCTGTCATTTGAGTATGTGTGCGTTTTGTGTTGTCCTACTTGAAGATGGTTTATAAGCGGGTCCTTGCGACCAAGCACACAAGCCTGAAAATATATGTCAACCAACCATATATCCTACCATGGGCTGTGGGGTGATTTGTGGTTAGGATCTCGAACTTTGGATCGGAAGGTCCCGAGATCGAGTCCCGGTTCCATGGAAGACCCACTGAGTATATGCGGAGTACGTGCTCGTTAAATCTTTTGGGGCCGAAAGTTCTGTGGGCGGTCATGGCGCAGTTTCCCACGTACAGGTCCCTGGAGACTAATTACCTAACCCTCAGGAACATATCTAAATTGTGGAGGGGGAGCGCGATAGATGGCAGCATCTGGCTCGTATGTGTGTGTTGTGTCTGTCTTACTTGACGAAGGTTTATAAGCGGGTCTCTGATCAAGCACACAAACCTGAAAATGTACTACCGAAAAACCTACCTATATCCTAACTAGATTTTTGATATAATGCAACAGCAAAAGCTGTACTTTATTAGTTGAATTTTATACGTTTAATTTTGTTATATTCAATTTTTATTATGCGTTATGCTTCTTTGTTCAATTTGAGCCGCATTGTTACGATTCAACGACTACACCCACCAGATCCTCAATGCAACAGTATCAAAGTTGATTTACAACGAAAAAGTAGATTTCTGTGCTAACCATTCAATTGAATGATTTGTAAAGAAACCCATTTATCGGTAAACATACTTATAAATGAAAACAGAAATTACTTCATCTGAACTTGGGAGAGCCGAGTATTCTATTGTTAACAATAATGCACAAATTTGAACAAAGGAGTTTAATATTTCCATGCTTTCGTCGTTTTTTTAATCGATTCACACAAATGAATATTCTATGTTTAATATTACCAATTTAAACTGAATTGTACATTTTTTTAAATTGTTTACAACGACAAAAAACCCTAAGCGAAAAGTAGAGAGTAGAATTATTCTTAATGAAGTGTTGAAGTTTGGTTTAGCTTAATTGAAAAAAAAATCGTAATTGCTTTATTAACTTATCTCTTTTGTAGTTTGAGTGAGCTTTGTGTATTCTAAAATAACAAATATGTTATAGTAGCTTAAGTGCGAATGAGTTCCATCGATCTCGGGTTTCCAAACACGTGTAAATACAATAAAAAATATTTTCAAAGATACCTTTATATTTTTCGGTCATTTTACACTTTTGTATTGACAAATTTTACAGCCATTTTTTATATGATAAATGTACCTAACTTATAATCCAACTTTTTCAAATGTTTTTTTTTTTAATTTTTAATAAATAATTTTGCACTAAATATTAGAACCCATTTTTTAAAAATTGGGATTTAGAGACCGAAAAATATTCAATAAAGCCGGAGACATGCGGCTTAGAAAATAATGTTTCCATTGGATTAACACAGATGCACTTTGGTTTGGAAACTTTAACGATGACTGAGGTCGTTTATCTGCCCCCTGCGTTACCTGCTCTCCAACAGAAAATATTATACTGGTGTCATTCTTACTCGAAATAGGAATACCTTATCACAATCAAGTACATAGAAAAAGAAAAGAAAAAAGGGAATTGAGTACAAATAGCTCATTATCTAAAATGGCTATAATTCCTACTCTGTTGCCGATCTGCACAATCACTCAGCCAATATTTTAGCGATATCGTGTCTCCAGTTTGGGTCCAAACTATATTTTTAGTTTCGACATACTGAAGCAACATAGTCGAAAATTGTATCGTATAAAGTTTAAAAAAAAAAAAAAAATTTGGTGTGTTTTACATGTTACGTAATAAAAAACATAAAATTTGCCAGTTTTTTTATGTAAACTTTTAAATTGAGGCATGAAAATTAAAAAAAAATAAGAACAAAGAGTGAAGATTAAGTAGTGTATTTAGTAGGAATTTTTTTGTTGAATCGGGGAGGGGGGATGGGGGAGGAGAGGAATTTTGGTTTAAAAATTCATTGAAGTTTAAATTATAAGAATTTTTTTCGAATGAATTCCTTTAACTTTAAGAAATTCTTTTTAGTTGCACAGCCATCGAGTCTTCCATGAAACCTCCAAAAACCAGAATCTTTCTCCTTTCGTTGGATACTTACTTATTGTAAACAAACATGTGCCAGAAAATATTTATTCAGCCTCAAATAGATTTCAGCTGCGAATATCAAATACATTAAGCCGCGGTACGTTTTAAACCTTTAAAATATAAATAACACCGTTTTTATTCTCCATGTAAAGTTGTTTATTCTATGCAAACACGATGAAGTATAGGAACCATAATTCGGTTTACCTTTCAAAGAAATTTTATTTAAAAGGTAAAGAGGGAGGGGTACTTTTTTTGTAAGCATACGACGGCAAGTAGTGCCATTGTTCGACTGACGATTCTGATTTTAACATTACCACTACTCGATTGAAAACCGTTAAACCGTAAGTACGGTTTGGGCTTCCGTAGTATGTGAAAGATAGAGACTTTGCATTGCCACTGCAATCATCCGGCTCTGTGAGTACTGGAAACATCACTCGAACCATTCCGTGTGATTCCTTTTCAGTTTTGTCTGAATGAACGTCTCCCTAGAGCTACACGAGGGCTGTTACCGACGGGCCTCGGTTAAGTGACGAAGCTGTCACCCACTTAACCTCATAGCGACATCGACTGCGGCTTCAGACAATGCCAGAAAAAATGCGCACCACTCTTATAGCGCGTATTTTTTTCTTTTTTCTAGCGATTCTCAGTGGCTTAGTGATGGTACTTCGCATTGCCATGCCATAGGTACGGGGATCGAGTCCCGGATTAAACGGGGTTGACTCGTCCTTTAATCCCTTAAGTGGGTCGATGAAGACCCAGCATTAAGCATGCTTGGGAACTAAACACTGATGGTCTTACCGGGTCACCATCTTACCGGGACAAATGCCTAGCACCCCAGAAACCCTGGTCACGCAAGCTTTAATGGGCACGGCAGGCCTAGGCACACTAATGGGGATGTCAGTTGAGAGTTGCGCCAAAGAGTTTACTTAAGTCTTTATGCTGTTGTCGTCGTGTGCTTCCAGTCTACCAGGAGGGCAAGAGGATTGCAGTGGCATCCGTTGGCACAAGCCTTTGGGTACCTATGAGAGGGTGGATGTCTGACTTCTGCTCCGAGATGGCGCCACCTCCTCAATTTAAGCATGTCGAAGGAGGGGAGAGGCAGTTTGTTTCACGCGATCTGCACCCGTGTTAAACTGCACAATGACCGACTACAGGACTTGAAGAGCACAATGACCCACAAGATAGGATAGGTTTGAATTATCGTCGCACTAGAGCTACACGCGGGCTATTGGTGACGGGTGTCGTATTTTAGAACCACAGTTAAGTGACGAGCCCACATCTGAATAGGCACCCAACGCAACCGTTAAGGGTGACATCGTGCGCAGCGTTAGCACTTTGAAGCATATTTAACGCGAACTCCTTTACACGGGGTATTATTCATCGGATATTTTTGGCTGCACGGTCTGTTTTATAGGTCGGCAGTTATTTTGGCGATGCCCGGACCCGAACCTGGGTCCTTTCGCATGCTAGGCGAGTGCCTAACCGACTGGGCTCCCTAGCCCCTATGATGACCCACAGATTTAACGAGCACTTTCAATGCATGTACTCAGGACAACACAAATATCCACGCCTTAAACGGGATTCGAAACCGGGCTTCACGCTTGGCAAGCGAGGATCGTGACAGTTGGCGACAGTTAAGTTTTCATACCTAGCACGATTCCTTCATATACCGAAAAGACAGTACCCAGAAAAGCATCCTCATAGGCCAGACGCCCTAACCCACCGCGCCACGCATGCTTGCGTGTGAAACGAGCCCCCTCCCATTGTTTATTCAGCACCAACGGACCGATTCTGTGTTATTTTACTCACCTTAACAGCGAATTTCCTCCATGATGGTAAGAAAAAGGGGGCTTTTTTCCATCTTAAAGTATTTGATACCCATTTGATCTTCTTTGGGGAAACTCCATATTGAGCCATAAATATTTGATTTTCGCTGAATTTTTCATCCGCCGAAATCTTGGATGCGGCGGCCCGCATCCAGTTTTTTCTCCACCAAAATCGATGCGCGTCATTTTAGTCGTTTTTTGTGTCTCGGTGAATCGTTATTTTCTATTTAAACTCCTGGCAATGCAACTAACCGTTTGATTATGCATGGGCAATAATGGTTTTGGATATATCCTTACCAAATGGAAAGTTTTTCATAAATAATTTGTGAAATTTTTATTCTGAAGCGGAATTTGTGGAGGAGTTAATTTTCGTTTACTTTGTGTTTGAGAGACTGAACTGATGTTGTTTAAGTTATCGAATAAATAAAAAAAATCAATTAAATAAACTTTTAAAAGCTATTTTAGGGTCTCATTAGAGCTCACTAAAAACTTAAACGTGATGCAATTTACGAATTAAAATGTATGAATGTTACAGTTGCTAAAACATGTAAAGTTTCGGTGTTAAAAAAATAATAAATTTTGCGTACAGGATTACACTGCCTATTCATGCTGCACTTAACAGTTTAATTTTTTCACAAATACGACTTAATAAATTGTGCCGTTTTTTACAATAGTTACAAAACTGCGTATCACGAATTTTTGTTTCATTAGGAAAGTTAATTATATAAAAACACACTCCTTTTAAAATGTATTTTGGTTAATTTTATATCCATTTTATCCTAAATTTTGATATTTATATTACACAGACCAGCTGAATGATCCTCCCATTCTAGCCATGCATAGATGGCTAGAATTGCATTTTTCTTTTTGGAACTAATGATTGTTTGACCTCTTGGTACAAAGGAATTTCTTGCCATAACGTAAAAGCGTTTAAGAGCATTTCCGTGTTCATTGAGAACCCCTTTGGAACTCGGGACCACGCCTCGACGGTCCCGAGTTCCAAAACAGATAAGGCAATTTTTTTTAATTGGCTTTAACCTATAGGCATAATTTTAGTGGGTAAAACTAATTTAATAATTCTACTTTGCATCCTACGGATGTTATGTACAGAGTAAAGCTTTGGAGGAGTTTCGTTATAATCCAAAATATACATCTCTTTTTCGCCTTGTATCTTGAAAACTGTACGTTGAACGAAAAATGTAATTAGAAATATACACTACAACTCTTATTGATAATTTTTATAAGTAACTCAAGGGCCACAATTTAAATTTGGACTTAATTTTGTAATTTTGAAATGAAATGCGGCGCGGGCTATAAAGGATCCTAATTTGATAAAACATGTTTCCGAGTGTTTTGACATAGAATTTCGATTACGCACTTTCATAAAAAAATAAGGGACACCCTACCTTTCACATAATGTTGTTTATTTGCAATGCATCAGGGACATTTTCTGGGGCAGAAAATAACATTCCTTCAAAACTAAAAAATAAAGTCATATAATTTTTTTTATTAATTTAGTAGAATGAAAAATCTTAGCTGAACTCATATTAATTTTAATAAATATACTTTTCACCCGCCAAAAGGGAACGAATTCGAAATTTCGAGCAAAGTCGTCTGACGGAAGTGGAGCAATCGGCCACCGAAAAGGGAAGCTCGGGAGCATCCCCCCCTCCCCCCCCCTGGAATCGATCGACCGACGTGACGTAAACCGACCCCCCCCCACAACCACGCCCCTCCCACCCCCTCTTTCTTATATTCGCAAACGACTCTCAGAAGTGATCCGAACGGGAAGCTCGCAACAACTCAACTCGGCTCCCCTCTCCGGAGGAGACGAAACTTTAGAAAAAGACGACTTTGAAAAAATTTTAAAGTTTAAATTTTTAGAAAAGAAGAATAAATGTGGAAATTATTCTGAAAGATATCTCATAAAGAATATTCTATGACTGGAAAGTGGAAAGAAAAATTAAAAGTGGAACATTTAAGAAGTTTTTCGTTTGCGGAAGTGAGAACTGTCGTCGGACGTTTTCGGCCCCCGACCCCCATCCAAATTGTTTCGTTCCTTTTCGACTATTGTTGACAATTAAAATGGATAACTGAGCAAACGGAACAAAAATTTTGAATTTTAAATGTCGAAAAAATGGTGTGTGCGTGAAGCAAAAATCAAAAAGGAATTTGTTGATTCCGATTCTTGCGAGTCTATAGTTCTACAGTTCTAATTCTTAAGTTCTATAAATATCATTGGTATTCATTGGAATTTGAAAATATTTGGATTTTCAACGGATGTGACAGACGAGTGCATTTACGCAAAAAAAAAAACGACGACGATAATTATTATTGAAAATATATTCGAGATGAACTGTTGCTGAGAAATTATTTTCTGATTTTCTCTAAAGAAATATTTGAAGTTGGTAAAAATACCAATATCAGAAAATGTTATAATTTAAACCTAAGGCGGGGATACATTTTTCTACCCCCCTGAAAATCGTTTGGAACAAACTGTTGGTGGGGACGACGTCAAAAAGAATTTTGAAACATCGATCTCGAGGAGGGAGGAAAAAAACGGAAATGGAAAATATTTTTGACGTAAACGAAATGGTTTTCTGACTTTTCTATTCTTAAATGGAAATTGACTTATAAAAAAGAATTAAAAAAACCGAATAAGTATTGAAACAATATTCTTAAGATTATCGTGGGAACAAAACATAATACTAATTATATTGGTTAGCCTGTAATTCTGTATTACAAACATCCATTTTTTTGTAAATAGATTAACGAATTTATATTCATTTCTGAATTTACTAACAAACTTTCATCGATTGGGATTTGCATTTCAAGAAAAAAGAATGTTGGTGGAAGTTTGCGTTCTCTAGCAATAGAAGAGAAAGTGGAATAAAAGAAACTTGTTCCGCAGAGTTCCGATTGCAGCTCCTAAAAGTATTCCGATGTTCTGACCGTGGAATGTTTCCAAGTTTGTGCTCCTTGGGATTGTTCGCTTCCAAATAGGAATACTGTTCGTCCGAATATTCGACTTCCATCAACATCTCGATCGCAGTAAATGAAAAGAGGTTCACATGAAGCACGGTAAGTTTAATGAATTGAACCAAAAAATAATTTTAATGGATATATAATACGATATATAAGTCGATTTAAAATATACCTTTTGAACATAAGGGAGAAAAGAAACTTGAAAGAAATTTGCCCATATTTTATACGATGCCGAGCTATACTTGAATGATTTTAGGACTAACTGAGTTATGTGAATGGTATTTGGTTTTTTAATATTATGGAAATTACTCCATTTTCAACACGTTTGAAAGTTATTAATTAATGTTATTTTTATTTCAATATCTTCGCGATATTCGCGAATTGCATCTAAATATTATGATCCATTGCGATGAGGTTTACAAATGGTATACTTACAAAAATATATTTAATTTAATTTAATACATGTGGAATAACTTCATCGTATCATGGATGTTATATAAAAAAATAATTTTTAGTTAAAGATTCGTCTACAGGGTCTAAATGCTACTTTTGTTCAACGTTCTTGATGTTCTTTGTCTGCCTTCTCATAATTTTTTAACATTTGGGGGTATACATTTCAGCCAAGCACGAAATTTAACTTCAATTTGGATTGATGTTGCTGTCCTTTTTGTAAGGATTTAATGAGTACATTATAAAATTATTTTGTCCCTTTAGGATAAATTTATACAACCTTATTTTTTGTTGATTTATGGGTGAGAATCGCAAGACTAACTTAATCAATTAAAGTTTTACGCAACTTTAATTTGAGAAGAGATTAATAACAACATAATATATTTCTTTAATTGCTATAAAAGAATATTTTGATTTAACGAAATGATAATATTGTAATAAAGTTTAATTTTATCAATTGATATACCATGAACATCTTTCACTGGCCATTTTCCGCATTTGAATCGAAAGAAAGCAAGTTCATTTAACTTATGAAAATTACATCTGTTTCAAAGCGTTTCAATTGCAAATAATTTTATTCTTTAGAAAAGTAAGACATTTTGTAGTTAAGCAAAAACTTTTCATATTCTTGAATTATCTTCAAATGATTTACTTTATTTGAAATGCGATGGTTTAAGGCAGTGGTTCCCAACCGGTGGTACGCGTACCACTGGTGGTACGCGGGAATATTTCAGGTGGTACGCGTGTGTGATGTGAGCAACATGGTGCTATCAATAGCTTCTGTACGCATGTGAGCAAGCTAACATATTACTCTTTATTTTAAACATTAACATTATTTTAAAAAGAAATCTTTAATTAACTTCTGGATCGGATTTGCCGAGTTTGTAATATTTTAATTTGAATGTTTTTAGACCTAAGTACAATAAACAAAACTGTAAATTAATACAATTAATTTTAATCTAACAATTAAATACGAAGTTTTCCCCATAATTTTACTCAAAAAACATTTGAACACTTTTAGAATAGTAAATATTATACGTTTATTAAAGTATTTAGGTCTGGTGGTACGCCAAAATTTCTCAAAAAGGCAAGTGGTACGCGGTGCAAAAAGGTTGGGAACCCCTGGTTTAAGGGAATGCAATTTTTCAAAATAGGTAATTTCATTCAAAAATAATTCATGAAGTTTTGATTTCGATGATTTTTACGAAGTTTTTGAAAGATAAAATAATAACAAAAAAATTCTCTCTGGAAAAATGTTTGGATCAGATTCCTCAGAATCGATCTGAGAAGGAAAGACATTCTAGAGTATGCTATTCCTGTTTTCAATAATCAATTACTACAAAATCATTTTGGAAAGCATATTTTAAATCTCAAAATTATGGACATAATGTACCTCAAATATAAAACAAAATGCATAGATAAAATATCGAATTTGTAATTGAAAAATAAAAATTCTCTTTCGAAAGATTAAAAATTCAATATTGAAAAGAAATACGTTTTGCAATCTTTTTAAGATCGCAAATGAGTGACATTATTTTAGCAACCGAATCGGCATGCACACTGTCATACTTATATTACAATTAATATTACTGTTGACTAAAATAATTGTTTTAATGTAAAAGTATAATTAGTTCAGTCGATAATACTGAATTCCTCAAAGGCCCTCGCCAGATAAGACGGTGAAAAATGCCCCCATTCCAATCGGGCTAATTTTTTTTCTGAAAATACCTCATAGTATGGACAACTTCTCAGCCAAGTTTCAGCTCAAAAATATGACGCATTTTTGAGTAAAAAATTAAAGTTTTTTTTCTTTTTAAATTGATTATTCCCTGAATATATTTGATAAATCCAAAAAACTACTCATGAGTTTTTAGATATCATTGAGTAGTATTCTCAGAAAAATCCGCTCATAAATCTGATCGAGCGATCATTCTTAAAAATGCAATTTTATTTTTCAAAAAAAAATTTCATGCCAAAATCGTTTGGTCACAACTTAGGATTTTGTCTCTACATATTCCTCTATTATCAATCTATAATATATATTTTTTTCAGATTTTTAAAATTATTGGACGATAGTTTAAAAAAATAATTCTTAAAGCCTGATTTTTTGCTCTAAAATCATAGATTTAGAAATAGCATGCCCACCGATTGCGCAATCCCGTACAACGCAATGATGCGTGATGAATCCACATTTCGTCGTTTTCGCAATGCATCACGGGATACTGATTCACAAAAATGGTTTTTCCGAAGAGTTACATACAATAAAAACTGCATTTTTAACTTGCTTCTTTTGTGAATATATACCTCATGCCTTACAGAAATTATCAATACGCATGCAGCTATAAAATTATGCTAGCGAAACTTGTAAAAAGTTTTAATTAGTTAATATTGAATATATATCTTTTATTAGTCGAATTATCTCATGGTGCCATCTGGTGGCGTATGGCATATGTGCAAGAGCTTGCGAACTGCCTTATGTGATAATGGTTAACAAATGGCTTCACCTTTCCCCCTAGAGGCAGATCTGCTACTTTCTAAATCTATGCTAAATTCTTTAGTCCGAAAGAAATTCTCCCAGATTGAATTTCCCCGCCTTTGTTAGGAGTGCCATCTGCCGAGTAAGTAGTGCGAAAAGTCAGGTTTTAAGAATATTTTATTTTTTTTAAACTATCGTCCAATAATTTTAAAAATCTGAAAAAAATATATATTATAGATTGATAATAGAGGAATATGTAGAGACAAAATCCTAAGTTGTGACCAAACGATTTTGGCATGAAATTTTTTTTTGAAAAATAAAAATGCATTTTTAAGAATGATCGCTCGATCAGATTTATGAGCGGATTTTTCTGAGAATACTACTCAATAATATCTAAAAACTCATGAGTAGTTTTTTGGATTTATCAAATATATTCAGGGAATAATCAATTTAAAAAGAAAAAAACTTTAATTTTTTACTCAAAAATGCGTCACATTTTTGAGCTGAAACTTGGCTGAGAAGTTGTCCATACTATGAGGTATTTTCAGAAAAAAAATTAGCCCGATTGGAATGGGGGCATTTTTCACCGTCTTATCTGGCGAGGGCCTTTGGGTTAAATTATAAAATGACTTTCTTTCGCACTCCAAAGAGGTGTTCCAACAGTAACCACATTGACCATAACCATATTTAAAAAACCTATAAGTAAATTAAAATAACAAATATTACTTTAAATGAAAGAAAATCGCAACTCTACAAGCAAATATAATGGTCGTCCGAGGATTCAAAAAACAAGTATTTTGTAAGTTAAAAGCAGAGTTTTCACGTAAATTGTTTTATTTCTGTTGGTTCCTACACAACCCATTTTGAAAATTGTATTATGTGAATTTTATTTACTTTTCCAGAGCTCTTAAAAATTAAAACAAATCCAATTTGGCAAAAACAAAACACGGGCGCAAATCCGTTGAACACAAGTTCCGGGAATCGTTCTTTCTTTTGAAAAGGGAAAGTTGTACAAACAAAAAGGACCTAATCAACATTTTGTTGTAATTTAGTATAGTAGCTCTTTTTACTAAATGTCATGTTGTCAAGAATATTTACAAATGTTTTATTGCGCGGAGCTGGTTTGAATTTTTTTTAATTTAACGAGCTTTTTTAATTCGGACGTTACTATTTGAGATATTCTATTTTTGCATATTTTTATTATTTTAAAACGAAAATATACGTCCTTTTTTATTTTTTACCTACTTCATTTGACGTATATGTGTTCTCTTTTGAAAATGATACTAAGGATGATAATTCTTACAAATCGTTATAACATTCGTATTTCGGATCATGAATGTGATTGACAGGTGTAATTTAATTTATTTATATATTATTATGACACACAGCCTAACAGATTTACACCCAATTACAAGACTGAGATGAGTACAATTTGCAACCACGCCTTTCCCGGGAATCGAACCTAGACCCCCAGCTCTGCAGTCCAGAGCTATAACCGTTACACTACGAGGGCGTAATGACATAGTTATTAAAATACATTGTACTTTTAACGTCATAAGAATAATGCAGAATTTGCGGAAGCCTACGTTTTCAAGTCTTTCTATAGATTTTGTATGAAAAGAAGCCTTCGCATTTGTTTTCGGTCTTTGGTTCTTTTCGTTCTAACGATGAAATTGAGATTAGAGAGAAGAGATTTCGCCAGGAATATAAAATACTTGCGATAGTAACATCTTGGGATTTCAGAAAATTAAATTTCTGTGAATAAAAGAGAGATTGGTTTGCTAGTTTATTTCTATAAACAAATTAAAAGATGTCGTGAAACCTAGTTTGGTACATTTAATATTGTGTTACTAATAGTTAAAAGCATGGTATGATTTTTTTTAAAAAAAAGTTATGTTAAAAATGATATAAGAAGCTTACCAAATCAAGTTCCAGTCGGAGAGAGAACTGCGTTGACCTGAAAAAGAAAAAGACTCCAACATAAATCAAAAGAATTATTAAATACCTACTATTCATTTTAGTCTCGAAAAAACAAAATTAAATACATATTTAATCCTTTAAAGGTAATTATCAGTATGGAAATATTAAATAAATATTTTAAACCGGCAACTTTCACAAATTTCTCTACATTGTTAAGGTTTTCGTCTTGCAAGGAATTTGGGAGGTATAAAATAAGCTATTTGATATAAAGAGATTATTAATCAGGACTCTATATGTAATTAATTATGCAAGTCATGCCTTAGATGTATACATGTCAAAGTTGCTTATTATTGTAACAACATAAATAACAGCTTATTTTATCGTTGAAATCTTGCTTGCTTAGTAATTTGTCATTATACAAGTAATTATTTGTTACAAAACTGATAATGTTACAAACACAACGTTAGTTTAAGCAGAATTATAAAAAATGTTATTCAAGAAGAATTTAATAAAATAAATTGTAATTTAAATTCAGCTTTCCTTAAAAAAAATCTATGCAAGTAACTTTTCCATTCCTATACTTTCTTTTTCGAGACAGTTGAAAAGTTAATTATTACAAAGGAGAAATATTCACTCCGTTTGAAAGTAAGCAACTTTGGCTAAGGATAAAAATAAACCTTGTATCATTTATTTTCCTTTAATGCCACCAAATAAAAAAGTGTTTATTATTATTTCATTTTATAAAGCACCAGCGGGTGACCGAGCTCTGCTCGGAGAAAATAGGTATCGAAGCTAACTCGAAGATTTAAATTTTCAATTGTGATTTATCAAAACAATCATATCATAAGAAAATTTGTGAAACCATTGGTGAAAAGATAACCGGTTAAAGTTAATGTGACCCGATTATCAAAATCAAAAAGTGGGACACTCCATCACCCCCCCCCCGGTGTATTTTTTAAGTATTTTTTTAAGCACATAGTAGTCCCTTCACACAATGACACACTTGGTATAAGAAAGATAAGGAAGGCGAGTTCAACAGCAGAAGTGGCTCCAGGCAAACAGAAACCATACTTCACCAATTTGTTGATGACTTTAGCTTCATTTAGCAATTTCTAAAGACGTCATAGCGTTTTTCAAAGATTATAAAAAAAAGTCTATTTTATTTACAATTTCCTCGTTTTTCGGGACTTTGCGGGACTTTTACAAAAAAGCGGGACTGTCCAGCCAAAAGCGGGACGTCTGGTCACATTAGTTAAAGTGCACCATTGTAAACAAAGTTAGAGTTTGGAAAGGGAACTATTCTATACAAAGGTAAAGTTTTAAAAGTCATAGGAAATGAAATCATGAAATGTAATTGATAATTGGCGTTTGGCTGAAAAGCAACGAAAATGTCGAAATGTGGTAAACATTCCATTTCATACTTCATTCAACTCGATAGGTATAGCAACCATATGTTAAATTCTCAAGATCGCCAAAAATCGCCAATGAACAGAATAGAACTAAAATCGTCTGCTGATTGGTACTAAAAAAATATTCATGTTACCATTTCTGTAAAACTCAATAAAGTTTAAAGCAAGGTTGAATTTATTTAAATTTGAAAAATTAAAATCTTAACTAAACATTTATAGCTTAAGCAGAGGCTTATAGCTTTAGCAGATGGCATCACGAAAGTAGCCATTATGGCGAACTAATGAAGTTTGAAAATATCCTATCTGTAACTCCGAACTGCTTGACCGTAGCGCTTCAAAACCAGTGCCAATCGATTCGTCGTGGCCAAAAACCCCAGACCCCTAAGTTTACCGGAGTTTATTAATTCTGGGGCGATTTTCGATTTGGGTCCAATTCCTCGTATTATAGTATAAGATTTCTCTTAAATTTACCATATGATTTCGAATTTCTTTAACTTAGAAATGCTTTTGTTTGGAAAAAATTAAGTATTTGGGAGATAAAAGCGACTTTTTAAGTTGAAATATATATATGAAATCACCAGCTCATTTGATTAATATTCCTTTATTCAAGCTCAAGGCGTCTGTAAAAGTTAAGAAAATAACGGCAAACATTGCGATTGGTTGTGTGTTCAACACCAGCTGCAGTCAAATACGCTGAGAATATTTGGCAAATTTGCTGTATTTTTACAGAGTGGAGGTAATGCACTTTTCCATTCAGTGCCAGAGAATACTTTTAGAAATGGATAGTATAAAGTAAAGATAAAATTCGCTAACCGCCGTTTACTTTTTCTTGAACCTAGCTAATGAGTGCCTCTGGAAGGGCGCTTCCCCGCAAGCAAACTGTATGCAAGGAAAAACAGTTTCTACTGGGGTCATAAATCGCGATTTAATCACGCAAGACAAATATTTCATGAGTTGAGTGCCGTTTTTGTTATTTGTTTTTGTTTTATGCAACAAATACTATTTAAAAAGTATCAAAACAAATAAAAAATTTGGAAGCATTCGTTACCGAAAAAAAAATCAGGGATGTGCTTCTTTGTACAAAATTTATTATTTTTATAACATAGATTCATTCACTTGTCTAAGGGACAAAAATTTCTAAACCCACAAAGGACTTAGTTTTTTTCCGTAAAAAACTATATTTAATTTCATGTAATCAAACAGTATGGAAATGGCTTAAAGCCATTTTGTGGAAAATAATGTAAAAGCATTAAAACTCATTTTATATGAGTTACAATCACGAAAACATATTAATACTTTCCACCAGTGAAGTAGAAAATAACTGAAAGCAATAGATTTTGATTTTAATACTTGCTTCAAAACTACCATGGACCCATTCTAGTCCAAAACTAGTCTCCAAAAGACAGGGTTCGCTGTAGCAACCACCCTCTATTCGACCAACTATGCACAAAAGTGTCCCTAACCCACACTGGTTGTTGTGGCTCCTCTATAAACCGCACCGCAACACTTGCGCCTCATTCGGTTAAGGGGGGTTCGTCTACGGTGAATTAATTGGCGTCGAAAATCTCCCTCTTTGATGACTCGGGAGTGAGGAGATCGCCCCATCTCCCCTCTTCTCCACTGGACATCAAGGGATGTTCAAGAAGTGAAAACTGGTCTGTTCCCCATATTATTTCAGCGCAAAATTGTTCTCAAACTCAAGATAGCATGAATTTTTCATCTTCTCATCCCCTTAATTTGTCCCGCAGAAATAGTTTATTACAATGGTCCTGAATTCTCGTATGTATAATTTTTAGGTTAGCTTAAAAAAAAAAGGTTATTTTCAAAAGGCGTACTTCTTTGTCAAAAATGTGTTAACTTGTTTAAAAAAATAATTTTATTATTACAAAAATTAAAGACCAATTTTTATACTTATAGATGTCATGCAAAGAAACAATTATACTATATCAATAGCAATTATAAATATCTTCAATGGACCGGGCGTTGAGAATTTACGATGTACACGAAAAAAAAAAACATTAACCATTCTTGTTATGATCTAAGGGGTCAAATAATGCTGTTTAGTACCGTGCCTAAATTTTGAATTGAATTTTTTTAATGCATTGACAAAAGTGTTTAGCGATAATGATCTATTAATTTTCTAGTGTTTTTTAGGGACTAAAACAAAATATAAATCTTGGCGGGTGGTTTTTTTTCCTTCGCGATGGATTTATAGGATATACCGAATGTACAACTGATAACCTTCATAGCATAAACCTTCAACCCACCAGGCCACGAGAGAACAAGAACTATTCTGAGCGAAAACCGAATGGAACTGTTCCTTTTAAAAGAACTGTTCTCTTCTCAATTTTGGCTTTATTAAAGTGAATGAAGGATTAAAAGAGGAGATTTCCGGAAGGGGTGGACCACGGAAATCGTTTGGCAATTATCGAATGGAAAACGCGATCCGGCGAGAGGTCGACATTAGTTGGATTCAAGAGAGGCTCAACTGGACGGGGGAAGAGAGATGATGGGAGATTGGTTTAGAGATGCTTTCACTTAAGGGAGAGAATTTAATATCCGCCTATAGAAGCTATTATATTTTATTTACCTTGCTGTTTTAAATTCGTAGAATTTCAAATGTTTGACTTCAGATTGTCAATATAATTTTCCATGATGATGATTGAGGAATCCATGATGTTAATTGCCAAATTTTCTTTTGCAGAAAATGTAAAATATATAAGCTTCCATACTTACTTCTTGTGTCACTTTGAACAAAAAGTAAATAAAACTAAATTTTTTGGCTAATGTGTCAAACAAGATACACGCATAGCTAAAAAAAATTTCTACAATTTCCTTTAATTTTTTTTTTCTTCCGAACGGCCTGGAACAAAAATGTTTAGTTCTTTTCGCCGCATAAGTTTTAAAACTAAACTCATTTCAAATGACATATTTGTTTTAAAAATTAGAACTAGTTTGATATTTGAAGAAACATTCTAAAAATAAAATCCAAGTGCCAAATATGAAAAAATTATTATTAATAGAATTTAAAAATTCTAGTTTAATGTAGGACATATTGAGGCACGAAATACGGAAAGAGCTAAAGAAAGCAATTTAACCAGCATTATTTTATGTTCCTAATTAAGGAAAATGTGTATATGCATAAGTTTCGACATAATTATAAATTTCGGTCTCGAAATATAGTATTTCTAAAAGAGTTACTTTGAATGATTATAATGCATTAAGAATTTGCTCAATAAGTTGAACGGAATTTAATGATTATACAAAAAAAAAGCTCTCCCCGCATTACTTATTTAAGCATCACTAATCAGGGAATGATAAACGACCCTTGACGGGGAAGTTTAATTGGATAAACCGAATAATATTGATTTTTAGTATGGAAGACAAAACTGCCGGGGGCAGGGGAACGGCCACAACAAGGAAATGAACCACTTTTGTCCTGAAGAAATGGGCATATTTCGGAATAGATTGTAGTCATGGTATGCTTACAACAGGGGTTCAAGTCACTGTTGTAGTTATAGCAGATTACCTGCCGACGGCAGAAAGTTTGAAAACTGATAAACTTTTTTATCATATTTAATTAAAATGAAGAAATAAAAGTGCATACCACACTATTAGTAACAATTAAACAAGTAGACTTGTGACAGAAACAGCTTGAAAAAAAGTTTTTCTACATGAAAGCCCTCATAGGCATGCATTACGTTCTATATCAAACATTTAAACGTGAAATTAAACTATATTTCATCTTTCATTCAATAATTATTACTTCTTTTACTGTCATTTGCTAAATTTGTTTATATTTTTAAGAATAAATGTGTAATATTGCCCACATGAAACAAGAAGTGAAACATTTCGCATCAACAAACATTGAAACAATCCTTCATCTTCAAATTATAATTAAACACTGATTTTTAAATACCATTTAGTATAAAACTAAGGAAAAATGAGTATTAAAACATCCGTACTTATTAATAAATGTCAAATGTAAATGAAAAATTACATTTGATTTTTAAAACTAAGACTCAGAGCGTCTTCAAAAGAAAAATGAAACAAGAATGTGTTGATACCGACTTTATTTGGAAAGAAAGATACCCTTGATGCATCACTTCACTATTGAAATCTTGTGAAAGTATCTCTTTGATCTGTCCAGGCAGAAAATAGTCGCAACAACAAAGTAAAATATTATCCGGATATATAATTATTCCGAGAAACATTACAAACAGCGTCACCACTTTTTTAAAAGTTGAGTGTTGTTTTATAGCCTCCAAAATTAAATACCAAGAAAATGATTTGTGATAAATGTGATTCGCTGTTATTACCATTTTCACACCCGGTAAAAAAAAAGCTTAAGAAAAGAAAAGAATTAAGAGAAAAATTTAACCCTTTCAGTCCCAAAAATTTACTACACAAAAGAAACATCTGATATTCCCAAAATAAGCTTATTTTAGGTCAAAAATAAGAGTTCCATAAGAAAAAAATTAATTTAAATTTTTTATATGGTTTTTGAAATAGTGGCAAAATTTTTTAATTGTGGAAAACAACAAAATAAAAAAATATATATATATTACCTAAAAACACTCCGAGTTATATATTTTAAGGTATCTGCCCTTATTAAAAAAAATTTAGTGATTATTTTAACCGAAATAGTATAAATTGTGTTTTAAATAATAGGAACTGAAGTGAACTTTTCAAATATCAGGTGAAACGCTTGTTAGCAATTTTCTAAATTAAAAAAAATAGTAGTTCTGACTTCTATTGAGATTAATGCAAAATACCGTCTAATAGAACAGAGCGTGAAGAATCGAATGATGTGTGTTTGGATGTCATAACGTGACATAAGCATTTGGAAAAAAAATATTGAAATGATGATACCAAATGGCATCACTGAGACTGAAAGGGTTAAGAGACGAATTAAGAAAGAAAAGGGATACTTTGACAGATCTTGGGATTTCCGAAAAATAATGCATCGGGGGGACCGGCCATCCCTCTTCAATTGCAGTTTAATGTTCCCCCGAGCAATTAACCGGGGCCGTTTCCCTTCCAGCCCCATTTCATTTTAATTAGTCCGTAATGCATCCGCAATACGCGTCTTCCCGTTATTTACACTGCTATAAACTAATCTCTTCCAGCAGTGTGCTTTAAGCGAAAGATTTGCACAGTTTGTCGGCTCATCGGAAATCAACCAGTCGGAGGTTAGCAATGGATGGAAATAGACAATTGTTTGGTTTTCAATAAAGTGATTCAATTTTATAATTGAATTCAAATATTAAGATCTTTTCATTAAGCTCATGCCTTAAAGAACGAATGAATTGGCTACAAAGTGTGAACTTGTTTAACCGACTAAATTTTAATTATTGACTGAAAATTAAATTTTGTGGAATTTGTTTCAATTATTTCTGTAACAGATTATTATAAATATCATCCATACTTCTATTTTAAAATTAAACAATATATGAATTTTCAAGAAATGCGCGTTACTGGAAAACCTGGCAGTCTGGTGAATTTTTTTTTTTAAACTTTCACTTCGCTAAGAGAGTTTTTTTTTACATATAGCAGGAGGGATTCTGCAAATAAATAGCCAGACAAAAAATAAAAATTGCTACGGATAAAGTTCCGACATTAGTTTCAAAATCGCAGTTCATCATTATAATAAATTATATAGTTTCTCAGGCTCCCTTGAAGTTTTGCAACTATGCAAAAAAAATATTGCTGAAACACTCATTTAAAATAGTTCCTATCTATAGTTTCTAGAATGTTCCATCTATTCTAAAAATCTAAAAATAGAAATCATTGCGGGGGATGGGATGCAAACAATCCGTTAGAAACAAAATATTTCAGTTTTCATTAATGGAATGTCTTTCGTTCATAGGTTTCATTGTAATGAAACGAAAAAACCGAATGCACCCTAGTTAGAATTAAATATTTATGTGCTAGACGCGGTCTTATTTTACCTATTCCAACTTCCCTCTGAGGGCGGGCATGGAGGCAAGAATGAAATAGAGGTGTTTGGCTGTGATGAAATATTAAAATGTCTGAAAGCCGCTGAATAGATAAGCACCAACAAACCGGACTCTCTTCACTTGTTATATATTAGATGCAAAAAAAATCTCATTTTTCTTTTAAAATTGTTAACTCAAATAGGCGATTTGTGCCATTGTAAGGTATAAAAGAGATAAGGTATAAAAAGATTAAAATAACGTCTTTATCGTTTTCCTTCTAAGATTTTTTTAAAAATATTTTTTATTTTATGCAATTCAAGCTTGGCGTTAGAGTCGATTAATATAATTACGCAGTAATTTAAAGTCTTAGTTTAGTGAAAGCAGTAAAGCCGTAGAAAATGTAACTAAATAACGAATGTCGCATTTATACCCACATTTAATTTAATTTGACCCCCCCCCCCCTCCAATTTACTCACATTTGAGCGCCACCCCCAATAAACATCCAACCCAAATTTAAAGGGGAATACTGAAGCGGCTTCCGGACTTTGTAGTATATTTAACGTGCACTTTCGCCGCATGCTACATGCTACTATTTGGCAAACTGTTTTGACTGCCCGGATCGTTTAGACGGAAGTTATTTCGGCAATGCCCGGTTTCAAACCTGGTACCTTCCCTGAACGGTGTCATGGAAGCGTCTTACCGACTGGGCTTATTGAGGATTACTTGAAAGGCTTCACTTGCCAAAACGACCGTCACTTTGGTTATAAATATGCAACACTTCCCTCTTATTCTCACCTCCTCAGTGGTGAGATTCTCTCTTTGCGCGCATCCATTTCAATTACCCGCAGCACAAACAAAGGGGGGGGGGGCATAAGTTCACCCCCCCCCGTTCAAAACAATGCCCCGAGTTTCGTGCTTTTGTGCGTTTCTAAACTTCCGCAAAAATGGCGCCCCCATTGTTGTGCTTCCTCAGAGACAGACGGGTGAAAAGAGTCATTTCAGAATGAACACTAATCCGACGCAGAGACTTTGAAATTTGGGGCCAGAGGTCTTTGGGTGCACACAAGGCCTCGCACTTATTTAATTAGGAAGTGTTATAAACATTGACGTGTCACAAATGAACTAAAAATAATTTGCAAAAAGGTTCGATTTAAAATGCAGTTTCGTACAATTCATTTTTTTGTCACCAATATTATGCTCACCAAAATGCTATTTCTCAATATGTATACGTAAAATCACTTCAACTTAAACCATTATAATTTTATCCACGAAAAAGAATTTAGAATTCGAAGCTCCATAATTTAAATAAATAAGAGAAAAACAAAAGAATATAGTTTAATGGGTAGATGAGTACAGTTAAACTTTGTTTCTCCAAAATATATTTAAAGAAAAGCTTTTCTCTTAATTTTAGAACAAGAATAGATATTTCCTCGATCTTTTTCGTCATTTCCGTGTTACTTACATCCCCCAATAATTTTTCAAATAATTTCATCAAAGACTGTTTACGTTGAGTTTAGAAAATCTAAATACAAACTTTTTTAGCATTTTAAAATCTTTCGGACACAATGTATTTTTATTATTTTGTTATTATTATTTTTTTACTTATCTCTAAAATCGCGGAAAATGAATCATTGTCTGAGCTTCAAGTTTGAGATAACCCCAATCCAAAATAGCTGATGCATCCACAATTCTCCTAAAAATAAATTAAAATAAAACCAAAAACCAATTTTTCCCCGACTTACTCGTCCTTTGTCCCCGATTCCCCAGTGCTGCAAAAAGAGGAGCGTTTTGTTGCGGTTTCACAAACGTGATTAGATTATTGTCGCGCAATAAATGGGAAAGGGCAATTCCTTTTGTTTGTTATCGTGGTTGCTATTTCGAAAGGAGCCCGTTCTTTTGCGGCCCTGTATTTTACCGGGTGCGGTTTTTGAGGCAATTAACTGTTTGCGCTTTTAATAGGGATCTGCTTGAAGAGAAACAGCGAGGTCTTTGCCAAGAATGTGGTTTTCATAAAGAGAATTGGTTCATGCGACGTTAATTGGTACTGGTTAAGGTTTAACCGTTAAACGGTCCTTAAAAACAATTTGATAAAAAATAGGTTCAAGTTGTTTGAAATTGGAATTTAAAAAAAGTTAAATGAATAAATTGGAATATAGGGGAATATGGATTAAAATGGAAAACTGGAATTTTATTTTTTGAAAAAGCAATTTAGGAAAGCATGAGTTAAATTAACATAAATATTATGAGAATAAAGCGATTATGAAATTAAACCAAACCTTAATTAAAATAAACGAAACCTATTTAAAAGTTAAAATAGAAATGACACAGTCCCTCGGTTTTAATCGGTTCTGAGCCAAAGAAATTGTTTTTGCCAGTTTAACTAAAGACAATAGCCGGCTATCCGGTATAACTGTTTCCGATTACAATCCCGGCTCACTACAATAGAATGTGTTGCTTGTAGTTTAGCACGTTTTAGTTTCCATATGTGATTAGATCACGTTTAAATGGAAAAGCCGATTTCTTTGTTATCGTGGTTGCTATTTCGGGACGCTCCTTTGTTTGGACGTTCGTTCGCTTTGTGTTGATATTCATCTGGTGGTTTTCGGTGCAATTAACCGGAGCTTACAATGAATGCCTACCATATAAAAACAGAAGTCGAGTCCTCGGGAGAATTTCCTCAGCTCTTCTTTCTTCCGACATTTTAGTGGAAGCAGAAGCGTGCACGGTCATCTCGCTGTGGACTCGACCCCATGGGGCGGCACAAATCGAAAATGCGCATTTCTGTGTGGGAAGCGGCGAAAATGAGTCGCCCGATCATTCAAAACACGTTTTATCGTTGTTGCAAACTCCCTCCCCCCCACCGCAACTGTTTCGGAATATGAAGGGCTCATTTGGTTGCAGCGGTATTTGACAAACTTGTATACTAAGTTGTAACTGGTCAAGTTTAAAATTAGTTTTTTTAAACTTAGTTTGTGCGTGCTATTAACAAAAAAGTTTGCCTATAAAGCTTTACATGTATGGAGTAAAAAAAATTATATATGGTCTATTTGAATTTTAGATTTTCGTGGGCAACTACTGTTTGCCTGAATTTTTTCTCTTGAGTCTCATGTATCGACGGAATCTAACCTGAGAATAAAATTGTCCATAAAAGATGGACTTTTTCCCTATAAAAATAACATGGATATTCGTAGTTATTCGAAATTTGTTTTAAACGTAGGTCACAACCTTACTAGGTCTCGTGTTAAAAAACTCTTTAAAAAAAAACTGACTGCAGTTCTCCAAATAGTGTTTTAATTCCTAACTTTTTCTCAGTTTTCATAAAGCAGTAAAAATGTATTTTTTGTTTAGTAAATGTCAGTTGCATCAGTTACAAAATCCGAACGAAAAAAAAAACGAACTCGGTTATACGACCGCAAATATATATTTTTTAAGCGGTATACAAGCAATTGTGTGGAGCGTTTATGCTGCCTAACCACGCAAACCTAAAATCGGCCTCGTAAATGGTGACATAATAAAAATACCCTTTCGAGGTCGAAAATGGATCTAAAATACATTAATGAATTTTAGCGAGAAACAACAAAAGAATTATTTTTGTTTGAACCAAATACTTTCGCGTTGCATGAGTGATTTAATTAACTTCCAAATAAAACTTCCATTTTTGGTAATAGAACGGTATATTTATAGTTGCCGCCAAATTTAAAAGATGGATAGGATAAATTTAAAGCTAAACCTTTCATTTCACGCTGCCCTCTTCACTTAACTAAAGGACTAAACTTATATCATTATTTAATGTTGGCATTTTATCATCGATTCATTTTGAGCCCTTCTCACGAACAAGCCGATGCAAGAGGCATGGCATTATTGTGATTACAAAATGAAGCCAAACTGCTTATTTAAAACCTAACAAAATTAGTATTCATGTAATACGCAAAAGTATTCTTTATAGGATGAATTCTAAAATAGCTTATGTCAAACATATAAATAAGCAGACTTTCTATAATAGGAGTGTTACATTAATATTTAAGAACTGCTATGCATACTGATAAAGGCTTCAAGGAAATAAATGAAGGAAAAGAGAAAATAAAATGGAACATTTTATACGAAAAACTTGACGTTTTGTTCTCTTTCCAGTTTCATTTTCTAAAGCTACTTTTATTGAGCCTCTACCGTGAGATGCCTAAATAAATTAAGATATTTCTCTCTTTATTGCCGTTGATTTAAAAAGTATTTTTACAACGCCAATACCGGCGAAAATCAAGATTCTAATCCGCTTACACAAATTCGATCTTTTTAAAAAGATTAAAAACAAACCCTGATAAGTTCCAACCTGTTGGCTCCTTAAGGATAGCAACGCGCAATAAAATTTTTAGCTCAAACTAAAGCTACTAAAATCATCGACATGGAAAAAGCAAACCAGTAATCTCATAGCAATAAGACCAACAGAGAAAAGGGAACACCAACAAAAACATATCTGTAAAAAAGAACCGAGTTCTTACGAAAAAAAAGCGACTTGGTCCAAAAAGGAAGTAAAAAAAAAGACCAAGTGGAATGAAACGTGCCGAGGCAATAAACACTTTTTTTTTTCAGATCAAACTAAGGCTAAGAACAACAGTATTTGTTTGTGTAACTCTTAGCCATCTTAGCCATTACGTATTGTAAATATTTTAAGTATAACCCTTTGAAGCTGGAATTTTACCGTGTGAAAACAATTATTTGATTAATTTACATTTGAAGGAGAAAAACCGACGACTGTAGTGCTTCATTTTTTTTGACATGAATGGTCAATTAGTTGCACTTAATATCATATATAAAAATGAATCTATTTACCTATGTACGCAAATAAAGTTTTTAAATACAAGAGGAAGTTTTCATTGAAGCCAAGTTCACATCGACACATTACAAGATTGACATTTGTAAGTTAAAAGCTCCATATAATTAGCTAAATCAGACATTCCTATGAAGGGGGTATTAAAAATGGTTTTGTTGAATTACCAATAAACACATTTATTTTGCTGATTGAAACATTCCAGTAGGAATATCGTAGGCCGATTTGGCGATTTTTCTTCTTCTTTCAGATTCAAACTTCTTCAAACCCCAGTATTTTTCTTCAAACCCCAGTATTTTTCTTCAAACCCCAGTCACTTGGGAACTTGACCGCTTTTTAGGTTCACCCATTCCCTACCTACTCTTGCAGCCCATTGACAAAAATATATTCCACGCATAGAATTCTTATTTTCTATTATCCATTTCTTTCTGTAGATCCCGAACCCGATTCCTCATCGTGTTTAAATGCGCGTGTCAAAAAAGCGCGGGAAGTCATCAAAAGGAGGGACTCATCCTCTTCGAAGCGAGTGACACACCCGCTCCGATGGCGCGAATTTAATAAAAGTGTCGAGTGACACTTGACTCGGCAAAGTAGGCCTAGAGACCGCCATGGCTGGGATTTTTTTCCGTATTTTTCCGGAATATATTGGTCACTCTTTGATTGTGTCAGTGTCAAAAATTGTTGCAGATTTATTCTTGAGGGATATTTTAATATAAGACAAGGATCGATAAAACTCTTTAACCCTTTCAGTCCCAGTGATGCCATTTGGAATCATCACTTTCAATATTTTTTTTCCAAATGTTTATCTCCGGTTATGACATCCAAACACACATCATTCGATTCTTCACACTTCGTTCTATTAGACGATATTTTACAATAATCTCAATAGAAGTCAGAAATACTAGTTTTTTTATTAAGAAAATAGTTAACAAGCGATTCACCTGATTTTTGAAAAGTTCACTTCAGTTCCACACATTTAAAACCCATTTAAAACTATTTCGGTTAAAATAATTTCTAAACTTTTATTAATAATATTTTCAGATACCTTAAAATATATATAACTCGAATTGTTTTTAGGTAATATATGTTTTTTTTTATTTCGTTGTTTTCCTTTTTTAAAAATTTTTGGAATATTTCAAAATCCATATAAAAAACTGAAATTATTTTTTTTCTAATGGAACTCTTATTTTTGACCTAAAATAAGCTTATTTTGTGAATATCAGATGCTTCTGTAGTGTAGTAAGTTTTTGGGACTGAAAGGGTTAAAAAAAACAACGACAAACCACTTACAAAAGAAATTTTAAATTGCTAAATAATGATAACGACTGCCATTTTGAACTAATTATGCTAGTTTGATTACATTTTTTTTATCAGACCTTCGTGATGCTAAATTATGAATCACTATTGCTGAATTGTAAAACAGTTTCTCCTCCCGAAAGGGCTCAATTTCGAATTGCTTTAGTAACTAATTCAGCATTAAAGAGTAATTATAGATGAAAGTACAGAACCTTTTAAATACAAAAGCATTTTACCTTGTTTTCTTTAAATTACAAAATAATTTCATGCAAAATAGAAAATCTTTAAGTATCATATCTGTAATCAACGGAGAATGTTCCCTCTCAATGGTTTACAAGTCAATAACAGGGTTATTAGTCCAGGCAACGAAGAGTTCTAGAGGGAAAGTTTTGGAACACAATTTTTGACTTCAGAACTTTGTTTAGACTAGTTAAGAGATAAACATATCAAAAGTCCCCGCCCCTAGCCCCTGTGCTAAAGGGGGGAGGGGGGTTGAATGTCCCATTTTTCGGTTTTTCGCTTATATCTCGAAAACTATGAGTTCTAGCTATATAATTGTATCACACAAAAGAAAAGCTGATTAAATTTGCTACAAGCTGCACCCCTCAAGTGTTTTAATATCTTGTATAGTTTTCGAGATATCCGCTCTTGAAAGTCAGTAATTTTGGAGAAAACACTTCTCCCCCCACATTTTCCCTCTTTTTTGACCGGATAACTCTTCAATAATGCACCGAAACACTAAAATTTGGCCCTAGATTGGTAGAGAATTTAATTCTTTTCAATAATATATCTTATTTTACTATTTTATCTATTTTCCTTCAAATTTTAAAGCGGTTTCAGTGTTGAGTGAAGATTGTACTGAAAGTCCCATAGAGCTAATGCATAAGTTTTGAAATCGCAACTTTTGGAAAACAATTTATTTGCCATGTTATTCCATTTTCACAAGGTATTAGAATCATCATAACATCAATTTAACACAAAATTGAAAAGAAAATAACATCCGGTTATTTAATTATTAATTAATGAAGTTTTAAAATAGTGGCGCCATCTGCTGTATATATTTGAAATTTTAAAACTTCAAAAATATATAATTAAATAGCTAGATAATATTTTTGTTTCAAATTTGTTTCATTTCGATGTTATGTTGATTCCCGTACCTGGATAAAAAGGGTTAACATGGCAAAGCAATACATCTGTGGAAGTTGTTATTCCAAATCTAATGCATTAGCTCTATCGGACTGACAACCCCTCTTATGTACACTTATTCTATACTGAACGTCTAAATAACACTGATACTCATTTTGTAGGCACGTTGTTACTTTAATATTTTATCTATTTTATTTCATCCTCGAACTCCAGTGGGAAAACGGTCAGATGATCCCCCTGTTCTTCTTCATCTTCGGAGTCAACTTGAGAGACCCTTTTGAGGCTAGTCCCCTGGGAATTTTGGCATTCTGAGGAACATTTGAGACAGCTACAGTTTGAGCTTTTTTACAGCTACAGTTTGAGCTGGCACAGACTTTCATGTTTCTGCAGAAAATTATTTTCATAATATTGTCAGTTGCTGCTGCTAACTCACTGTGCACTTTGACCATCAGGCAGTTATTCTCAATCTTCCAATCATACACAAGAGGAGGCAGGTCAGTTCCCAGCCACAGCTCATCTTGGTGTAATATTCAGAGGAAATACTGTTTTACTGCTTCCTCGGTGGGAAGAAGGCGATATATCAGGCTTGATGGCGGCTCCGGATTTCAAGAGTGAATTATACCTGTGGCATTGGGGAAGGCCTCTTTCGTTGGAGCCCCATAACATCTCAAGATGCAGGTATTGCCTGCCTTTTGTACCTGATATGTGGTTAAGGAAGGGTATGAAAAGACCGCTGCTGCTTTCTAAACCACTGACGACTTCGTACACAACTTCACAAATCCGATCCCTCTTTTTCGAAGTGTGAAAGATGTAGTGTCGCATCCAGCTATTGTGTTTGCAAAAATAGCACGTCCTAAACCCAGTTGCTGTAACTCTTGGGATGAGAATAAAAATTCCTTTGTCTTCCCACGTCCAGGCTTTCTGAAACCGATGTCCTTATGCACATCAGCTGTAGCCATCAAGAGGATTGTAAGGTCGACACAAAATATTAAAGTATAACAACGTGCCAGCAAAATAAGTAATAGTGTCATTTCCGACATTATCACAGCCGTATGCCGTATCAGAACGTCCACATCCCTTTCTGCTCGAAGGGTCCTACATTCAATTGTCCTCAAGCTACACCTTAAGTATGTTGATGAAACCATTTTATTTAAATTGTTCGACAGAAAATCATCTTGCTTGACGTTTATCTTGGTATCTTCAGTGAAAAGGATATCAACCGACTGCGACTTCTTGAGTCGATAGGTCTTCTGCTGGTCCCAGTGCATAGTGAGTTAGCAGCAGCACCTGACGATGTTCTGAAAATTATGTTCGGATGATGTAAGAAAGACTGTGCCAGCTCAAGTGTAGCAGCAAATATAGCAAGCCTCAAAAGTCCTAGAGCATGCCAAACTTACCATTGGAACAGCATCAATGGGGTCCCTCAAATTGACTCCGAAGATGAAGAACATGAATTGCATCTGACAGTTTTCCCGCTGGTGTTTGACGAATGAAATAAAATAGATAAAATATTAAAGTAACAACGTGCCTACAAAATGAGTATCAGTGTTATTTAGACGTTCAGTATAGAATAAGCGTACATAAGAGGGGTTGTCAGTCCGATAGAGCTAATGCATTAGTTTTGAAATAACAACTTCCAAAGATGTATTGCTTTGCCATGTTAGCCCTTTTTGTCCAGGTACGCGGAATCAACATAACATCGAAATGAAACAAATTTGAAACGAAAATATTATCTAGTTATTTAATTATATATTTTTGAAGTTTTAAAATTTCAAACATATACAGCAGATGGCGCCACTATTTTAAAACTTTATTAATTAATAATTAAATAACCGGATGTTATTTTCTTTTCAATTTTGTGTTAAATTGATGTTATGATGATGCTAATACCTTGTGAAAATGGAATAACATGGCAAATAAATTGTTTTCCAAAAGTTGCGATTTCAAAACTTATGCATTAGCTCTATGGGACTTTCAGTACAATCTTCACTCAACACTGAAACCGCTTTAAAATTTGAAGGAAAATAGATAAAATAGTAAAATAAGATATATTATTGAAAAGAATTAAATTCTCTACCAATCTAGGGCCAAATATTAGTGTTTCGGTGCATTATTGAAGAGTTATCCGGTCAAAAAAGGGGGAAAATGTGGGGGGAGAAGTGTTTTCTCCAAAATTACTGACTTTCAAGAGCGGATATCTCGAAAACTATACAAGATATTAAAACACTTGAGGGGTGCAGCTTGTAGCAAATTTAATCAGCTTTCATTTTGTGTAATACAATTATATAGTTAGAACTCATAGTTTTCGAGATATAAGCGAAAAACCGAAAAATGGGACATTCAACCCCCCCTCCCCCCCTTTAGCACAGGGGCTAGGGGCGGGGACTTTTGATATGTTTACCTCCTAACTAGTCTAAACAAAGTTCTGAAGTCAAAAATTGTGTTCCAAAACTTTCCCTCTAGACCCTTTTTTCAGCCTTCGTTGCCTGGACTATATTAATGATGAGGCCATAGTGTTTTGGTAATACATAAGTTGAATTGCTTGTTTCTAAAAGATATGAAGTATTTTTTAAAAAATTACTCTTATATGCAAGGTATAATAAAGTTTGGGCACTCTGCTAATTGAAAATACTGACATAGAATATGTATAATATGAATATACAAACTATTAGTTTGTTAAATTTATAACCAAATCCCGTTTTAAAGGAATTTTAATCGAAACAATGACAACTCCATTTGGAAACAAGCTAATACTTTAAGTGAATCTATTTTCCCCACGCACAGCTCGAGGGAAACGTTTATTCAACCCAGCATCCATTTTCCAAAAGAATACGATGCTTAGTTGAATCCATGCATGGGATGGACGTTAAGTTAAATTTATAGCGCTCTTTATGAGTGATGTCACTCCAAGAAACTAGAATTTTATTCCCGACTATACATCCAACGGAAAATTACTTACAGAATGAGAAGTTCAATAAATTTACTATGCTTGTTTATTACCTCATAAGAAAGGAGTTTAAAAAAAACCCGCTTAAATAAGTTTACTTGCAATTTTGTGCAAAGTTTCTGATAATAAGAATAAATCAAATATAAGAAGGTTTACACAATTTGGGCAATTAAATGTCGAATATAATTAGGAAAAATTTATTATAAAATGTTAATTCATTTACAACTCCTTCGTTTAATGCATCCAATTGAAAGAAATACTAATTTGGCGTTGATAAAAAAAATGACCCTTCTATTTTGCGCTAGCTGCCTCGTTGGGATTGATATGTTAGTCTCCAAGGATGTCCTTTCATGGAATGGCCACTGTTCAAAAAACGAGAAAATAAGGGCGATGTAGTTCTAGTGCAGCAGCACCATCTTAAGTCAATACCCCCCACTTGGAATAGAGATCCCCCCTCCCGCCGGCTGCTGCTCACCTCGAATCAATACGAGGCTTATCCAATTAAACACGTCGTCCATCACGGTCGCGGTTACCGGGAATAATTCATGCGAGTGTTGCCTTTCCTCATTAACCGCCCAGGAGGAGACGAGAAGATGCTGGGCATGAAATAAGGTGAAGTGGTCGGAAAGACGCAAGTAAGCCCATACAAGCCGCTCACTCACTGTAAGTTCAATGCAGAAAGCACAATTTAATTATTTAAAAAGCGTAGATTAAACATTTAAAAATGACTGTCGTCGCAGTTGAAGGGGACACGAGATCTGAATTTGTACAAGATGGTAGTAATTTCCTTCACAGGTTTGTGAAATGCTAATGCGTTGTAATATATAGTTTTTAGAGCACAGATATCGCCAAGTCGATGCAGTAAGCCTATGTAGAATAGCCCCACTGTAGAATAGCGCCAAGGACTTCGCCAAGGACCCTACGAAGTTCATTCGATTCCCCCTGAGTTCAGGCTTACCATAGAAGCGATCTATGGCTTCACTTGGCGATCCAGTTTCTGCATGAGTTTTTGCCCGCTGCCCTCTCCCCATCTTCACCCATGCGACGTTTTTCCTCGCACCGTTTCACACACAACGATTTGGATATCCCCCCCCCCCGTACTTTTGATGCTATAAGGTCAAGAGAATGCGAGCATACGCAGGGGACCTAAAATATATATATAAATACATCGTTCTTAAGGTTTTAGCAATAATATTCACTCAAGTAGGGATGGTAGTTTATTTAGGACTTTCGCATCACAAGTGCGGTAAATTTTGACATAGAGGATAAACTTTGTCGACGTACAGACGTTCCTCTTACAGACATTTAGTATTTCCCCAGCCACTGTTTGATTTTGAATATTGCAAGTATGGTCTCCTCCCCTCCCCCCTCATTCAGCGTGTGAAACTCCTAATAGAACTAAAATTAATGCGGAGACTGCAAGTGTTTCTTTTCCTCATTAAAGCTGCAACATTTTTTTACTTTTCTTGCGGCTCTTATATCCTTTAAAGCAGCTTTACTGTTTTTCAATTCCGCAAATATTGCTGGAATTGTACATAGTCATCTACAAAAGTATTAAATTAAATGTCGTTGGGCTTTTCACACCTTGATTTTTGATTCATTGTGATAGCAATTATACTCACCGTCCAAAGAAAATTTTACTTGGTTTACTATTAGTTCGACCGGCAACTGACAGGTTAATAATTCAAATTGAGGCTCATTGTTAATAAGACATTCGAAGAAAGCAGACGCATCTAGAAACTGTGTTCTAAATTAATTAAAACGCCCTGTTGTGTAAATGCATTCATTCTGGTCCAATTAAGGTTTACTTTGGATATTTAAATTGAAATGATGCATTTATATAAGGTCTTTAGGAGAATCGCATTTTTGTCATTATTTTTAATTATTATTGACTTTCTTTCATTAGTACCTTTTGAATTTAAATGTATTTTGTTAATAATTAAACCAATTAATTATAAATTGTAATACGAAACATCACTCGTGGTTAGAGTTAATGAATGCCGAGACTCCAGTTTCAATCTTTAAGCACACACATTAGCAGCTATTGTACGCTAATGAACTAGGTTTTGCAGAATAGATTCATGATTAATAGGGTCAAGTGGGGTAAGTGTGATTGGGGGTAAGTGCGATAAACAGCTCTTGTAACTTTGGAAATCATTCTAAAAATCTGAAAGTTTGCAATATATAACATTAGACCACTTATAATTAAACTAAAAAGAAATATTGACCTTATTTTTTGTTTAAAGAAAGTTTTGAGCTTTTGAATTTAAGTGCAACTGTCTTCTTTTTATGTGGGTTTTCCTATGTGGGGTAAGTGTGATAAAACAGCAATGGATTTTGAAATGCAAATTTTGTACACTTAAAATTGGAATTCAAACATATAATTTTTTTTCTGCATATGTATGTTTCTTATAATAATTCATTACCAATTTTAGGATTTGGAATTTACTTGAAGCAGAGAACGAATTTTCTTAATGAAAAATGCAGAAACCCTATCACACTTACCCCACTTGACCCTACTAACGGAGCTGTAAATAAATATGTTTGCTCTACTTAAACTCTACGCAAAATTGAGACTAGGAGCAAAACAATACCGTTGGCAAACCAAATCTTCGACGTTGTAATAATCCGAGAGTTTCCAATTAAAATGAATTATCATTCATTAACATATTTTAATTATTATAAATATTGAATTCATTGAATGACTTATTGATTAAGGAATATTCAGTTGACTTGATGTCTATGGGTTAGGCTTCTGAAATTCTAAATACTTTTCAAATGACTTCAAATAAGTCATTAGCACAATATGTTGTGTGTGTGAATGCGTTTTGTTTCATTTAAATAATTCCAAATAAATTAAACGTAGCATCTTGCATGAAAATAATTAATATCAATGGAAAGACCGTGATTCCGGCTTCAATCATTCTTATAAGATCATTACACCTCGGAAGGTCTTGAAGAAATATGAACAAAGTTTTGTAAAACAGAAACCATGACGAATGATAAAGAAGCTTGAAATACATATTTTTTTATTTAGAAACTACAACGCGTGTAACTACATTTAAAGTGAATTTGTATACAATGCTGAAATTTAAAGTATGGTGATTTCCTCAAAACGTTAAGTTTTTACACAGACAAAAAAAGTTTAAAATGAATCTTTATCTTTCACCAAAAGTGTTATTAATTATATTTGCACAATGTAATCTAAGTATTTAATTAAAATATAATTTAATCCCACTCAAGTGTTATGACTTTCCGTACATAGTTTCTGAATATATCCGTCTGCAAAAAAACTAGTAAAAATAAATAGATTTCTCTTGTGGGTTAGTCGTATATTGTGTTTTTTTTTAAAGCAAATACTTGCATTTAAATCACCGAATTAAGCTAAGTACTGATACCTGAAAATATTTTTTTTAAATGTAAACTTTTTTCCCGAGACGCATATTTTAAATGAGTGATGCAATTTAACTTAAAATATGTTCCCTCACATGCGTCGCAAATAGCCCACGATAAGGGGACCATGGAGTATCTCCGAACTATTAGAGATTCAATATACATAAGTTCAGTTTCATTATATTTTTTTTATATGATCTTAAAATTGGTTGCGGCTAAAAATTCATTGCGAAAATTTCAGGAAAACAATTGTGCCAAAATGAAGAATGTTGAATGTTGATGAATGAAATATTAAGACTTTTGCCGGTGGATAACATTTCGCAAAGCCTGCTTCCCCCTTTTTGTAGCCAAGCATCTGTCTTATTCTGAACTCCATGGTTTGTCTAAGCTTCGGTGAACGGATATGAAGAGAGGGCTGATCACCCAAGATCCCCCTCAGTTGACTCAGTATTATTTGTGTTTATACTTTGATTCCCCTTTTGTGTTGCATTCATACTTTCTCTACTTATATTGATTCTTTTTTTTTATTGTTGTTTTACCTAACGTTTTTGGTACCAATATTCCCGAAGATAAGAATGGACATTATCTCATTTCTCGGTTCATAACTGTTCTCTCCTTTTTTTCGCATATGTTGAGTTTATTTTCGGAAGGGAAAATGGATGGTGTTGTACAAGTTATAAAACGAACTAGGAGTATAAAAAAATACTATAATTATTCTCCAAATCAAAAGTAATGGGTTTCGTTTTGTAATCCAAATAAAGTGTAATGGATGTGGTTTGGGGGTTGTTGTATTAGCTGTTGAGCAATGCAGTTTAACACTTTCGCTGTGATGGATTTCGTTGTGGCGAAACGTGTTTAAATTTTAATTGTTGTCGAACCGTTAAATGGCTGGCTTAGTTTGTTATTGTAACAGAATTGGCAATATGTTGGAATGTGTAATGCAATTTTCCCTTTTATACGAGCGTACACTAAGGCAGTACGCTTTGTACTACAGACTTAAGTTACCAATAACCCTCGACAAAGACGGACTCCTAATCTGTGACGTATACTGTGGCAGAAGGATGATGACCTGCTCAGTGAAAAAGTAAAGAGTATTGAAACGGATAGCAACCTGCACCGTCATACTAATATATAGGAGGGGGCATGCAATCTTGCTATGATAACCTCCTTATTATCATTACCTTTCCCCACCTATTTTGAGGGGGAAATGGACCACTAACATATTTCTGTCATCCTATGCACATAGAGTAATGGGCTATATAGCCTACCTTCTTCCCTTATTGGGTGCACTTTTTGTTATGTTACCAATAACCCTCGAGTTTCTCTACCGCGATTGTAATTCAACCCATCCTTAAGTATAGACTAGAACTCCATCTAGTTCGTTCCATGACAGGAATAGATACAATTTTCATAGATACAAACTTGAAATACCACGAATGGTATATTTTATTTATAGTATTTGTTGGTGTATCTTATTTGCCGAATAAGCACTCTAAAATCATTCCATATACTCCAATCCCTCTCTGTATAGGACCCGCCCCCCTCCTCCCTCCTTTGGAGTATATTAATGCGGCAATCTATATGCTGGCGTCGCTCCCTTGAATCCGGGGAGATAATTCCAGTTTTCCCCCTTTCGGGATAACTGGAATAGACGGAGAGAGAGATCCCGGTTTTTATCCCTTTCAGGAAATGGATAAACGGACGCTGACGTTATTTATGTTTTCCGACATTTAAAACCCGACGAGGCGATAAGCAGCTGGCTGAAAGAGCTCAACTTTGGTATATCAATGTACTATTTGATTCAAATGTAACATATTTAACACAATAAAATAAACGTATTTGTTCTATTCTACTCTGAGAAAGTTTCATGAAAAGGACAAAAATTAAAGAATTATTTAACTATAAACAATTTTAGGATGCATGTAACTAACATGTAACTAACTGATGACTCACTCGACGGTTAATACCAAATACGTTTTGGAAAAATTGAAATAGCCCACTTTTAAATATTTTTTTAATAGTACTCAAATAAATTCGTTTAAAACAACCTCAGACAGGTAATATGAGTTTCTAATACCTTTTCAAACAAAAGCAGTTTTGAAAACATGGTTTTAACGGAAGTTGAAACCGTATATGAACGATTTCGTTAGTATTATAACAAGAAATTAAGGCAGTCTCTTGTATTGTAATCGAAATAAATTATCAGATGAAGATTTAAAAAACTTACTTTCGGTTTCTTAAATACTCACAGAATTTCTTATAGACGATTACTATCCATTTTATTTAAAATTATTTCGAAAAATATATAAAAGAAAGGAAGCTTTAAGCACCAGGAAATGTGTGAAAAACGAAAAGACAGCGCAAAGCTCCATCAGTACAACAAAACCATTTCAGGAAAAGTCCGAGTTGTAAGTCTTAGGTAATCAGTCCTGACTTTGAACCTCTTCTTCTAAGATCGCTGTTGACAAAGGGACAGTTTCCTTTCAAGGAGGCCAGTTACATACAATGGTTCCGGGATTTTTTATTCCGTCCTCCTTACAGATTAAGTCCGTTAAGAGCTTCTACACCTGATTGAAAAAAGTAGCATAGTTACGGTTTTATCAATTATCGTTGTTTCTTTAACAATTTTAATTTCAAGTGCGTCATTTTTGACATCGGGAGTAAAATGAGCACACATGGTAGCGCTTACACTGCCATTACTTGAGCGAATATTTTTAAAAATCGTAAGTACAATTTTTCTTTTGCGTGTAAGAAACTTTGTGTTGGCATTTTTTATGTGATCTCATCACCGTAAGTAGTATAATTTTTTTTTACCAGTAGTGTGTGAAACGTACTTCAGGGGGCTTTTATTAATATCATGATGCGATTTGGACGGGTTTTTTTAATCCCTCCCCCGTTGGTGTGCTATTTCGAGACATTTGTCTACCCCCCCCCCCCCCCCCTCCTACCGTAATCTCAAGTGGAGATTTTTCAAAATTTATTTGGTACCTTTTTAGTAAATTTCTAAGAGTTTTTTTAAACCAAAAACACTTTAAAATAGTTTTCGGAAAGTTATGGATAAATATCGTGTTTTTCCAAGTTAAATCACGAAACACATTTTACTGGAATTAAACTATATTTTCTCACTACGGTGATTTTTTTACGGGAAAAAAATTACGTAATATTTAACGAGACTTCTCCTGCCTCCCCCCCCCCCCCCCTACGTGATATTCTTATCGACCCCCGCCTCCCTTCACATAATTCATGGACGCCCCCTGGTGGCCATGCATCCGAACATATAATTCGACAGTTAATAATTAAAAACAGATAAATGCAATGATACTTTGTATAAGACAGAACAAACTGAGGGACCAATGCTGTACAACAGATCTATCAATGTCACTAGGACGCAGTAATTAGTCTTAGGCCATCGGTCTTCCTTTTGTGCCCATTGTCCGAAGATCACTGTTGACATTGGCCAAAAGGGATTGACTTTTTCCCTTTCAAATAGCATTTGGACCGCTTCACACATGCAACACGGTTCCGGCTGTTTTTATTTTTAGTTGGACTTCACGCGCTGTGGATCATCCTGCCGCATGTTGGAGCTTTCGCACACAAAGAGATCACAATAACCCGACTTTGTGAAAGGCCTTTACTTCTCTATAAAAATGAGTTTTAATTACACTCCTTGCCAACCTAAGTTGGGTAAATAGAAATATGCTATCGAGAAGGTCCTTCCGCGTATGTAAAGAGTTTCATTAATTATTTGTGAATCCATCCAGAAAACATGTTTAAAACATTAATTTCGTTCAAGAATTAACTGATTTGAATATTATCTGTGAAAATTTGGCAATTTAATCAGAATGAAAAGCGTATTTTGGTTGAATTGTACTCATTATTAAATTACAAGAGTTTACAACTAACGGACCATCCGTGCTTTTCCCTCTGCTTTTTTACTCTTTGTTTTTACCCAAGTAATGTTGGCAGGGATTGTAATTTTTCGTGCAACTAAATCTGTGCTATGTAAATTGTTCAAGACAATGGCTTTCAAATGTATTATATTTTGTTTACTAAGATAAACCTAAGCTTACTCTCACGGGTTTTTTTTGCCAACTGTAGGTAATGAGTTAATGGTCCAGATCACCTGCCGGTGTATGGTCAAAAATGTACTGCATCGATGCCCGTTACTGTACTTGCAAGGTGAAAAGGTGAGGCAAGGGCAAAGTGAGGGTGCTCCCCAGCCACTGATCTCTAGGGCCCCTGCTAAGGCGTTCGCCTTGCATGCGGAAGGTCACAGGTTAGGGTCAGGGCCCGATTAAGAATGGGATGGACTATAGGCACAACAGGTCACGGGGGCCCCTTATGCGCAACGTTGTCATACGTATTGTGAAATCAGTTTCAGAATACCAAAACAAGCCATGTCAATTATATATAAATTACCACACCATGTTAATTGTATATAAATTACCAACCCATGTTAATTGTATATAAATTACCAAACCATGCTAATTGTATAAATTACCATATCATGTTAATTATATATAAATTACCACACTACGTTAATTATATACATAGTATTGCAAGTGAAAATTGAATGAATAAATTATTAAATATATTACATAATATTTAAGTATAAAATATACAATAAGATAGACTTTTAATCTTTGAGATAAAGCTCCTTTAATTTCAGAACAAAATTTGCAAAAGCAGCCGTTTAGAAAATAAAAAGATCTATATTAACTTTTTTTTAAAAAATGGAAATAAGATGAAGCGATTTATAATGGAAAAAAAACTGGTCGCATTGCTGGTGCGAAGTTTGTATACAAACATGCTTCTGGAAGAATTCTTTAGCAACTCAATATTTTGGTTTGGTATGATTATGATTACATTTTCTTTTAAAAGTTGTTTAAGGCAGGTCATAGAGCTGGATTTTTATCAAACATAACTTCAATCTGTTCTCAAACTACTTCTGTTGAGTCATTGCAAGGCGGGGAAACCTTTCTTCGGATGGATTGGTACCGGATCGGAAATCGAACTAAGTTTTGTTTGATGATTTCAACTTTGTATCCTCGAGTATTTTTTCATATTTTCTTTTTGAACAACCTGATGGATACATACGCGTAGACATCACTTCTTTTTAAACATTTAAACAAGATGAAGTTTTGAAAAACGTGGAAGTCGGCAGTAAACAAAAACAAACAATCTAAATCTGAAACCTCCTCAACTCACTTCGCTTCTATTAACGGGACGTACGAATGAAAGGAAAATAATAAATATTATAGTTTAGAAAAGCATTACGATTTTACAATGGGAAATGTTTCACAGATTTTTTTGAAATGAAAATGCCTTTTGCATTTAAATGTTAAATAAAAAAGAAAGTTTTATTCAAAAGAAATTTGGGGGCCCCCAAAATTCGGGGGCCCTAGGCCCGGACCTCATGGGCCTAATGGATAATCAGGCCCTGGTTCGGGTCCAAGCATCACCACATTAACTTCCGACCTATAAAAGGCATGTGCAGCGAAAAATGTCCGACGTGCACGTTAAATATGATGCATGTTAAATATGATCCGAAGTCATAATGCTGCGTACGATGTCACCCGGTTGCGTAGGCTGCCTACTCAGGTGTTGGCTTGTCCCTTGACTGTGGTTCTAAATTATGCCGCGCGTCGCCAATAGCTCTAGTGGGACGATGATTCAAACTTACCTTACTATTTGACTTAACTTTTAATTGATAAAACATCCTAAAAAAAAAAACACTCATACGACAAGTGTTCTCATTGCCTGTGAAAGCAAACAGAGCCAATAGCGTTGTAAGTACGGCAAAATTACCCAAACCGCTGTGGGTGAAGCAGACTTAAGTAATAAATAAACCTCCGACCCATGCAGCGCAAAACAATAACTACAATAAGTCTCCCTTTTGTACGAAAATCCCTGTTGACATTAGGCAAAGGGATTGGCTTATTTTTTCTATCTTCTGTCTTCTCGCAAGTAGGCTTAAGTTATAGAATAAGCGACATCGATGTTTGTTCTTTCGTTAATGCTCGAGTTGATAGATGTACGAGGGTTTTATTCATTCTCCTTTGTTAGAATGACGTCTTAACATTTTAATCTTTTATGGACAATTGGTGACGTTTGCAAACAATGCTGTGTTTGTACATATAATATACATAAAAGCAATTCCCTAGGCAAGAGGTCGGCAACCTTTATCATTAAAACGACCAAAATGTTGTAAAGACGGGGGAAGATTTGATCTTAAAATACCCAATACATGAAAATTGAATGCTAATAACTAAAATAAACCTTTGATCATAAATATTCTGTATATTTTAAAACAATTTTTTTAGATAAGTAGTTTGAAACCTATGGTTTCCTATGAACTACAAAATAATGTTATCATACTTGTTTTTAACAGAAAACAAATCATGAAGTTAAAAAAAAAAATCTACTGAGAAACAAATGACGAAAATTCTTCAAAAATCCCTACACAACCCGGAATATCACAACTATCAGTTACACAATGCCCACGAAATTTAAAATACAATGCATAAAGACAAAGTTAGGAAAGAAACGGAAAAATAAATGGCTCTAAAAGCAGTTTTCTTCGAAAGTTTATGCCATATTTTTGTAAAAATCCGGCAATTCCTTTATTTTTGACCAATTTTGGTTATCCTTCAAACTTTGTACCTTACCCAAATATTTTCACAGTTATTTTTAGATATATTTTATTCATGTAATTCGATTAAAAAGATCCTATACTTCTAATTAGGATAATTAAATAGAATACCTAATTCTTAGACTATTCTTAATACTTTAGACTTATAATGATAATCCTTAGATTTGAATAAACTCAAATTTGCCAAAAATTTAGACGTAACAGAAAGAAAACATTACAGTTTTGAAAACAGTGTTAAAAAATACATAAAAGAGAAGATTAAACAATTTTGACACTAATGAAATAAGCTATGAATTTTTTTTTAATTATTTTTTCTTGCTTCCTTTAGTCTCTTTCATTTATCTCCTTGACTAATCAGTTTTCGCACTAAGTGATTTGAATAAAATTTAAATTTTAACTTCTAATAATGTATAATTAATCCACCAGCAAAATAAATGCAATGATAATTTTTTATTTGAAGTTTTTGGTTTATAAAAGTTTTATGTTTTGATGGTTTAATTTTTAATTAGTTTAAATATAATTTTAAGTTTTTTTAAAAGTGCGTTGCATAATAAAAAAAAAATCCCGAGAGGCGAATGCAACAGGCGAGTCGCAGGTTACCAAATGCAGGTGTTACCACGGGGTGGTGGGTTTAAAAAAAGAAACCGGCGTGAGCGGCACCAGGATTTCTATCTAATTATGAAAATTACCCAGATAAACTTTCGTTTTATTCATTATAATTACGAAAAAAGCGTAAGAAATAGTATTGATGAAAAACATGCATAGCCGTAAAAGTTATAACGAGATGATCAGCATTCAATTTATGCTCTTGTAATTCACGTAGTCTAATTTCACGTTGGCGTCCGAATTCCTGACGCCCCTTAAATGTTTTGCGATGGTGGGAAGGCTCAAAAATTAAAATAGTTATTTGACCGCCGTTCAAATAATTATATCCGTCTCTAATTAATCCCGTGTTGCTCTGGTGCAACGTTTCATCAAATCATCAAATACCTCTCTTAGAACGAAAGAACATATGTAAGCATTTTCCCACCAGGTAACAGCAAAATAGAACGAATCTTAGATGAAGGCCAGAAATATAGACAACAGGAAAACATACAACCTAACCTAACAAATTGGATCGGAAATTAGAATGCGGTTATTAAATGATAATGGAAAAGGTTTAAAATTGGTGTCACCCTCTTCAGAATAATTTAGGGTATTTAAACTTGCATTAGGTAGTTTCAACTTACATTCATGAATTAATAACCAGATGATATTTTTCAACCGATGGTGGACGCTGGATTTACTTGGAAACTAAAACAGAGTTTACTTTCCAATGGAGAAAATCCACCCCATTTCGAGGCTCACCGCATCCGGCTGCGTTGAGTCCCTTTCCAAATAGCGGCGAGCTGGTGCCAAGCCAACCCGAAAAGTGCTTCATAAATTGCGGCCGGCTCCTGATAACAATTCCGGCGGCGGTCCACAATGGCCACGATTAACACGTAATTAATTGCGAAATAAATTTCACCCCCTCCCCCACTGTATTCGAAACACCTCCCCCCCCCCCCCCCCCCGTTTCCTCATTTAGTGGAGGGAACTTCCTTGAACTCCCCCTATCACACGCTTGAGGAGGTGCGACGACGAAGGGATTTGCAGACCTGTTGTTTCGTGTTGCTACTGCTTCGGCTAGGTTAGGTTAGGTAAGTTTGAATTATCGTCGCACTACAGCTACACGAGGGCTATTGGCGACGGGCGTCGTATTTTAGAACTACAGTCAAGTGACAAGTCAAGCCGACACCTGAATAGGCACCCAACGCAACCGTACTACTGTTTCGGCTAGAATTTCTCTATTTGCAACAAAGGGCTGCATGCGGACCTATGCCCGATTTTAAGCGGCTCTTGGCTCTTTTTTCCTTTTAAAAAACGTTCAAAATAATGATTTGAAATTAAATAAGATTACAAAAAACAGATCTATCTATACATCAAAGTTATAATTCTTTTATAACTCTTATGATAATTCTTTGTTTAAACATGGGAAACTTGTGGAATTATTTTGGGCAAGCATGCAAGACTATAAGAGCGAGGGTCTAATGCGCTTCCCCTAGTGCACTGCCTACTAAACAAGCTGCCTGTCAGATCCGCGTGGGAGAAAGCTTTGCGTAGGGACCTTTCCCTTCGCCAGAGGGCGGTAATTACGTATTACTTACTGACTTGAGGGGTTTTTGTATAGGATAACACTGCGGTTCGCCTTTCGCTTTAATTATTTCTTGAATTTCGTCCATTTATACTAATCGAAGGAGTGCATAACTTAATGACCAAATTTATAGTGTTTTCCTTTTCATTTATTATATAACTTTTATATTTTAATTCGATTGTTTAATAAAAAAACTGTCTAATGTAAAACGAAAATTAGTGGGAATCAGTTAATGGAGGGGAAATAGGGAGGATTTGGATCTGGGAGGATAGATCGTAGAATTGACTATAGAGAATGTTGTCAAAACAAAGACGTGCTTGAAAATATGAAAAATGTGGTATTTCCTTACTTGCTAAATTGTCCAGCATTACATTGTGACCAATTTCTTACACATAATACTCATGTTAAAATTTTGTCAGAAGTAATTTTAGATAAGTATTTAAGACCAATATTAACTAACTATGCCATAAATTATACTGATTAAAAATTAAGGATAAGAAACTTAAAATCTTTCTAGATAGAGGCTTATTTTTAACTGTGCAAATTCAACGTTTACTCAGTAGAGCTAATTTCAAACCCATTGATGTCTTTTGTGTGATTTTTTACTGTACAAAATTATGATGTTCCAATGCACACGTGTGAATGTCGATATGTAAATATATTTTTGAGTTATTTTCTCTGTTGGTAAAAACATAACTAAATACAAATAATTGTTAAGTAAAAAATGGCAATAAATATCTTTGGTTAACAAGACAAATAAGTCTCGACATTTTGAAATTTATTGTCTTAAAGAAATTGCTTTGATATTGCATTATTTAATAATAAAAACTTATTTATTTAGTTTTTAAATTGTTAGTATTTTTTATGCAATATATTCTCAAAAATTAACCGATATAATTTTTGAAAGTGTGAATGAACATTTAAATATTTTAATATATCGGTTTTTGTAATCAATATTTAGGGTACAATGTGTATTATATTTATGTTACGTTTAAATGTGCGTTATTAAACAATAAAAGATAGTTTCCTTAAATTGCATATTTTTCTTAAATTTAGAAAAATATTTTGAATGTGTAAAGTATGTTTCAAAAATGCTGGGTAACTAAACTGTAGCTAAATCCAATCCGCCAAAAATTTTATGTTTATAATACAACAAAAAGAAACATGCTTAATTTTTTTTACAACTTTAAAGTTAAAAAAAAAATATCGAATAGTGGAGTATTTTTTTTAATATAGCAATCATTATGTTTTTGAAACATTTTTTAAAGCAACTCAATTCTTAAATAATGAAATAGAATATTAATTATAAAAATATACCAAACCAGTTTTATTTAAATTTTTGTTAATAAATACTTTCTAGTATATACCATCTTAAGTATAAACCTCCACGGAGAAAATTAATATAAAACTGGGCCGCGATTTAATATAAAACAACGCGAAGAACAGCACATCCTAATAGAAATACAAGCGAATCCTAGTATAGGTAAGCAGCGCCTCTACTGGGGAAAAGAGGAAATTTTCTTGAAACCGGAGATCAAAGTACCGCCCTGCGACGTGACAGGCAGTAAGTTTAGTAGGCAGTGCCTAGTGTTAATAGAATTTTTACAGTTAAAGAAAGATGGTAGTAGCTATTAATAGGGACAGTTTTCGTCAAAGTGTTATATGGATAAGTAACAGATGGTTTTTCACCTTCTTATCTCTCACATCTTCGAGAATTCAACAGGCCCACGATCCCTTCCACTCTCCCCCCTCCACTCCCCCGCTTTTTGGGGTTGCCGGAATGGAGTGCCAGCTCAAAAGCGGCAGGGAGTTAATCAAGTGACCAGTTGCAACTGAACAGTTTTCAGCTATTTAAATCCATACACCTACTCACCATCAACTTTAACTTGCTGGGGAACAAAACCTTTCTTTCATCGCCAACTACTTAAATAAAGGTATTATTTACCTAATCACATACGTAACAACTAGGGACACATATTACACACTCATTGACGTTTTCTGCTTTTCATCGCTGAAATTAAGTCCTCGCCCTAAGTGACGGTGGGGTCCCTATTCTTGACATTAGACATACAAAAGAATACAACTAATAGAAAAGCGGAAATCCAATAAAATATTGTTTGTATTTCGAACAAACCAAAGGAGCGACACATTTTTGTGGGGTTAATTGCGTCACGGGGATATAAATATTCTTGAAAATTTTATAATACTCAAGATCACTCAAAGTCCCCAAATGAGCGAAAAAGGTTTTTTAAAGGATATATACAGGTTGGTTATGTGGAAATCAGCACTCTATACGACAAATTTTATGGCCCTTTTGTCCAAACGTTTGCAATAGATCTTCATTTTATCAATGATTTTGTCATCCATCAAGCCGATTCGTTGCCATATAACTGCCCAAATGATCGAAATAGATTTTTATTAACATACAATTAAGATTCTGACTTAAATAACAATATTACACATTCATAATTGAACTAGTACTTAAGAGGGAACTAACGGTGACTTGAGGTGATATTGAGGTCGATTTTTGTCTTACGTAATTACGTGAGTGTTTGAGGAGAAGATGGGTGAACAGGTAGGACTTTGGACGATTATAATACCTTTTACTTTTTACGTGCTATAAAAGTATTGGGGAAAGTAAAAGATTAAAACTAAGATGTATATAAAAGAAATTGTTGCAGTTAAAAGGGGTAAGATCTACACTGCCGTGATAAGGTAAACTGCAGTATCTTCCATAGTGACTTGGACCTTTGTTGCAAGCACTCAATTACTTTAACCGGTAAGAAAACATACTGGAACTTTTATTTTTATTTTAGAGCAAAAATGGTGCAACCCATTGTGGCGATTACTGCAGTTTACCTTATCACGGCAGTACAGGCGATGCATTTTATCTCTCATGATTGCATTTTATCACTCATAGATGCATTTCATTATACCATGGTTCCGCACATCTTGATATTGTCTTACTGTGAATGATTAAGTTATGCTTCTATAATTATTAAAAAAAATATTTACTTAAAAGCAATAACGAGCCAAAACTAGGACCCTTTCCATCCTCGTAGCATGATGTACGACCTCGGCCTCTAGAGGGGGAAGTGGAGAGGGGAAGCTTCTGGTCTTGGAATGAAAGAGATTAATTTCCACCCCCCCCCCCCTCCAAACTTCGAACCTCACTCCCGCACTGGAAGTATGCACGGAATTTCCGGGAGCAGACCCCCTTTTCCCGTTTTCTCCTGGCAATCCACAGAGGGGCTTAGTTTGGCAAAGATGCAACTGATATATTTTATCCAGCATGTGATTCCTCGGGACCTTCGCAGGGTTTGGCCTCATCAACGATTTACACAGGGAAGTACATAACGCCGTTCATAGTGATGGTAATTTTCTAATAACATGGTAAGTCTCTGCCACCGGAAATGGAAGAGAATTAATAACATGTATACTTGAAGTAAGTGGTTTGCAATTGGTCAGTAAGTAAAATAAAAAAAAAGCTTAAATTAAATAATATGAATTCAAAATCAAGTGACCATTTTTTTTTGTATTGCATACCATAGACATTTGAACTGATCAAAAAAGGAGACTTTTTATGATATAAATTATTAAGGGTTGGTGGAACCACTTTCTTAAAAAAAATATTCTGTAATTTAGGCAATAAAACACAATATTAAATTAAATGTAATGAAATATCAACTGAAGGCAAGAAAAAAAAGTCAAGATTTTTTTAGAGGGCTATATTCAATTTCACATACCGATAAAAAAAAGCATAGGAATAAAAAGGAATTTAACAAAACTCAACTGAAAAATCAGAAAAATATCCAAGTTCTATGGAAAATTATTTTCATAAACAAGTGATTCAAAGAGACTGCTTGATTTCAAAATTCAACAGTGTCAGTCCAAAGCAGCAAATTCTTGGCCGATCTAGATGAAGGAGGGGATATTGCGGACTTCCACCCTCCCTCCACTTGTGGATGAAGTTTGCCTTACTTTACTTATTTTTTTAATCTCGGAGTTGTGGGCACGAGAGAAATCGGCGGCGGAGAGGGGGTCAAGGTGGAGATGGATGGAGATCGAGATTAGAGAACCCGGATGGGAAGGAGTATTGATTGGGGGGATGGTGAGAGGGATCTTGGTATAAAAGAGCGATTATTCACGCCAGATTGAAGTTAAAAATATAGTATTGACTGGAATGCCTTGGGACCCACCACTTAAACAAAACCACAAATTGTTCAATGTTCTGCAAGACGCACATGGAGTGACTTTAGATCGAACCAAACCAGAATTTTTAAAAGAAGGATTCCCCCCTCTCAGGCTGCGATAAATCTTTTTCGTAATCACTCTTCTCCTCCCAAAGTGAAAAAGACTTCTTTGACGGGATTGTGTGATTTTTGATGAGTGACGACACTCCTCAAACGTTCTTTTTCGAACGACCAGAGTGTTCTTTTTATCCCCCTGAGTGACACGTGATCATCTCCAAAGGAAGGGGACGATTAATGACCAGCCACTCGGAGGGAAGAAAGAAAAATGGAAGAATGGAATTTTTTTTATTTGAAGAGCTCGTCGATAGTTTGTCCAATTTTAAATGATATCGAAATATTATGCGAATATTCTTCACTGTTAAAAGCATTGGGGCAAGACTGCACCAGAATCTCCGAACTTTCACGAGGTGCTGTTCAGTTCATTGCCTAGACTTACAAGGCCAGGAGCTTGAGCTAATTATTTTAGGAAGCCCCAAAATAGGCTGTAAACCTGCGCATTTTGTTATAAATTTTGAAATATTGTATTATTTTATGAAAATAAATATTTAATAGCTTTGATTTTTCGTTAGCAGTACAATAATAATTAGCTGATATTATATAATACTTGATGTATAATATTTGATGATTGACCTTTCATTGGCCAAAACTTTGTAGTATATTTTGTAACATTATTACTCCAAAACAGCTAGAAAAGTTAGGTAGCTAAGAAAGTTTCAGGATTCCGGTGCAATCTTAAAACAGAAATTTCGGCTGAAAAGCATTTTCAAATGAAAACCTTCTACAACTGGCAGGTAGAAAACAAATATAATAAGATTTATTGATAATGTAAGAACACTATCCTTAACTTTTAGTCCCACAGTGCGTATTTATTTAAAGCTGTGAAAAATTTTTTGGTTCTTTACGAATTTTAAAATGTGTACAGTCAAGTTTAGATTTTACTTTATTTTAAATCCAGAAAAAATTATTGGGTAAGACAACACTGGTCTCATGGTCATTAAGAAATCACAGAGTTTATGGTATTCTGTGATTAATAAATCTGAATAAATGTGGACATGCAATTTGGTCCCATTTCAAAAATGAAGCAACTACAAAAAATTCTTTATTCACATCAATTCGCAAAACCAATCTACGTTTAAATGGAATTTCTTTTTGTCGTGGTGTAAAATGTACCAATTAGTTTTCACAATTCGAAAAGTTAATTTAATTTCCAAACAAACACAAACATTAAGACCATCTTTCAATCGGAATAATCTATCACCGTTTTTTTTACACTAAAATGCTAATGGTTGTTTAGAACTCAGCGTCTGTGTTTTCCCATTTTAAAAAAGCTACTTTGGAAATGAACCAATCAAAGAGTTCGTTGAAAACACCTTTTTAACTCAATTAGTAGTGGGGTAAAATCCCAGTTTATCCACTTGAAGAAGAAAAACCCCTTTTCAAATCAGGGAAATTAGAAAAGGAACCCAAATCGCATTTTGTCAGTATAAATCTACAAATAAAATTAAGCATTTTCCGGAAACCAGGTAGCTTAAAATTAAACTCTTTTCTTTACCATCTGTCTGTATCCATCGAAATTATTTCTTTAAGTATTAATGGTATTTTTTTGTATTCTGTTAACGGAACTGGAGGCCATAGTTTAAAATTATGAATAAAAACTTTTATAAAGGATTTGGGGGGAATTATTTTTCTGTCAGAGTTGAATATAAATGGAATGGGCTGACAGAAGATGGTAATTAAAAAAAACTGGTTAGACACTTCGATATAGTCTGGGGGCTGTAAAACGGGAACAATCCTGTTATGCTTTACGAATGTTATGGGTCGTTTAATGTCGAGTCACAGCGAGGTGCAGCTATTAATAATTTAATTTCTCCAGGTCAAAATAGCTAGTTCCGCATCACTCGGTGAATGTAACAATTATACCTGCTCTTTTTGAACTTATCTAGCTCCTCTAGTTTGAGGAATAAAGCTATTGTTCATATCTCCTGGACACACCCTGCAACATATGTCAGCATACACTCTTAAAACAAACACTCCTAATTTTACTCAGGCTGAGTGGATTTCACTCCTCCAGACTGGAAAATGCACTTCTCCTTTTGGAGTGGATCCTTTGTGTGTTAAACCTCCGACAGGATAACTCCAAACGAGTGACTCAGTCTGAGTAAATATGCATGCCTTTAGGGTGTCGAAAATGCACTTCTCCAACTGGAGTGGATTTCACTCCTTTGTTTTAAGAGTGTAGGAGGTATTTTTTTAGAGACTACTTCAATGGAATGCTAATCACATTGACACATGTCTCCACACTTCCTGAATCTCAGCAGCAGATCCGCCAACAGCCGAAAATGTTGGTCTTGCGGCGACATCGATCCTGTCAACAACCTGTTCGAACTCCGGAAGGAAGTGTTCGACGAAGAGAACACCTGCGCCCCCCCCCCCCCCCCCCCCGCGGAATCGAATGCGGAAAGTGGCACACTTAAATATTAATCCCTTCATCAGATCCCCCCCCCCCCCCTTCAACAATGTACAAGAATTTAGAAAGATAATTTTTAGAACAGTTATTCAGTGTTCCAATTTTTTCCAGTTCTAAATATTAAAATTAGTAAGCATTAACTTCGGCATCTAATCTAAATTATTTTTAAATTGCAATATCGAGAGGTGTGAAAAGGACTGAAAGTTTGAAGTAAAGGAGAGCTACCTGGCCTTGAACTGAGAAGGCAGTTTATGAATCATACACGAGTCGATGTTGTTTTGGTCATCTTCTTAGCTTTTTTAATGCTTTTAAAATATGGTGAATTTACCATAATCTTTTCAAGCACAAAAAGCAATGGCCCAACCGTAGCATTCTATTTGAGTTTTAACGGTCATTAATGACAAAACGTTTTACGAGATAATGTTATAATGATCTTTACAAGTTGTTTAAAAAAATTGTAAGCTTTTTTTTTATCAATTTCAGCTTTCATTTTTTTATCAACTCTAACACATTATTAAAAAAATGGTAATAACTAGACAAGACATCATTTGTATATAAACCCGTCCGACTGAACTCCTTCCAAACGCCGTTCTAACTGTCCAATATTTAAAAAAAATAATGGTACAATATCGATACCCATACTTATACTTGTGACTGACTGAAACATAAGAAATTCTGATAGTATTAGAGAAATGGTAAAGTTGTCTTTCCAGAACTCCCTGTGTTGATTGTGTTTCTCCAGAACAGTTCGTTCCTCTGGAGCGTGTGACGAAGAACGTGTCGTCCCTGTAGGGGGGGAGTGGATTTGTTTAATTAGCGGCGGGGCCTTTTGTCTCACGCCAGAATTCATTATCGTCTGCTGTTCGATACCGTAATCGAGTTTCGCTGCAGCTCCGTGAGGAGAAGGGAAGCGAAATGAAGACGGTCACGCGACAACCCAAAGAAGGGAGGCGAGAGGAGAGCGAGGTAGAAGAGTTCTCGACAAGAGTCGCCAAATCGGTGCGCCGAAACGAGAGGATCTCTTTCTGTTGTTGTGGCCAATCCGCCATTTGTTTGACGAAGTCCAAAATATCGTTGACCCTAAGCAAGTCGATAACCCGAAGAGGGAACAGGTTAACGTCATCCCTGGAAAGTACGACGCAGTCCAAAACAGGATCGGGAGAAGCATGCTGAACGAGACATTTAGAGAAGGTTGCCGAGAGCGAGAACGTGAGACACTTCAGGTGGTCACTTGCTAATCTGGTTATTGCCGTGCAGGAGGCCAATTTCATCTCTTTCTTAATGTGTCAGTATGATTCGAAGTATTTACAAGCTGACGAATCCTTCCTTTTATCGCCCAAGACATTTCAGCCCTTGGTCGTGTACAATTATAAGTTTGTTGAATTGTTATGAATTAGTGTGCGTTGGTCCATCACCAAAAATGTGCACTCGCATTCTCAATTTAAATAGCTTCATTAGTTTGTTCTTGAAAAATATGTCATAAAAATTCGAAAGATGACAATTTGTACAGCATCCTTCATTGTTAACACACATAATTGACCTATACTAAATGCTTACAGAAGATGAAAGCCAAGGTGTAGATTTTGGCAAGTTGGCGAACGCCTTAAATAAAAAGCTCAATTTAGAAAATCTTATTTTCTTTAAAAAAAACCCGAACTGAAATATATAAAAGACATTAAAAGGCAGTTAGATTTTAAAACAATATCTGATGGAAGAAACAAGATCGAGGAACTCCCTTCATAGGAATTTTTCGTTCAACTGTTTTGTTATCAACGTAGCTTAAAACAATGAGCCAAGAACCATAAGTGTGGGTGTATTACGAAAGCGATGACGGCTTCGCGTGGCAAACCTGCTTCTGCACTCCTTTTGGCCGCAGCTCCCCCTCATTCTGGCCTCATTCGTGTTCCCTCACTAACCCGATTACGTTATTGTTATTAGATAGTGACATAAAAATGGTTAATCACCCGATTATATCTATTACTGGTAAAACGATAACATTTCACTAGTCAAACTAATTGAAGTGACACTAGCACTTAGAACCGCCTGAGAAAAATCGACTGTTCTATGAATCCTTTAATTTATAATTCACGCCATTCAACTTTAAATTAACCAACAGTCAAAATTACGAACAGGTTTTTTTTCCAGACAGACATATGGAACATATATTTACTTTAAAATTGAAATCATTTTTATACGACATTTGGGTTATTTGTAATGAACTTCTCGCAAACTTTAAAATACTTTCGCTCCATTGTCTAAAGCTGAACAAAGCAAAATATAAAGCTATGTATTTATTGTATTGAAGCTAATTAAACTATACTTTGAGACAAAAAAAAAAACTTTGCAAAATTTGATCTGCAATTTAATTTGTTTACTTCAGAATGAACAAAAGACAAATTTCTTGCATATCTAAGTTAATATACTTAACCCAATTTTATTATGCTCACCTTAAAGTAATTACACAAAAATCAATATTACATATCATTGAGAATTATTCTTACTTTCATAGTCTGTTACACTATTTAATATCTGTGTTTTGCATACAAAGTATGAATGGTAGAAATATAAAATAGAATTAATAGATTTCTCCTTCTGAAATATCACAGTTAAAGTAATCACTGGTCAAAGAACAATTTTAGTTATCTAACTACTCATTAATTTCGCAAATAAAAACATTCTCTTTATATTTTATTTTCAACAATGTTTGATGATTATTAAAAGTTTTACTAAAGAATTTGATACGAGTTAAAGTAAATAAAATCATAAAAGGCGCATGTAAATAAACAAAATATACTTTGAATTTCAAACTATGATTTAACGTTTGAAGATTCCAATTTTGATATTGTTATTTTTATTAAGAAAATTGTTTAAGATAAAAATAATTCAAAAACAAACAATAATTTTCCCGTCTGAATAAAGTGATTTACTTTGAGTAGACGCCATTTTAAAGTCAGAAATCTCGTAACTTTTATCCAAAATTTAATTTCCAATGACAAAAGAAGTTATTTCATTTAAAATCATCCCGTATATATAAAATAAACAATTGACGTTTATTATTGCATAAAGAAAATTGAACTTGAATAAAAGATTTTATTTTATACTTATTTTCAGTCAAATGATGTCATTACCTGCGAAATTTTAGGAAATACAATAGCACAATACTTATAAAAAACAAACTTTAATCACAAGTGAAATAATATTTTTTTAAATCTAAAGAATGGTAATATAATGAAGTTTAATGTCTGATAATTATAAAGATGTGAATGTTTTGTTTTATAAAACACTTCTGGAAGGACTTTATTTTTTGTCGTTCCTCTTTTGATATCCTCATAATAAGTTTATGCATTATAGTTATTTATTTACCGTTGCCTGTTGTTTACGGTTATTAAGTGGTAGCGCTGATGCATTAGTTTGAAAGACACAATTTCTACAAAAATTGAGATCTGATGTGCAAGAAAATTTGCATCACGTTTGAACCCCCCCCCCCCCCCCCAACTGTCAAATAACACTCATTCGGAAGTAAAATATCATCTGATTATTAAAATTTAAGTTTTAAAATGCTCCAAAAGATTTTGAAGAGACTATTTTTAAAATTTATAAAATTATTAAATAACATGATGCTTTATTTTGCCTTTCAAATTTGTTTTATTTTGGATGTTTTCGTATTTGTAGCGAAATTTTTTTTATGGATCTCGCCTTAGGACTTTCGCCGATATTGAAATTTCAAATGCGTAGCTACCAACTATCTCCTCTAATTTTTTTTTATAAAATAGAAAATAATGACAATTTCGCAAACGTCACTAGGTGCGCGTAAAAAATAGTTTACAATATATATAAAAACAGTTCACTTATGTCATAGTGAAAGAGTGAATGTTTTTTTTTTTCAATAAGATAAAAAAAAAAGATATGAATTCAATAAGATATGTTTAAAACAATTATTTACACAATGTTGCATTGTAAAAATGTCGCTTAAAAAACTTTTAAACACTATTAATTCAAAAAGCGGGATTGTTTGCACTGTATTGAAAAATCCTAAAAACAGTTTTGATGGAAAAGAAAATAATTTTCTTAACTGTATAAAAGGATTTACTTCAAGTCAATGCCATTTTACCGTCGAAAATCTTTCAAAACTTTTATCACAAATTTAATTTTCAGATCACAAAATAGGTTATTTCAAAATTTTATCAATCACTGTGAGCTTTTATAAAATTATGAAAGACTTTTGGGGGTGGAAGCAAACCACCATGACAAATTAAAAGTTAAAGTAAAATTTCATTTTATTTCTTCACAGAGGCAGTGTGACTTTTGAATAATCTATGCGGTTCTTTGAAAAACTAATCAACTGGTAAAGATAGGAATGGAAACTAGAATAATTAAGAAGTTTTCAAATCAGAAAAAGTTAATACTTCATTTTTTTATCAAACCAATTACCATTTAAATTATTTTGAATTATTGCATAAAAAGTTTATCAACTTCTTCTAGTTTAAAGTTTTACCCCATTATATTTCAAATCATTTTAATGGGAAAATATTTAAATTCTCACACACTCATTCCAATTCGTTTTCATATTTGTTCACGGAGGGAAAAAAACGAAACTAATTTGAATTTTATTTAAAATTTTCTTCAGTGCAGCAAAAAAAAAAAAACGTTCTTTGGAGCGCTAGTCTAAATTAACTTCCATTTTTCGCGCTCTCCGCATTTTACAGAAATAACAAACCTCAAAAAATGATTCTACGCTTTCAACTTATTGGGCGCGGGGGGAAGGGGGGCAATCTCTATACTTCTGGACAAAAGTGGCGTACATTTATATAAGGCACTAAAATAAGTTCATAATTATTGTAAAAATATTAAAAGTTCAATTGTAGGTATACGAAATTTAAGTAAACTATGACTTTAAATTCTTTTAATTACAAAATGAATCTGTTTACACAAATAATAACTTTTTACAAAAATGAGCTAGTTTTGCTTGTAGCCTTATGATATCAATGGTTGCCGAAGCTTTTTGTTTATTATGTTCATTAAAAATTTTGACATTTGATTTATTTTGCCTTTTAGTATATAATGTAAAACAAAATTAGCAAAAAGCGGGGGGAAGGGGGGCAATCTCTATACTTCTGGACAAAAGTGGCGCACATTTATATAAGGCACAAAAAATAAGTTCATAATTTTTGTAAAAATAATGCGGAAATTGAAAAGATAGTTAGAACTTTCATGCAATTGAACTAATTTAATTTTTTGAGGAACGAACAGTTACTGTTTTATTGTGAAGTAAAATATTGAACAAAGCTCATTAACTTCATGCCACGTGACATTTATATTTGATGGTATTTATTCAGTTACCAAACCAAAAACGCCTCTTGAGCCGCACCCTGTTGATTACCCTGTAAAGTTCGAAAATCAAGACTTGTGTCTTTCTGGCTCTAGGGCACAAAAATCTGATTTTGGCGAAAAAAAATTCCACGTAATCGCATAGAACACTTTATAAAAGTGAAGCTCATATTAAAAAAAAAATTCTTCAAAACTTCTTTTTTATCCCAAAATGGCGCCACGACTTTCTCTTCTACATAAAGAAGCGCATTAAAACATTTCCCATCTAAATTCTGGAAGCGGGGGGAGATTGCGCCGAGAGAGAGAAGAACTTTTTCTTCTGCCAGATTTCTCCCAACTTTGGTGCCGGGGATGAAATATCCCGAATATTTCCCGCCATTTCCCCCCTCAACGTGTGGAACTTTTTAATAAAGAACTTTTTCCTCGAAAACGAGTGTTGGGAAGGACAGATGCGAAAGAATGTCGCAGCAGCCCATTTCAACCCTAGTTCATACATCGAGGCATTTTGAAGCAAACCAATTTTTGTTTTAAAATTATTAAAAAAAATTGCTTCGGTCAACATTAGAAGCAATAATTTATAAATAAAAAAAATATTAAAACAAAAGCCCAAGGTATAAAGGGCACACATATTTAAATGACTGCGAAGAAAAGATTCAAGTAGTGTAAGCAAGCACTCACAAAAACCTTGTGATAACCCCTCTTTAATACCCGAAGTGTTAGAAGCCATTAAAAAAATAGTCACCTATTCCCTATGTCTACAAATTATCTGTTCCTTGTAGTGTTTGTGCAACTGTGCATTTCAACCACCAATGTTTAATGTAACTAATGATTCACTGTTAACTGTACCAACTCGTGTAATCTTATATAAAGCTACTAATAAACCTCTTTCCCCGCTTCTTACTATGCCGTATCATTCAAAATGGTTGTACTTATTGAAAACGGTTCAACATACTCCAAATTAACTCATTTTTTTTTCATTAGCTTATTTGAAATATGTACTAATATTACATAAACAATTTTATCGTAGAGAATGTAAAAAAGGATTTAAAATTTTCCGGTACAAACTTGTACACATCTGTACCTTAGGATTAAGCTAAAAAAAATCAAGGTTTAAATACTTTACGAAGTTTCATCGATGTCAAACGATGGTTTCAAATGATATTATGCAAAATTAATAATACTTCAAATAGGCCTATTTCTTAAACAGTAATGCAAAAGAAATAAAACAGTTAGGACGTCCGCGATCTACTCAAACTCTGCTTTTGTAAATCTTCTTTGAGTAGGAAAGCAACTTGAGGGCTGCTTCAGAATCATCGGAAGCTTGAACCTTACGTTAAATAGAGCAACATTGGTATCAAGAAACATGCAAAATAAACATATGGAGTGAGTTCTTAGGTTCGATTACTGGATTATTGTAAGGGTTTAACGTACAAAATTAATAAAACGCACATACAGACGAAACAATTTTCTGATAACTTCAAAAAAAAAAACAGATTTGGGAAATATCAGAACTAAGAATAACCGTTCACCAAGAAAGAGCGCTTCTTATTTTTTTCTCTAGAAATGGCTGAGTGTGAAGCGGTGCGTAAGAATACACTGCATCGCCCGAATCAAAGTGGTGGCCGAAAACTTTTCAATATTGGAAGAAGTTGGAGGGAAAAGGAACGCGATATCCATATCCATTACTGTAGGATAGAAATTCATTTGTCTTGCATTAAATGGTGGTTGCGATTTCCCAACATAAGAGTTATGTGACCCATTAAGAACTTTTTAGAGAGTGTTTATTTAAATAAGGTAAATAAAATTCTGAAATTTACCTTCACTCTTAAAACGAACGAGCGATTTTAACTCAGTCTGATTGATTTTCACTCCTCCAGTCTGGAAAATGCAGTTCTCCTTTTAGAGTTTATCCTTTGTGTGTTAAACCTCCGACAGGATCACTCCAAACGAGTGATTTTAACTCAGTCTGAGATAATATTCACTCCTTTCCAGTGTCGAAAATGCACTTCTCCAACTGGAGTGGAATTCACTCTTTTGTTTTAAGAGTGTAGAGTACTTCTTGTTTGTGATATTCGCTTGAATAGTGTTTGGGCCCGTTTTCAAGGATTTTTCATGGTTTGAAACCATAATACGACATGTTGCTTTTCGAAATCAGCAACAGATAGCACGAGCCATTTGTGGCATTCGCTTCGCAAATACGGCAGAATTGTCGGAATGCGAATCTATTCCAGCGCGCATTCTCGAGTCCCGAAATGTTGACACTTTATTAAAATGCCGCGGCCCGCTACTCCCGACCACAAGTCACGAACGGGGGGAGGAGAAGATTTAGGGAGGTGGGAATGAGGGGGGAGATGCTGGGAGAGACGAGAACGAAGCCGCTTGACACATCGATGCACCCAAACAAACTGTGTATCGAACAGCGTGGCGAAACGTCTCATTTTTATTCGTTAATAATTTGAACGATTAACAATATGTGCAGTTGCAAAATCAATTAAAAGATCCATCAGGGTCGCTCATCTGAAACTACTCATTTATTATTAACTAAATTTATTTTAAGACTTGATACAAATGTCGTAGTTATAGCGACTATTTTGTGCCTGTGACTATTAACTTTTTAGAAAGGTACTAAAGATCTTGCCGAAAATAATCATAGAAATCTCTGATTTTCAACGAAGGAAGTCTCTTCTGCTGTCCTTGTGTGTATATCGCAAAACTCCAGCGATACATAAAATGTGATACCCCGGCGGTCGTAAATAGTGATTCCTTAAATTATGCAACTCCAGCTCTTCTGAAATTTAGAATCTCTGGTGAAACTTCCGACAATCCTAAAATATTGGGGATAAATGACATAGAACAAGCATATTTTTCCATACATATGTTTATTGAAAAGGCTCCCAGATAATATGCATCTGCTGCTACTAGCTTTTTATTGCTCCCAATTTTTTTCGCCCTATTTTAAAACTGGTATCAATACAAGCCTATTACTTCCCTTCGGTACTTATGCATATCGCCAATCAAAGAGTCGATTTATTTTCTTGTTCGAATCGAAATTTGGAATTCTCGTAGTTTTTCATTCATTTGAGTTGATCACTCTCTCCGGTGAAAGAGAGTCGGGTCCGGGCATCGTCAAAAATAACTGCCGACCTATAAACGGCCCATGCAGCCAAAAAATGTCCGACGAATAATACCCCGTGTAGGGGAGTGCACGTTAAATATGCTCCAAAGTCCTAACGCTGCGTACGATGTCGCCCTTAACGGTTGCGTTAGGTGCCTATTCAGGTGTTGGCTCGTCACCTGACTGTGGTTCTAAAATACGAAGCCCGTCGCCAATAACCCTCGTGCAGCTCTAGTGCGACGATAATTCAAACTTACCTACCTACCGGTGAAAGAGAGAAGTATCTTCCCATCATATATGAATAATTGGAATTATTATTTATGGGGGTATTTCATGCGTTTTAGCCTTCCCTACTGTGGGTGTCACACATTAAGTAAATTAATGTGAAAGCTATCCATGACAGTTAATTGTGCATTGTCCTCAGCGTACTTTTCATAATATTTCATTGCAAAATGATTAGTTTTATTTTTAATAATTAGAACCCATGGCTTAATAACAATCTATATCGTGTTCCACAAAGGTGTTTTATTATACTTGGTGTATCTTATATATTTATTCTTGTAGTTTTCGTATTTAATTAAGAAGTACGTATTTTCGTACGTAGTTTCGTATTTTTTTAAGAATAAAACCAGCATTGTAAATATTTGGTGAAACTTTAGTCAATAAATTTGGCTTAATTTTTGCTCCGTGAATACAGTGCACATGCTGCCATTGGTTACACGAAGAAGATTTTGCAAACTTTCACGTAAACCTAAAAAAATACGTGACATGGAACAGGTATTCTTATCACAATTTTCTCACACAAAAATAAATCTTAGGTTACTATTCTCATAAAAATTATTTTTACCACTTTTGCAATGTTTATACCAAACCTTTGAATTGCGGACCCAACACGTAAAAAATTGCACAAAATTATTTTCCGATGGCTTGTTAGGGATCATTACTGAAGGTATCAATTACTTCGCTTGGGAAATGCAATACCGCGTTGTTTTCGAGCATCTTCTAGCCACTGCAGTCAAGCTGCGCCGCGAGGACGCTGCAGCAAAGGAAAAACAACTTCTGCAGGGGCAAAGTCAAGGGGACGACCAAAAAGAACACATTGGTGTGACAAACATGCAACTGCCTATTCTTTTTATTCCGAATCAATTGAATTTAATAATAGTATCAAAATAAATGCAGAACAATTTTAACGGTTATTTCTTCTATAGTTTTGGTTAAATTAACGTCACCCGCGAGGGATACACGTTTTTTTTTATTGGAAAAAGAGAAACGGGGGGGGGGGGATCAAACGCGCAATAGAGCTGACTGCTTACGCAAAGATTGACTTTCTTAGCAAAAACCATCCCTATGGTAATAGTGTGTAATGTTTAATTAATAAATTAATACTTGTTCAATTTTTACTTTCGATTCAATGCTTTTTAACAATTTTTTTCGATAAAACTCCTAAATATTAATAATTATTTCACTTATCAATATTACTATTAATTGCTTTTTTTTTGTTTTTTAGGTAAGCCTTGTTTGAAAAATGCTTTTCGTCACTATTCCATATTTTAGGTATGTTTCAGAATTAAAGTTTATTTTTATTATAAATTTATAATGATAAAATACTTGGAAATTGCTTAAAATTGGTGCATGTTAAACAGTTATAATCGAAATTGGATATTATAACCAAAAAAGAGTAAGCCCAGAATACGTAAAAATTGCTTTAAAAAAGCCAGATTGCTATACCGAAACTTTACTTAAAGGTTTCTCATAAAGGTCATTATCATCTAAATAAATAAAATTGTGTTACTTCCCTTTTGTGTAATTGTAGTTTATCTAAAAGCATTTTAAGATATTGCCAATTTTGAAATTAAACTATTGCTCAATCAAGAAAAAATCCGATTCATCACATCCGTTGCAGTATATAACCAGTCATTGATTTTAAATTTTGGTTGCAATTGGACGCATTATTATTTAACATTTAAAATATTCACGATCAATGGAGAATATTTTAGCTCCAGAACGCTTTTCTGCTACTACATCCATTCCTGGTAGCTATTCGAGCAACATGAATATATTGCTTTAGAATAGTATCAGTTCTTTCGTTTTACTACTATGTTGACAGTTTTTAACATAGAACAAACCATTTTACATTTACATCTTAATGTATGGTTACATTTATTGGTCATATACTTTTAAAAATACATTTTTGGAAGATTAAGCTTCCAAAGATGTATTTTTAACTAACATTAAACATGTATTTCAAACTAACATTAAGCTTAGTTTATAGGTTGTTGCACGTTTTTTCTACTAGAAATTGTTGGAATTCCTAACTTGTGAAATTTTGCAAAACCTACCCCGTCGTTATATTTTGACTTCAGCCAACCATACTAACCGCATGACTAGTAGAGGGTCCTTTTTTTTAAAAAAAAAATACGTAGTTACATAGAGAGAAAAACTACCTTTTAATACACGCAATGATTAAAATTGAAAGTTCGATAAAAGTTTGTATTATTTAGGTTTTAATGCAAGTAGGAAAAGTTACTCAACGTTAAAAAAAACACAAAAAGAGATCTGACAGCTTGTTTCGTGCAAATGGGATTACCATGAGTGTATTGAGATATCATGGTACAACTGCGCAAACGATATGCATCTTATTTAAACGAGTTTCACAGAATAATCTGATGCGTTTCACATGGAACTAACATCGAGTGAGCGGTTTGGATGGATGGATGGATGGGTTTTATGGCGCAAGGGCATCTAAGGCCATACTGCGCCAAACACTAGGTTTTACTTTTAAAACAGGTTTAAAAAATTTACAATAAAACACAACACATTTAAAAAAACAATTAGACATCTAAAATCAAATACAAGGTTTTTTAATAAAAAAGTTTCAAATGATTATTAAAAGCAGAACATGACATTTAACAACAGTGACACATTTAAATCAAAGAATAAAAGCCAATATCATCCAAAAAGGAAAACAAGGCATGATATGGGGGACGAGTTAAAATCTGATGGATGGGTTTAAAATTTTAAAATATTTAAGTCTGCTTAGTGTGAAAGCCGGACAGTCTACTAAGGTGGTAGTGGAGTGGTTTGTACAACAAGGGTTGCTTGGGGCAACTTAGCGACGGCGTAAGTTTTCGTGTTCTCCATCTTCTGCCTAACTCGATGTTCCTCCTCCGTCTCTGTCACGTGATACTCCCCGTCACGTGACACCCATATTGCTCCCCTCACGTGACGGCTCCGGAATTTCCGATAAACCGAGTTGAGTTGTGCTCTTCCTGCAGGACAGATAAATTCCGACGAGTTTCCTTCGGATGGGGGGAGGTCGTAGGAGGATGAAAGGATCAACTTGGGGCACGATTTCCAAGTGTTTGTACAAAAATAAAATAAATTCTAGGCACAACGCTTGATTTATATTTCAAAAATAATTTTATTTTCCCAGATGGTTATTCCACAATGTATTATTTAAAAATTGGGTCGAGGCCGTTTCTTTTATAAAACATCCAACGAACTTAACCATTCCGTTTTACTGAAATGAGTTTCAAAAACACGCATGTTATTTCAAAACATTTTAGAGAAAAAAAAGCGTTTGGGTTACAGAGTAGTTGAGTTTGTATTGAATCAGTGATTCTAATAAAGTTTTGATCATTTATCCGAATAAAATGTTTAACTACTACCTAATAAGCTATTCGTAATCCAAAAACTGTATTGCCATGGCCTTTAAATAATATTTCATATTATTGGATTTGAATATTTTATAAAAGCAAATTATAAATGTTAAAATTTATGTATTGGAAAATATGTAATTCAAAAATTATATATTGAAAAACAGATAGGGATCATCTTCACCGTGTGAGAAAAATTGTTAATCGTTTCTTTATTAAACAAAAATCAGTTGTGAACCGTCCTTTTCAGTGCTGGTCGAAAGAACAAGGAACTTCTTGCAGATACACCTCTACTCCGATTCTTTGGTCAGTGTTTGTGTAATTTTAACTTACTTTCTCTCAACTCGAAAAAGCTAAAGAGATAGAACTGTTAGTTATTGCCATAGTGGGGAATTCCGTCTGTTTGTATATACCCTAGGTCCCCCTATGATTATGCTTTAGCTGTCCGAGTTGAGCCATCCTTTTTTTGTTTGAAAGGTGACGCCATAGCCCAATTTCTTTTAATAATTTTGTCCATCTATCATTATCCGTCTGCATCTCCCTATATAGGCAACCGATTTTTATTTTCCTTTATTTAAAAGATGAGATCAAAGATATGCTTCGGATAGTTCAGAGAATGTTACGAGCGAATTCAACACGAAGGAGACGTGCAGTGGATGAACAAGCTCTTTTTTGTAATTATTCGTCAATTTTTTTTTTTATCAAAATGTCTGATAAATCTGAAAAAAAAAATATTTTTGAAAGACCTCCGAAATCAACTTGCCACTCTTGTCACATCGCTTTTTAAATACAGTTAATAAATGAGTGGCATTGGTATTGATATGTTTGGGCTGTAACAGTGGAGTTTGTGTAAAAGAAAAAATTAAAAATGTAGTTGTGCAGTGAGGCCCAACTACAAAGTCCCACGAATGTGTACCTCTGAAAAAAAGATGATAATTAGAATAGGACTTATGTAAGTAGTGGGATTGAATTATTTAAAATATGAATTTTAAGGGGTTTGTGGGGTGGGGGGACTATCAGTTTGGGTCTTGAGACTTTATAATTTTGCACAATTATTCCTTAAAACCAAAATGTAAAACCTTATGCAAGTATAGTGGGATTGAATTATTTAAAATATGAATTTTAAGGGGTTGTTTGTGGGAGGAGGGAACGCTCACAAATTGTGGCTTAGGACATTTTTTTTTATATTTTTCTCCAATGATTCCTATGTTCTTAGATATGCCTTTCAATGGATGTCTTTTTTCTTGAAATGTGTCACATTGTACTAGGTCCTTAGAAGGAAATCGCTCATCTCGCCCTGATGACGCTTTAGTAAGAGTGTCGCTTAAGAAGAAGGAAAAGAAGCGTTCATCGCCCCTCACCAAGCATCGATGGAGAGAATAGAGAGAAGTGCTGAGCCCACAAGATGGCGGAGGTCCGTCCGCGAGCTCTACATGGCGCTAATACTGGCGGCTATTGGCGCCATGTAGTGTTCGCGGACGCCACACTCGCCGCTGCAAAAAGAACCCCGACATGGACTCCTTTACTACAAGAGAGACGAAGAAAAAATGGAAACAGATGGGTAAGATGGATGTTTCCATTCCTCTTTCAGTAGATTGCTGCTTATGCTGCTATAAATGACACTTGTAAATGGGCAAAGGGGTATAAAACCACCGGCATTCAGTTATACGCGGACTAACACATTTTTAGTCAAGTAATACAGCCAGTCGTTTTCGTAGATTAACGGGAAATGAGCCAACCAGTCCAGCGGGTTCAATTAATAGCATCTCTTAGCCCCCTTAATACCCTTGGACAAGATCAGGGGGGCTTCGAAATTCTATTTTTGCAGTACAAAATGCAAATTTTAGGTAGAGGAACATCCTTAAATACAACTTCTAAATAGAGAGAATCAGTCGCTGCCTTTATTTGAAATATTAAAAAAATAAAAATCACAAACGCAACTTTGATCATAATGCCACCATTTTTATTAAAATCTCCACATGAAATTCCAAAACATAGATAATACTAATTCGCGGAGCATACAAAAAGACAAGGCGCCCTCTTGCGGAGCAAGTAATATAAAGTAGAAGCACTTGAATTATGAACCATTATATTAGAAACTTTACGGAGAGGACTAAAAAATTAAATGATTTTATGTTTACCAATTTGCATCATATATTTACCAATTTTTACTTAAACATAATAAATGCTTATGTTAGATGTATATTGATATTTTTTATACATTGGGTTAAGTGTAAATAATTACCTGGGAACACATAATTTTAACTTGTCCTGTTTATGAATCCTTCAGAAGAAAATACTTTATTAATTCTAACAATCTTTCAGTATTTTCAAAATTTCATAACAAAAACTATTATAATATTTATAACTACTTAATATCAGTTTTAAAATTTAGACAATATATATTAAGTTTCGATGATACTGACAATTAGTTTACTTCCTTGTGTCTCTTTGTATGTATTTAAGTGTTTGTTTGTATTTCATTTGTTTGTTTTATATGTATCCTTGCAATAGATTTATGTTGATATTATGAAACATTTTATTGTAATAACCATTGCCAACCATTGTAAACGGGCTTAGGCCCATTGCAATAAATTTATTATCTATCTATCTATCTATCTTAAGTGTAAATAATTTTACAACTATCCTTCTTATTTAATAAAAAAATAATACAAAATTTAAATAGTGCCACTCTGAAATTTAATACCGGCGTTACATACGTCTAGCATTTGCTGTAGCAGCGGCCTTGAGAATCTCAAGGTAACCGCTTTATACGTATTTATTCGAACGCTCGCTGAAGTTGGATCTCAAGGCCACCAACCCAACTTTTGTCGGTTTTCTGGCCAAGATCAAAGGAAATGGTTGCCATAAGGTAAATAGCAAACATCTTGGCGTGTTATCTCTTTTTTAAGTGATTCTTTGAAAAATTATGTAAAACATCAAATTGAATTGTATGAGTTTTTCTTAATTTTTTTTTATTTAAAGCAGGACGCATTCATTATTTTGAAAATAAAATTCAAGCACATAAATGAATGAAATTCAAAATTTGACACTGGAAAATGAGCGTACGATGTGTCCCTTAACGGTTGCGTTGGGTGCCCATTCAGGTGCCGGCTCGTCACTTGACTGTGGCTCTAAAATACGACGCCCGTCACCAATAGCCCTCGTGTAGCTCTAGTGCGACGATAACTTAAACCTAACCTATTAATCGTCAAAACACGAATAGAAAACATTCGTAGATGATCGAAAATGTCTATTTTAGACTCCCGTTACTTAGCAGCTCTTCACCAAGCAAATTCCTACAGATTAATTCTTTATATAAACATGTTTACCAACCAAGTATATAAATTTCAAAGTATGCTTTACAGTAAATTTAAAAATATATATATCGTTTGGTATTTCCCGAGTATCAATTTAACTAAATTGGAAGTTAAAAGCCATAAAAATGCTCATTTTTGTATGCTATGAATGCACAGTTTTTGTATATAACATTCTTTAATGGAAAAATGTTTTATGAATTTACTACTGAAAATACTTTTTTTTGCAAGACATCCGACATCGCGCTTAAAATAAAATGCCAAACAAGGTTAATATTGCTTTGTAATGAAAGATATCATTTCATGAAAAATATACTATGAAAAAATATTAATATTTTCTACTTAGATTGTTCGGTTGCGATGACACGCTATCATCCACCATCTTCGACGACGTTTTTTATATTTTTTTCTAATTACCTCTAGATAAATATCTAAGCTCTCTAAATGTAAAACACAAGCAGCAATCAAAATTTCGTCATCCATAATCTAGTTGATTTTAAACAATGAATAAAATCGCCGCGCTATACAATCTCACTCGCCAATTTCTCGCCAACCAAAGGTCGAATCGGTAGAGGTCAAAGCGCTTCGAGCGTCTGCTTCCAGCAGCCGCTCGACGTATGTGAATCCAGTTTGACTTCTTAAACCCTTATGACCTCCTGTATTCATTTTGGGACTTTTTACAGAACCTTCCTTGAATCATTTATTGTGTTAATTAACTCCGAAAGTGACGGTAACCATCTGGTCCATTCTAATTCAAGTGATTCCTTATACAAAGCCATTTTAAATTGATTATAAGCCAAGTTCATTTAAAGTAGCGAAAGATGTTTCTAGCAATACTTGAGGTGAATATGTGATGTGATTTGCGCTCGCAAAACAAGTTTTTTTTAACGATTTCCATCAAAAACAAATGTCGTATGTTTATGTAACAAGCTAGGATTTATGTCCCTAATGATCCGCTCTAAAAAATTTGGGAACGTAATAATTAGCATATTTATAATATAAAAAGTGTCATTTATTTTGTTTTCTTTTAATACTGTCTTATCAATGTAGTGAAATAAAGTAGTTTTATTGGGTCTCTGGAGATTACAATTGTGTTCGAACTAAACTAGGGACGTGACATCGACTGTCACGTCAGCAGAGCGGAAATCACTGCCAACAACAAATAAAAAAAGGAAGCCCAGAGATGTGGCGAAATGACTTGATTAAACGAAAGAGAAGAAAAATAAGTAAAATAGATATTACACCCTTTCTTCTAATGCTCTTGGTTGGAAGAGTGGCACAACTCAGAGTTCCATTTTCCCCCTCATTTATCAATAAAAAATTTTTATAGTAATAAAAGTTAGAATCTCCTATTTGAAATTAATCCTAAGCTAAGAAATGTTTATTTTGTTTATAATTCGATTTAGGGCGTTCATTTTTATATTGTTTATAATAGACTCCTGTTGCACACGTAATGTAACAAGTTCAAAGAGATTCCTTTGGTGGACAGAAATTAAGAAGAAAATGCTGCTTATCTGTGAACATAGAATTTAGAATAGACTACAAAGAATAAATTAAATGACTGAAGTTCTAGTTCCTTAATAGAAATGGCACATGGAATAATAATTTCTGTAACCGTGGTTTAAGCATTTTTTTTTTAATTTGTGGATCGATAACAACTGCACAAAAGAATAAAAATGTCAAAAAATACTTGGGTAAATAAACAAAAAGTTCTCAAAGAACAATCATAGTCTTCGTTCCTCTTACATTAGCCCTCTCCAAGCTTTTATAGAACAGACATACAAATGAAAACGTATAAAAGATAGTATGCGATGCCACACCATTTCTTATAATAATAAGAGAAAGAGTCTGTCTGTGTGTATGTCTGTGGAGCGCAAAAGACCTACTTAGACTGCTCTAAAAAATTCGAAATTGTTTAATATATATTCCTTTTAATACCTACGTGTGCACCTGAGGCTTAGTTTTTTCATATATGATTGTGATTTTTAATTAATATAATTAGTTTCCAAAAACGTCATCCACTTGGAAGTGCGGGGCCAGAACAGTGCTGGAAAATACATGGACCGGGCCGAAACGGGGCTTGACGCCATCCTCTATTAGTGTTTGCCTTTTAATTGCGCATGCGCCAACACGAATTGAGTTTTGTTTTGATTTTGAGTGTATTTTAATAAGTGGGCAAACCATAACAGGGCTTCAAAACACAACGACCGGGCCGAAACAGGGGCTTGACGCCATTCTCTGTTATTTGCTTTTTTCTTGCGCATGCGCCAACACGGGTTGAATTTATTAGCTTAGATATTGAATATATTTTCGCAAGTAAACACTTGACCAGGGTTCTAAATTACGAGGCGTAATTGTCCGTGTCAAAGCTCCTAATGGAGGCTAAAAATAGGCAGCCGAAAACTATTACGCTACAAGTAAGCATGCCTCTAAAAGGAAGCAATGTGAAATTAACGGGTTCCCAGTAGGGCGGGACCATACTGCTAGTAACAAAAAAGAAGAATTTAAAAATTTTAAGAAATTTAAATAGAACATCTAGAACGGAATTTGGATTGGGGAACACAGACAGATGGACTGTGGAAATCTTCCTGAAGGAAATACTTTCCATTTCTGTTTAAATTCTTAAGAATAAAAAGAAATTAAAAGTAGGTTATAAATGTATTACTTTCTAACAATTATTGCAGTGGTCCTAGTCCTATTAATCCAAGTTAATTAATAATTTAAAATGTAAAGGAGGAAAATTATATTAAAAAATTCCCTGCAACGATATTCATTAATTAATTACAATTATTCATCATTTTCAGTTGGAATCTGCAAATGAATTTCGAAATTAACTTAATAGTTAAACGTTTCATACATGTTTATGTAGTTATTGACCAGGAGAGAGATGTCAATTGTGAGTGGGCAAAAGCAGAAATAATTAGAACTACAGCAAGAAAGCTTTTTTACGTCATTGTTCGTTTGAGGGGGAAGTATATACGATAGTGGAGATTTTACTAAGGCAATGTTCGTTTTTAAAGACCAAAATGATAAATCATATTCATTCATCTAAATTTAGTTGTTGTTGAGCCGTCTAATTTAGCTATTATAAGTAAAAAAGAGGAAAGAAGAAAATAAACTCATCATAAAATGCATTTTATGCTGTAACTATTTTGGTAGCTTAATTAATATTAATACTTACACAGCTAACTTTGAAATAAGACAGTAAATGCAATTAATTGAAATTAAATCTTAATTCAGTGCAGAAAAAGTTAAACTTATTTTGTTTCTTATTTTTTTTATGCACGAAACGTGAAAAGGGAAAGGTTATTTTAATCCATGTGTGTGTGTCACTTGTCCCTGTAAGCCCGTCCCGTCTTTATGATTGTCTCCTTCATCTGCTCGCTTCCTGTTCTATTCCTACTCCGGGGATTAGGAGTTGTTCCCCGATATTACTTTGGCCCCGATGTCCTTCCTCCATTATTATTCTGTCCGTGAATGTCAAGAGTTACGCCAACCGAGAAAACGTTCGAATCAGTTACAGAAGCAAGTTTATCCAGAAGTAAAGAAAACGTTGTTAGAAAGAACACGAAGCGTGAAGTGTATTTGACCTATAATATAAGGTCAAATGCAGTAAGTACAGAAGGGAATGAGATTATTTTTGTTCCGAAAGGTTATTATTATTCACTTCATCAGTTGTAATAATTTATGGAAAAATGGTGCAATTTTATTCCTTCTACACAAAAGGAAATGTTTATTTTGATGTCCTTTATTAGTCTGACTGTGAAGGTCAAGAGTGAGACAGAAGAGAGACATATTTTATTCAGAAGTAAAGAAAACGTAATGGAAAGGATAGGTTGGGTTTTGAGATGTAGTTCTATGAAGGCCAGTACTTAAAAAAACTTCACTGGTACCATTCGTATGTAATTACGAAAACTTATTATTTTATTTTTCGGTTGTAAGAATATAGATACAAACGGTGCACATTAATTTACTTACATTAAAAGTTTTTTTTTAAGATGTAATAAACTATTATTCTTCTGTCCGTTAATTTCAAGTTTTTCGATAGCCGAAAAAAAAGGCATTAAACTAAGTTACAGAAGCCATTTATAAGAAAAGAAAACGGTGAAGAGGATTAAAGCTGGAGAATCTTTAACCTATAATGTCTCGAACAGGTTAAATGCAGTGCAAGACTGAACTTTTTGTTGTCCCGGAACCCTTTTTCTTTACCGGTTGTATAGTTAAAAGAAAAATGGGGGCAAGTTATTTTATTCCTTGGTGCAGGGAAAGAATTTATTTGATTTTTTTATGAAATGAAAAGAAAAATCAAGAAAGAAAGTTTGACGGGTAAACAACACACAAGTTTTGTTTTTGGAAACAAAGTTGATCAGGGACACAACCTTCTATGCAAACATAGCATATTAACATAATGTTAATTAGGTAGCGATAAAAAATGCTTTTTCAATTATTGTGAGCTTGATAATAAAACAATTATCGTTTTAACTAAGTGTGCACAACTTCATTTATATCAACAACAAAAAAAGTAATTACTTATACAGAGTATTTCAAAACAAAAGTTAATTACTTTAACGTTATTTTGATTGTATGGAAATGTTGAAGCAAAAATACTTTATACAAGATAAATTTATTCTTTTTCTAAACGAGAACAGAGAGTGTGCGTGCAATTCCCACAAGGAATTGAAATGGGCGTCGCACTTGTTGAGACGCGCCGTGTCATCCATGCAGTGCACCCAATTCATCAGTGCCACGGACAAACCCTTTATTCCCCAAATTCATCTAAATTAAAGTGTCCTTTATGCTTTTCAAGTGTTAGCCTGCGCAATTAATAAATAAATAGAATGGTAAGTAGATTAAGTCGTTCCCCAGAAAAGATATTTTTTGTCTGGAATTTAATATACTCTTTTTCGCCCTTTAGTTGATTAGATTCACGAAGATCAGTGAAAAAAAAAGGTTTATGAATAATTCGGATTTAGTTTTGTTAGTCTAAAACTATTCCCTTTACAAAAGTACTGCAACATAATTTATTTTCTCTAGTCATTAATCATAAATAAAAGTAAGTGGGGCTTAAAGTACTAATTTGTCATAAAAAGGGAATGATAAGATAAAGATATTGTTATACACTTATTGCACCATATTTGTCAATATTGAAATAAAAAATTATTCTTCAAAAATTAAGATATTCTTTTGTGATACAAAAGCAAGGAAATAAAACCAGCTGTCCGATCCCCGTTGTAATTAGAAACAAGATATTTGGGGGAAAAAAACAAATAATCTACTATTTATCTTTATCTTACATTTTGATGCTGGTTCATGCAGATAAAAAGCATAAAATATATTCATATGATAATACCATATTTCGAACAAAAAAGATTATTTGAATCAGGACGTAAGAAGTTTAATCGAAAGAGATATGGATATATAGATTAGACAACAAGTAGGGAGTACAATTTGATGAACAAAATGCATAATAGACCTTTCATTTTTATTTATTAAATATCTCTTTTCGAGCATAATGTGAAAACGGGGGTGGGGAGGGGGTACAGACAGACGGACTATATTTTGTTCTTTTGAATTTTAAAGAAAGTATGTTTTAAAAAAAAATACACACTTAACCGGATAAGAAATTACATTTGCGAGAAAGCCCACCCACATTTCACATCCTGTAATGCAACGTTTCCGAGGCACGAATAAATGCCACTAAAGACCAAATATAACGACAGAAAGAGAAGAATTATTTTTCTTTCTCGACCGGAGTAGAGAAGGGGCCCAAGTCCACCCCTATATAAAAGAATATCGGTTCTTTTTCTACGGGGAGTGTATAAGCTGTGTTTCCCTTTCTCTTCGGGCTGATGGAATGTTTTGTGGGTCGCGATCTGGAGGTGGGAATGGGAAAAGAGAAGCTTGGCGAGAACAAAATTGAAGTCGTCTGGAAAGGCGAAAAATAGTCCAAATAAACGGCAGTTTTAACGAGATTTCTGAATGCGAAACGTATGACTGTGTTCTTTTATAATTGAACGTATTCACATTTGTTGACAGATGTACAAGATTCTCAATAAAACTTTTTTAAATATTTCCTCACGCACGGAAACTTTAAATATTTTAAGCATAATTGCATTTACAGACACTTAAATCACAGTTTCATAACTTGAAAAAATAAAACTCTTTCTCTTGCGTGAGGTCTGCTGCATTGTTTCAATTTATTATTATAAATATTACGTAAATTCAGATTTAAAAAAATGTTGTATGAAGCATAGTTCAGTTACTTGATGAATAGATATATTCCCAAGTTAAGTATTTAGAATATGAACTTCAATTTTGAAAGCTTGAGGTGCTGGGCTAAGCGTTATGCCATTGGCGTACAACCTTCTTGGGTTCTGTACTCGCTTTAGACTTTCAATGAATCTGATCATGCTACGCAAAACAAATCATGACAGAAAATAACACCGTCTATACTGGTGCACGCCGAATCCGTGGTCTAAAGTTCTGACGTCGATGTAAATGCCGCAGCAAGTTGGGTACCAACGCAAGTGTCAACTTCGTCACTTGACGTCCAAAATGACAAGAGCAGTCTATTGGCCTAATTTTGGAAGCGATCCACGCCTTCACTTGGCAACACTAGATTAAACGAGTCTTCAGCGAGACATGCCTCTCCGCCTCATTCCCACCTCCGTGATCCCTTGACCATTCTCTCCCCTGTTAAAGGGAGTGATGGATGGACGGAATAGAAATCGCCAGCAACACAGAACTGTTTCAGTAAAACAGGTTGCTCTCGTTTCCGGCGGACTGTTTCTGCTTCAGTTAAAATCAGCCCTGACAAAGACGAAATGCGCCTCGTAGCATTTCTGGTCAGGTGAGGTTGACACACGAGTTGTCACGAAAGCAAAAGTTTGCTGACAGTTGGCTTTCTTGTAAGGGCAAGTGCATTATTTACTTAGAGGGGGGGCCGGAGGAATATAGGGGGGGGGGGTCATGGTTAAATTTTATCCTTGAAAGGGGGGGTCAGGTTAAGAATTATTATCAGAGGTATTGGAGTAACTTTCGTTACTTTTCCATTAATTTCTGAAAGCTGTCTGATTCCAATTTTGAAATTCCACTTCTAAGAAGGGAACATTTCGCCTTCCCGAAGTACGAGCTTTTCTTGGGAGGGAAAAATAAAGCATAATAGAATTGTCCACTTTGGCAGCTGTGACGGCGACTATCAGGCCAAGCCAGAATTGTTAAAGTACGAATGTTTCTCCTTGTCTGTTTACCTTTCGAAGTGTACAATATAACCCCGTAATTACAGACATCTAGGGAAAAGAAGGCGGTTTAGAAATAAATCATGCTGACTGTCAAACAGGTTGGATGCCTTGCCTATGTGTAAACCCCTTTGTGTTGCCTGAATGGGGCAGACAACAATGACCAACAACAAAGTCCATTCCCTGGAAGAACTGGGGAGGGAAGGGACAGAGTGGACGTTCAATCTTGAGCTACCCTTATTTCTGTCATTACCCGAACGAGAGTTCACTGGTGGACTTGTATGGGACGATTAGCAAGGCAAAGGATTTAAAATTAAATATAAAAAAACGTAAATTATAATTTCGGTGTTTCGTTAATCGTGGTTTCCTTTGAAAAATGGTAAGATATGACTAAATTTAAACTTTTCTTACAACTTGAAATTTCAAAAAGTAACTGTGATTCGTATTACCGTTGTAAAAATAAATGTAACGCGTAAAAATAACTGTAACGCGTTACCTTTCAATTTTCATATGAAGTAACTGTAACTATAATAGAGTTACTTTTTTACTCAAGTAACTGTAACAGTGTTTCTTTTTTAAAGTACCTTTCCAATCCCTGAATTCATATCACACTAAATGTGTAAAATTGGTGCTTTTCAAATTTAACTGTTTAGTTATACAACAAATGCATGAAGTTAAACTTTTCTAAATTATATATCGTAGTAATTACTGTGAGCTGCATAATATTGATTAACTTATCAAGTGGACAAATACTAGTTCATTTGAAGATACTCTTCTTCAACCTACAGCAAGACAGTCAACTCAGTTGTTTAAAATCTGCTTATTTCCAACGACAATTTTTCCCAACTTTTGAGAACATAAACAATTTCCGCAAAAAAAAAAAAAAGTTTACTTACCTTACATCATCTTAACATTTCAAATGAAAATTAATGCTTTGTTTAAAAAAATCATTACGAATAAAATCTCACCATAAACAAAACTACTGTTTTTAGTATAATAAAGTAATATTATCTTTAATTTTTCACACCTTAACAAATGTAGACCCAACCTACGAAAAAAATTACATTCAGGACACAATGCAATTATGATGTATGTTACTAATTACTAAACATTTTACTTGTGTAAATGTTATCAATCATGACAATCTGAAAAGCTGTCTGCACAGAGCTTGCATACATTACATCATGCGTTCCAATAAGTTGTTTCTGCCTCTTGAGGCAGAAGATCTAGAATGCAGCATTTAGCCTCGCAATCAAAAACATTGCTTTCTAGAAGAACCAGTAATTTATCGGTGTCTGACGGTGAGTTTACTTAAAAAATCAAAATTTATGATTGATGCTTGAAAACTGTTCAATAAAAAAGAATACTTGTGATGTTTATTTTTTAAGATTTTTTTTTTTTTGGGGGGGGGGTGGTCATATTTTATATTTCAGGTCCCAAGGGGGGGTCAACCTTTTTATTTGGAGATGTATTTCAAAATCCTCCGCCCCCCCCCCCCCCCCCCTCTAGTTAATTAATGCGCCTGCCCTAAAAAAGTATATCATATTTAAGCACTTTGTAACGGCTTGATTTCACTGTCGCGATGTCGTGCGGACGCGGACAGCTGTTCCGACGACTGATTGTTTCGTTAGTGAGTTAAAACCTTCAAACTAACCAATCGGTTGTCACTTGTCATAAATGCTGTCCACGTCTACATGACAGGGAAACGAGCAATCAAGCCTTAAAAGATCCACATTTTCCAAAAAGTAAAAATCATTTTTCGGCTTAATCTGTAGGATAAAGATTAATTGCAAAAAGTAGATTGAATTTCTCTTAAAAATACCGAAAATCTAAATGTACTGTATGAGTATTTAAAAAAAAATTACCAGCTGTACTTTCACTTTGTGGCATGCTTGATGTTTATTTGTTGATAAGTGAAGTGCAACAACCTTTACGGAAAAATAAGCATTTAAAATGACGAAACGTTATTAAAAAATAAGAAACTTAAATCTTCTCTTTCATTTTTTCCTTCAACCCAGAGAAGCTCTCCAAGATGCAAATTAATTTGACAATTAATGACCAGGAATTATTTATTGTGTGTGTCGCTTGCGTAAACCCTTAAAAATGTGTTCGGGGCTTAACTTTTCAATTGAATTTCCCATTTAAGTTTTATTTGCTGCCATTCCGTTTAAACTCGACATCAAAGCAAGGTTGCCAGACTTGGCATATTATGGTTAATTTTGGAGAGAGGAAGTTAATTGACTGACAGAAAAATCAAACTATTTGTCAAAACAGTTTTCTCTGACGATTGGCTAGCTTATAAAAAACACCTATAATTATTTATTTTTCGTTTAGTCTTTTGAGCTTTATTGGGTTTTCTTTTAAATGACTCTTTGTTGGTATTGTTAAAGACGCAGTTCACTACTTCATGGTGGGAGTACAAGTGCAGTGTGCAATTCCCGCGGCCCCATTGCACAAAGAGAACCCGCAATTTGTACACAATACAAGTGAATACTTTTTTTAAAACAAAATTGTTATCTTTCCAGTATAAAAGTATTTTATAAGAGATCAGAACGCAGGCACACATAATTTTGAGCAGCTACTTGGCTGATTTTTAGAAATTCCATCTGGCAACCCTGCTCCGCAAACCAAACCTTTTAATGGCTCGGTTGTGTGCTCAAAAAGGTGTGCATGCGTCAATATTTGACTTTTAATTGCACTCTCTTTATCGTCTGGCGCTAATTGCTCCCCGACATCAAGTGAAAAGAGCGGTTTCATTCCCCCATTAGCCGGGTATTTAAAAGGAGGAAAAACAGCCAGGTACATTTCCTAAGTGCGGAATTCAAATGTTTCATCGACAATTATAACTGGCACTTTCAGTGGAAAGATAGTGTGCATTTAGGTTTAATTTCGCCATTTGGATTATTTCACTTTCCAACTGCCGATTACCACTTTAAAAGTATTTCTATTAATATATCTATAATAATGGCATATTTTTGGAGTATATAAGGTTTATAGTAAAGAAAGTAATGCAGCGGAAAGATAATTCTTCTTAATTTTTTTAGTTACCGTATCAATATAACTCTTATAACCTATGTTAGTTTTAAATGCTAAAAACTATTAATTTCTACAAAAAATTCTCAGAGCAGTGTTCCTGATATATATTTTTTCATCAAATTATTTGATAGTGATACTAAATATGCATCTATGGGCAGATTTGAAGTCTCTAGTAATTGCCCCTGGGAGTAAAAGGAAGCGTTCACCCACCCGCCAAAGTAAACCGTTGTCGTACAAAAAGCGTACACAAGTGCAACACGCAGATATTTGGACATTTCCACAAAAATGTTCCGTGCAAGAACACACATAATTTTTTAAAACTTAAACATTAAATTACTATTATCCATGCATATCTGATGAAAAAGCAAAAAATTTTATATATCAAGCAATAATGGCCTTGATATAAGCCTAAGTATTTCATAATATGGGTCTATGGAGTATAGAGTAACCAAACAAAACCAACCAGCAGATCCCGAGAGCCGAGTCAATTAGTGCGAGTGTTGATCGCATTATCTCGTTTGAATCCGATCGGGGTCTGATAATCACCCCTCCTCTTAATGAGCTGCTAATAACTCGCCCAATTGCATCACGAGACGTTTTTACTTTTCATTTTAGTAATCCCTGCTGTGAATCACCGCGTCTCTTTGGATTACATTGAGAGAACAGCTCTTTTAAATTTAACTAAATTTTTTTAATGGTTTTTTTGTTGTTGTGTGTGTACGTACGTTTGAACCTTCAATTGCAGGCTGATATATTTTTAATAAGAAAAATCGTTCAAAGGGTGCCGGAGAATGAGTTTTTGTTTTAATAATCAGCAATTTAATTAGTAAAAACGGTGCTAACTATTAGTAACTTTTTGAATTTCAAAACGCGCGTAAAAAAGGCTAAGGGTTAAAAAGTATGCATTTTATCGCATTCCTCTATCTATATTTAACATGTTGAGAATGTGAATTATGAAATGGTGTATCTCTACTTGTTGCACTTCCACACCCTGTATGAAAAAAGGTAAAGATATTAAAGAATAATAAAATAATAAGTTTTTTTTTTTCATTTTATATGAAGATGAGCCATGGGGGAAAAGCCTTTTTATGTCTGCTTGACTGGTGAAATTTTTAATATTTTTCTTTTAAAATGCAGATTTACCGGATATTGTAAGTTTTAAAAAAGATATATATATAACTAATATTTAATTATTACGAGTGGCATTCAATTGAACAATGTTTTAAAGAATTTATATTAATTTTTTTCTTTAGTAAATAAAAAAAATACAATAATTGTCGTTCTTATGATATTACTAGCAGTATGGTCCTTCCTTGCTGGGAACCCGTTAGCTTAGCAAAAAAAAAATATAAAATAATAATAAATAAAAAATAATAATTCATAAAAATATTGGAATGGGGGTTATCTCTCCAATAATATTAATTTCCTAGAACAGTGGTTGTCATCCTCAAAAAGATTCGAACACCTTAATGTAGAAGATTTTCCGAATACATAATGTTTGCAGTCTTTTCGTTTGCATCCAAGATATGAAGGATTTCATATGCATACCCGCTCTAGAATCGCCAACATACAGCTAATTCTTGGGAAAATAGTGGTTCATTAGACGGAACAACTATGATATAATGACCGGACCGTTCGTTGGCCATATTTGGCTTTCTAGAAAATTTTTGAGATGTAAAAAAATCTCCCTCCCTTCCCCCGTTGCGAACTCATTTTGTTTCCTTTTAGGGGACATGCCTCCTTATTAAAATACTCAGTCATAATAAAAAAAAATAGAATTTTTGTTTTCGTATGCGCAATCTAAAAGCAACCAATAATAAACGAAAGCGTTCTAGGTACTATTCAAAGAAGTTAACTAATAAAAAAATAGAGATAAGAAAAACAAAATTAAGTTGTTTTTTTTTTAAATGCCGATAACTTTATTTTTAAGGGTATGTTTTTACTGGATTTTAACATTTATCGGCGGAAAACGTCAAGCCCCTGTTTCGACCCGGCTGATGTGTTTTCAAGCCCTGTTGTGGTCCCTCCCTCTTACATGCATGACGTCAGTAGAGAAAAGGTTTTTCCCCCATAGCTCTTCATCTGCACTAACTATTTCAAGATATCGATTAAAATACGACACCAACGTAATTAGTTTATCCAAAACCATTAATATTATGCATCTAATTAGTTATTGTAATTAATTAATAATTTGTCCACTTTATATGTTTTAACAATGACGCGGCCCGAAACATACCATTGTAGGCTCGTAGCAATAACAGGGGAACACATAACATCGATTATCTTTTGTTACTTTCCTCATGCATGCAAAAAGAACGACGATTTTTAATTATCGTTTGGCTAATGAAGTGGCGAGACACTTCATTAGCTGCTGCCGCGCAGAGGCAGGCAAAGAATAAATAATGGAGGCGCTTGGCGACAAAAAAAAGGGAAGCTGCCTGAAATTCGCCAAAGAGATGAGATTGGCTGGTAGAAACTGAAAGCTCAAAACATTTCTATACAAAGACACAGGTATTCCCTTTTCAAGATGACGAAGTCGCAGACTCTAGCTCAGATTTGGGTTTTCATCATGTTTAAATAATGATTCTTACACTCTGGTGATTTACCGCTTTTTTCAGCAAAATAGGACAACTTAGTGATATAAGCTTTCCTTACTAAATGCATTTCTTGTGTTTACTCAGTGCTGAGTGATTAAAAACACTGTAAAAAATAAGTCCAGTAGTACCCCAAGTCTTCCTAATCGATGCTAGACATAAAGCACCGCAACATTCACGAAGCACTTGTGTGGGCCTATCACAGAGTGCATGAGTAGCTTCACTTGACAGACCACTTTGGTTTCACCATTTTTATTTTCTTACCTCTCTAAAGTGCAGCACACACGAGTGAGTGCTACATTGACGGAGGCAAAAATGAGAGCGTTTCACTGGAGCTCTGCTGTTTGTATCGCATTTACATCGTTAATGGACTGGGACAGCAAAGGCAACACTTGGCACTTTCTAATAAAGAATTTATTATCTTGAATCTTTATCAGTTAGTGCTAAAATTTGGTGAATTTAATGGTGTTCAATTTCTCATGGTTAAACAAAGTACTATAATGCCATGATTTTTTTTTCATTTGAAAACCTATGTATTAGGTTGTTTATTTTATTATTATTTTTTTTAAATGCTTCTTTGTTGAGGGAAAATAATCTACTTTCCATATTTTTATGGGACTGAGATATTTTTTCTCCTTAATAAATCCTTAGTTAATTTCGACCTCTTAATGATCAAATTTACCCATTTGATTTTCCGAACAATGTTTAACAAGCTATTATCCAAATATCTTATAGCCAAAAAAAAGTAAAAATAAATTTGTATGAACATCGTAAGTCATGTTTTTTTTTTCATTTACTTGTTAATAAAAATTTATTTGCAATGTGGGCTTTATTCAGTCTGTTTAAACATTTTTTCTCTCATAAGTAAATGACTTAAAAAATATATTAGTGTTTGTTCAGCATTTCACGCTGATCATTGGCAATAACGTAGAATGGAATATAAGTGCGGGAGGGGAGGTTTATAAATTATGAGAGGCGATTTGACAATTGAATTTAGTTATATTTAAGTTTTTTAAAAATATGTACTTGCATGGAATTAAACATTTTGCCGCCAAAAATGACGTGATCTGGCGAGAGACCTTTTTCCTCACTGGCTGTATCATTTTGAAAACATGATGTCGATTCTGTTTAGAAGTTAAAAAAGTATCACTTTGAGAGCAATTCCATACCAATACATTTATATGACTATTCAAGACAATTCAGCACCAGGGATTCTTCTTTAGGAAAGGAGTGCCCTTATGTTGTTACCGCTATGCCCCGCAATAGTAGGGCCTCGTATGCGTTTGTAAGTCGCATCTTCTGTAGAAGTATTGCTTTTATGTATAAGCACTTCCGCTAATGCCCCACTATTTAAAAAAAAATCGTAATATCTGTTAAAATATTGCTTGGTATTTTTTTCCACCAGGCGTGAAAAGAGAAAAATGAAGCAAATTTAAATAACACCAGACTAGCCATGATTGAAATAAACTAGACGATATTTTCTATTCGAATTTGCATATTTTGTTGTTGCAAACTGTCTGCATGCCAGGTGGAAAAAGCCCTTATACATAAAAGCAATACTTCTACAGAAGATGCGATTTCCAAGCGCATATGAGGTCTCTGGTCCTGATCATCCCCTCTCCGTGTTGAAGAGGCATTCACGCTGATGTGTTCCATCTCGCCAGAATGGATTCCACCACCATCGGAATGCCCCGCTCTTCGTCACGTGATCCCCCATTGACGGACGGCCGTGATGAATGGGGGGGGGGGGGGCGCCTTATGAGAATCTCCATTAATGAGAAGCCCACGCAAGAGAGAGGAGAGGCATTCCGCTCTTCCAAATGGGAATGAATGCACCCACTTATGGTACTCTAAGTAACTTGTATTGCAGAAAGGTATTTTTTCAAAATGACTGCCAATGTTATGGAAACTTTCGAAGGGCCAATTATTCATAGAGAGCTAAAAACAAAAACAAGAAGGTCTAAAAGAACTAAATTAGCCTACTTCCTCGTTACTTAAGTCATCCCCATTACATAGTTAAGTTTATATCGAAAAACAAAGATTTGTACACCTTAGAAAAATAAAATCGCCAGTTATATCATCCAGTTTAAATATAAACTTTGAAAAAAAAATCTATTTTCCTTAACTTTATTTCGCAAATTAAATTAATATTCTTTATATTTTTGCTAAATTTATTTGAAGGTTGAATAAATAATTATGTAAAATTGCCTTGGTCAAATCATAGAACCTGTTCTCACCACATTTGGCGATTAGGAAAATATCATCAATAACTTAAATGGACGCGATCTACTTATTGTATAACCATAACATTAACAAAAATGTAGAAAATCGATCTGTTCAAAATATTCAATATTTAAAAACATTGAACAATTCCAAAATACATTAATTGGAAAATATAAATAAAATCTCACCAGCTTTTTATGCAAAAAAAAATGCCACTTTATTATTAAATAAATAATAAACAATTAAATAATCTCTTTTAGTTTGGAAACGGCTTAAAATACCCACAAACTAAAAAACTAATTTAACTCAAAACTAACTTAAGAAACTTCCTCCGTTCTAACTCAAAAGCCACTTTTCCTTCAAATAGTTACTTTAAATAAATTTAATGCTTTTGTGTTGATTGGCAATAATGACAGAAAAAATATATAATTACGGGTACAGAACAGATTTTTGAAGGGGGTGAATGGACGACCAGACAGACATCTTCAGTAGGTCAACATTCTTACTTTTCCAATTTTTAATTATTTCGAACAGATTCGCCCGCATATTTAAAATAGAATATGGAGAAACAGTCTGAAGTTAAACATAGAGCGAAGGCCACATAGGAAAAAACACACCGTTCGGGACGGGACACACTAGATCTCAAGTAGATTCGAAGCCGTAGTTTAGTTTGAATTATCGTAGCACTAGGCTATGGGCGAGATGCGTCGTATGTTAGAGCAACAGTCAAGTAACGACCCTACACCTGAGTAGGCACCCAACGCAACCGTTAGGACTACGCAGCGTTAGGACTTTGAAGGGCACTTAACGTGCACTTCCTCTGCACGGGCCGTTTATAGGTCGGCATTCGAACCTGGTACCTTTCGCATGCTAGGCGAAACGCGAAGGCCTTACTCACTGGGCTTCCCAGCACCTCGAATCCGCACAAGTGAGAACAAGAGCCAAAAAGCCATCTTTCTCCCACGGAATGAGGAAAACAAGGTTGGGTGAAGGATTGTCTGGCGACCGCGGGGAAATGGATGGATGGCAGAAAATAGACCCCAGGAATGCGGCCGAAAGGGGCGGCGCATATTAAAACGAGCCCCTTTCTGAAATGAAGGCAGGAGCCCTTCGAGGGGCTTGACAAAGTTCCAACTGACACGACTGACAGAACTAATTTTAATAATTATATTAAATCGAAATATTTTATGAACGACATCTGAATGCAGTCGAAATTCTTTAAGTGAACTGAGCAACGAAATGTTTTACTGGAGCCGAATTTCAATTGGTGCGTCAAAATTTTGTTCAAATGGTACATATTTTTGTTACAAAATGATAAAATGATGTGCATCGCGAAAAGGTTAACTGCGATAGTTTTTTTTCCAAATTTTAAAATTATTGAAATTACCTTATAGGGAACTTAATTACCTTTAAATGTGTATTGCTTTATGGAATGGTAATTGAAATTTACGTGGTGTTACGTAACTCTAAATTCCATTGCTAGCCTTTCAGGTTTTTCGTCCCACTGTGAAACTCTTTAAATATAATATGTACCCTAGTGATTTCTTTGATCCGTATTGGAAGTTTTACCCGTTTAGCTGCGACCATCCCCAGAGGGGCAGTAATCCGGATCGAAAGGAGAATGGAATCGATAGATGTGAAAAGGACGTCGATTTTAGTGCCGTATTTCCCGCTGCGCTTCTTATTTCCAACATTTCAGTAAACGAGGGGTGCGTACGGAAATCTGTCTGAGGACTTGATCCCCTTTTCACAGGTGGCGATTCCATTGGAAGGGGATGGGGAATTCCTTTACTAATTCCATTTAATTAAAGACTTTGGGAGGAACAAATTAAGGGATTTTACCCGAGTCCAAATCCTCTTAGCAGTCGAAGTTTAAAGGTTGAACGAGCATTAAGATTCTTTTCTTTTGGTGGGAATTACATTGAAAGGCATTTGTTATAAATTTCCCACTCAATTTTAATAGTTAAATAGCAATTTTTGTGAACCCGTTAAGGACGATTGGCAGGTAAATTTCTCACAACAAATTTGGACTTGAGCGTCTCTCAAGAAACAAAATATAAAACAACTGAAGATTATAGTCCTGGTCAATTCGTGTCAAACGAATCGTTATATGAAAAACTTTTTGAAAATACACTTGCTATTTTTTTAACATTTAGTGAATCAGCTACAAACAAATTTAATCTTATACAGTGAAAAGTAGTTGACACTTTGGCCTATTTTCTTATTCCTTTTGAAAGCTTTTAAAAATTATTAAATTACTCATTCATTATAACAGTTTAATGACAATCTTATAACCGGAAAAACACATGAAATGAATCCCAAAATCGATGCAATTTTTTTCTGGGTAGAGTGAAAAAGTTTTTGACAGTGTGAATTTTTTGTATTGATAATTAGTATAAAGATGGCTGGCTCAATTGAACAATATTCAGGAGTTATAATAAAAACTTTACTTTCTTTAAATGGTTATATTAATGCTACAGTAGACTTTCGAAGACAATGTTAGTTATGCTAAAGAAAATAAAAAAAAATCATACAAACTTCCTTAATGCTCATTCAAATATTTACTTCAAACCAAAATAGATTTTTTTAAACTCACTACTAGGGAGGAAATAAAAAAAAGTTTTAGAAGTTGCATAACCTACATTGTAGTAGCACTAAAAATCAAAAAGAAACTTTCTTTAGCGAAGTAAACATGCACTTAATTTTCTTTTCTTTTTAAACATATATGAATACAGTATATAAACAGTGAGTCAGCCAACAAGTAAACATCAAATATTTTTTTAATAAAATAAGAATTTAATCATCATTTATTGAGCTAATAAATCGATTAAAATAAATATTTAGAATCCTTGGACTAAAAAAAGTATATTGAATAATTATTCTACAAAAGCGGAAAAAGATACATTTTTTTAAAGACCCCTTCTTTTGTCAATAAAATTGTACCAAGATTTTTTTTAAGGAAAGATAATAAAATGTATCGCATAATTTGGTTTAATAGGCTTAACCTGATTATTTTTATTTTCCCTCTTAATCTCTTTAAGTCATGAAAAAGCTCCATTAAAAACTGAGTACTCTTCTCATAGCAGACCCGACTCATTAAACTTTTTTAGGGATAATAGACAAACGTAGCTGCATAAAAGCATAAAAAATCAATCCTAAAAATTGCATCTTTTGTCATTTCTTCCCACTATATTAAATCTTTGTATCCTCTAAGTTGGAAAAAAGGCATTTTTATTAGAAGGAAATAATGCGGTTTTTTTTTTTTGTTTTTTTTTTTGCTTGAGAGTTAGGTGCGAAAAAAATGTCAGTGTTTTAGAAGACTCCTATTTAGCAAGAGCAAGACCAGGCCATGTTTAAGGCATAGCTTAATAAGCGTTAAAAAAATAAGTTCAAACATGTGTAAACGAGTCGAATCTATTAGCTGAAAAAAAAACTAACGCGATAGCCACATTCCATTGAACGGCCTGAACGAAACAAACGCAAGAACTTGTCGAAGAGCTCTCAGTTTTTTCCTACAATAACTATTTTACAAATTTAGAATACACTTTTAAAATTAAATTTCCTTTCATATTGTTTTTCATATTCCTTTCTATTCATATTCATCATCTTACAAAATCCATAAATGCTAAACATCTATTTTTACCAGTTTTCAGATTTTAAATCTCATGCAATTGAAAATTAAGTGAAACTTTAAACATCTTAGAATTCCCTCTGAGGGCCCAATTCTAAACGAACCACTCAAATTTGGATTCATAATATTCAGGTACTTTCCTCTGTAAAAAAAGATTAATCACCACAAATAAGATCGAACCATCCAGTCGAAATTGTGATTATTTTATGCATCCAATTTCCCCATATTTGCATAATGCAATTATGCCTTTACAAAGCAGAGTTTTTAAATAAATATTCAATGAGTAGAATTAATGAAACTGATGAATTAACGATCTATTGTTGGTACTTGTGCATGCAACAAGAGCTACAAATTGGATTTATATTCAATCAGTAAGTAGACCTTAGTACACATCATACATTCTTTCATAATTAAAACTTTAATAACTAGTATCCCCTAAACAATTCAAATCAATAGGATTATAATGATTAAAACAGTATTTGTTTTACTTATTATGGTTCGTGCCATTGATGTCTCTAATGACAGAGGATAAACAATTCATTTTGTTCATTATAATTGCCGCCCCCCTCCCCCCGCACCCTATAGTTGAGATTTGCTTCATAGTTTTGTATCATGCTCTGAAATGATACATAAAATATGGAATTTTTATCCATTTTAAAATAAAGTTCTTTACATTTGATAAATAAACTACAATTTTAAACAGTTACCTAAATTAAACTTGAATAAATTGCCAACCTAGCCAGATTGCAGCCAACCTAGAAATATGGCCCTGGGAACAATTCGACAACTGGGCGACAAAAAAAACATTTGTAATAGAATTCTAAATAAACTTTAAAAAAAAGTCTTAGTAAAATACAAATGATACATTTTCTTCATGACCTCAAAAAATAAAGTCCATAATTTAATAAATATCCAGCAGAATTTGTCCATCATATTTGGATTATCACAATTAGGGTTTTTTTCTTCCAAATATCTTTCTTTTATTTCAAAAATAAAAAACCTTCACAACAGCATTAAACCAACAGCCCGATAATGGCCCTTCGTATCATTAAAACCGTCTCCAGAGCAGAATAACAACACAAACAATGCACGAAAAAGAACATTCTCGGCCCTTTTCTTGTCGACATTTTATTAAATCATTAGTCGCCACTTATCCGGCAGCTTCGGTTTGTCAAAATGTCAACTTTGAGTAAAAGGGATTAAAGAAAATAAGATCTAGAATAGGGATATAAGTAGAAATTTAAAAAACGCGTGAATTTATAACCAAGAAGTACAGTCAAACAAAATCCTATACTGCTTCAAAATGTATTAGTAAAAATCTTTGCGATGACAACTTTTGCTGTGACCTCATTTAAAGTACTTAAAATAAGCAATTTTAACAAATTTAATTTTGTATCAATTGATCACAATCGCGATCTTGTAGATCATTCATGTCCCGTTCAAAGTTTAAGTCAAATGAAATCTTCACATACGACGGAAGCGAATACCGTACTTACGGAATTTTTTGCGCGTTCAAATTAGTAGAAGTATAATTATTTACAGTAAGCAGTACAGTCCTTCCCATTTTTTTCCGCTCTTCAAACTCACTTAACATTGCCACTATATACTTGATAACCGCATAAGAAATACTCAGATGACTCGCCACTAAAGGCAGCGAGTACGGCTATCCTTGCATGTGGAACGAGACTCACTCAGTAACAACTTTGTGAAACCACGCCTTTTAAGCATTCATAAAAATAATTCTTGTCAAGACTTTTTTTTAAATAATTTGCTGAGAATATTCTTAAAACAGCGAAACTGTTTCAGAGTAAAAGAAAAACAAGTCTTTGTTTTCAAGTTATAGAAACGAGAGAGACGCATGTCCTTTAAAATTTTTTATACCATGTTTTTCTACCTGATCCGTGCCTTCTTTGGAGAAGACTCCAATATTGACAAGTTCAGTGTCAGAGTAGACCAGACTTCTAGAGTAGACTTTGGAATCTTAACTATGTTCAATGAGAGCAAAATGCAAATGATTTCTGTACGTTAATGCTATTCCATTAAGTATATTAAAACAAGCAAAAAAATTACTCTTCGAACCCAGAGACTGTGATGCGAAGAGCACATCTTCCTCGGAAAAGTGTACGAGAAGCATTTCATGATCAAAGGACACTCGAAAGAACTGAAATAAACTACTATATGTTTGATGTTCACAAAAATTATTATATTATCGACTAATGGATAAAACATTAAAAAATAGTTCCCTCTGTTGTTCTTTCAAGCTAAAAAAAAGAACATAGATATTCGGATTGTTAAAACGGAATTCTAAAGTAGACAAATTGGCGAAATGCATAAAAGGTGTGATGTCACGCGTTTCAAACAACAAAAATAAAATACGATAGTTAAAACGAAAGTTAAAAATAAAATAAAAAAGTATTAGAAAGGTTTATTCTTTTAAATATTTCGTGCGTCACTTTTCCCCGAAGAGCATGACGCAGTAATGGACGTTAAGGCGGGATCGTACCGAGCAGGCAACTCAACGTGGCCGAGGGCGACATCTGGTGAAGATATCGGAACTGCTATGGAGGGAGGTTCAGAGAATTCGGAGACTAGCAAATCAAAATGCTTAATTCATTGATTGACGTTTTCATCTTATTTTCCAATCCTTCTATAAGTAGCCGATTGGTCAGTTTTAAACTACCTTTCCTAAGCTCCTCCCCTTGTCAACGTATCTCACACCTCCTTCGAGAAATTCCCGCCGTCACCCTGGGTGCAATTCCTCTCTATCTGTGTGCCAGTAAAAAAATCTGTCTATGTCTTACTTGACGAGGTTTATAGGTGGGTATCTGATCAAGCACACAACCCAGAAATACATGTACCAACCAACCATTTTCCCTATGAGAAGACGGGATGACTCACTTTGCAGGTTAATTGAATAACGTCGCACGAAAGCTACGCCTGAACTTTAAGGGGTCTAAGGAGTCTTAAAAATGTGCAAAGAAGGAACTAAAAAGCATAGTTTGATCTTTCATGTAATTTTTTAACTACTCAATATACAAGTATAATTTTTTTATATGTAATTCTACAAGATTTATTTAATCTGAAACAAATTTTAAAATTTATGAAACTTTAGCCAAAACTAAAATAAATGATATTAAACATAAAGCACACACATATTTGAACACATTGTGATTAGGCTTGCGCGGCAAATTGTGAGGTCAAAATTGAAGACATGACCAAGAAAATGACTTTATATTGTACAAATATGTACAAACTAGAACTTATACCTAAATTCTCAGCTCAATTTTAATTAGAAATAATTTTTAAAAAATTTTTAAATCAAAATTCTAAAAATTTTATAATTTTTTTTAGAAAAAAGTTCTTAAAATAAATTTTAATTAAAATTGAGCTGAGAATTTAGGTATAAGTCTTTGTTTGTACATATTTGTACAATATAAAGTCATTTTCTTGGTCATGTCTTCAGTTTTGACCTCACAATTTGCCGCGCAAGCCTAATCACAATGTGTTCAAATAGCTTTATGTTTAATATCATTTATTTTAGTTTTGGCTAAAGTTTCATAAATTTTAAAATTTGTTTCATATTAAATAAATCTTGTAGAATTACATATAAAAAAATTGTACTTGTATATTGAGTAGTTAAAAAATTACATGAAAGATCAAACTATGCTTTGTAGTTCCTTCTTTGCACATTTTTAAGACTCCTTAGACCCCTTAAACTCACCACGTAAATTCTAGTTTCGGTCGTAATCAGCCCAATCAAATCCAAGCTATAAAGTATCGTTTGGCAAGTTGAGTTACAAGCTTTTGTAATTTTTTTTTCAATTTATGTTAAAATTTGTAGGTTTCTTTTAGAAGTGATTGATAAATATACAAACAGTTACTACACTATACTATACGCATTAAAAAAAGATCATTTGCATAAATAACAGGTGACTACAAAAAGGGGAAGCAGTTACAATTGGTACTAAAGTTTATTATGTGACACCATAAACATTTATACCTGCCTACCTATTGTTGTAATCTCTGCTGGATGTAATGCCTAGTAATTTTTTGGTTGGTACAAAAATATCATCAGGTATGACATCCAACAAAGACAAACATTACCAGGTGGGTCGGGTGCAATTTTGTTTTTCCGACATTCGAATAATCATTCATGCTTCGGATAATTGAAGTTCTACTGCACGCGGTTTTAGAATTTATATTAGAAATTATTTAAACGTTGTGTTATATCTATCTGTGGAATTTTGTCGACGTGCCTCGTAATTTTAAAATGCCGTCAGAAAGACGATGCTTGTATCGGACTGGGAACCAATTCGTAATATTGTGCAAGACTATGAAACATTGCACCGCAGTGGATTTAATGTGCACAAACCCTCTCTATACGGTAGATATTTGATTGATATTATGATTTATAGAAGGATTACATTCGATCCTGGCATCGGATCTCTGGGTTTGCAGGTCAACTTGTTTACAGCTATACCTGCGAGAAGAATGTATTTTACACTAATCTTGGTTTATTTGATGCTTTAAGGGGTCATAGGAGTCTTAAAAATGTGCAAAGAAGATACTACAAAGCATAGTTTGATCTTTCATGTCATTTTTTAACTACTCAATAAATGAGTATAATTTTTTATATGTAATTCTACAAGATTTATTTATTATAAAACAAGTTTTAAAATTTATGAAACTTTAGCTAAAACTAAAATAAATGATATTAAACATGAAGCTATTTGAACACATTGTGATTAGGCTTGCGCGGCAAATTGTGAGGTCAAAATTGAAAAAATTACCAAGAAAATGACTTTATATTGTACAAATATGTATAAACAAAGACTTATACCTAAATTGTCAGCTCAATTTTAATTAGAAATTATTTTAATAACTTTTTTCTAAAGAAATTAATAAAAATTTTAAAATTTTGATTTTAAAGTTTTTTAAAAATAATTTCTAATTAAAATTGAGCTGAGAATTTAGGTGTAAGTCTTTGTTTGTACATATTTGTACCATATAAAGTCATTTTCTTGGTAATTTTTTCAATTTTGACCTTACAATTTGCCGCGCAAGCCTAATCACAATGTGTTCAAATAGCTTCATGTTTAATATCATTTATTTTAGTTTTGGCTAAAGTTTCATGAATTTTAAAACTTGTTTTATAATAAATAAATCTTGTAGAATTACATATAAAAAAATTATACTTATACATTGAGTAGTTCAAAAATGCCATGAAAGATCAAACTATGTTTTGTAGTACCTTCTTTGCACATTTGTAAGACTCCTATGACCCCTTAATCGAAATTGTATAGTGGTGTTTGGAATCGGTTCAGTTTGATCGGTGAAATGGTTTTTTGTGGTGCTTGGAATCGAAGAACACTTTAATGCCTTATTTTTTCTTCTCGAAAATATTCCACACAATTTTCTTTAAAAACTTACATTTTATTACGATGTATATTTACATAAATTATCATACGATTATTTTTCAGAACAAAAAAGATTATATGTTTGACAAAAGTGTATTTTTTAAAATTCATTCGTATCTTTTTTTGAAAATTATAACAAATGTTATTGATAGATTAAAAAACCACATCATAAAAGTAATATTGAAAGATCATTGAAAGTAAATATATTGAATATGCTTCAAAATATTAAATTTTTCGATAAGGGGACGTACGATTACGGCACGCTCAGAGGGGGAGGGAAGGGTATGCGCCAACATGAGGATCGAGACGTAACGATTCAAAAATTTCCAATTTTGCAAAGAAAAACTGTCTTAAATAAAATGAAGTTTTTGAAAAAAATTTAAAAATTTTTTTATAAGAGGCACTATTATAGTTGTGTAGTGTTTTTCTGAAGAAGACGAGCCGAAACTTGTATAATTTGTACAGCAACAAATAAACTATTTGCGCCAATAACGTGGTTTCTTTAGTGAATACTCTCATGCTTGTTTCAAACTCAAAATGGAAGACACTTTAGAATAAATTCCCATTACTAAATATCTGCGATTTTTATCGAGCATTTAGAGTAAAGTTGAAACAACCAATAAAATCACGATGGACAAAAAGGAAAACTGGAAACTTATATAATCTAAAACAACCAAATTGCAATTTTCTTTGAAAATAATTCGGCAATCTGGATTTGAAGGATGCTACCTCGAATAATTAGCTATCTTCTATTAGTTAGGGAACATTTAATCTAATTGAAACTAATAAGGTTTAATGCTGTTGTTGTGATCATGGATATCCTATGGAAGAATGTTACCAGAGCGTCCGGAGAGGATGGACATCTTTTTACACAAATTAAGACCAACATGTGGACAATTAACATTGTATTGAACGCTGAGTACAATGTCGCCCTTAGCGGTTGCGTTGGGTGCCTATTCAGGTGATGGCTCGTCACCTGACTGTGGTTCCAAAATACGATGCCCGTTCTCCAATAGCCCTCGTGTAGCTCTAGTGCGACGATATTTCAAACCTTACCTAACCTAACATTGTATTGACAAGTCAATCATCCATGCGCTTACCAACCGGGATTCGAACGCGGAAACTATACTGGTTGGGATTTATACAGGATATTCGGTATGCCGAGTATGCAGCGATAAAGGTTTAATAAATTACTGGAATAAGAAAATTATGTACATAAAGAAGACAGAACAGATCAGTCGGTTAAGGCATTTTTTTGCCTTAAATGTGAAAGGTCCCAGGTTCGGTCCGGGCATCGCCAAATCAACCGCCGACCTATAAATCGTCCGTGAAGAAAAATGTCCGACGAATAATACCCCTTGCATTGGGAATGCACGCTAAATATTCTTATTAGTCCCAACACTGCGTACGATGGCTCCTTGAACAGTTGCATTGGGTGCATACCCTGATGTCGACTCGTTACTTGACCGCGGTTGTAAACTACGACGCCCGTCGCCAATAGCCATCATATAGCTCTAGTGCGAAGATATTTCAAACTAACTTTACTAAACTATATTAGAGGGGCTGGGGAGCCCAGTCGGTTGAGCACACGCTTACCATACGGAAGGTCCCAGTTTCGGGTCCGGGCATCGCCAAAAAGTAGCTGCCGACCGATAAACGGCCCGTGCAGCAAAAAATGTTCGACGAATAATACCCCGTGTAAGGGAGTGCACGTTAAATATCCTTCAAAGTCCTAACGCTGCGTACGATGTCGCCCTTAACGGTTGCGTTGTGTGCCTACTCAGGTGCTGGCTCGTCACCTGACTGTGGCTCTAAAATACGACGCCCGTCGCCAATAGCACTCGTGTAGCTCTAGTGCGACGATCATTCAAACCTAAAACTAAACTATATTCGAACACAACGGACGGAACACAACAAGACCTCGCATTGAGAGTGGAACCGAATCATTAATTAAAATCGCGGAAGTTCAAAAATGAAAAACTGAAAAAAGTTACCTAATGTAAAACACGCCAATACTGCTACCTAATGCCAAAACAGATTTAAAACGTTATGCAAAAATCCTTTTTGAAAGAAATGGTAAATTAAACAACAAAAACTTCAAGAAGTACATGTTTTTCGGATTTAACTTAAATTAATATTTCAACAAAAATATATAAGTCCAAATTTGTGCAATTGTTCACACTTTGAAATGCCTTTTTCTAAACTTCAAGTCCCCAAAGCATATTTCAAACTCTTTCAAATAAATCATTTGGAAGAAATTAAAAAAGATTTTTTTTACTAATTAAGAATTAGAATCCAATAGAATGAATCAATGCCACTTAATTTTTTTAAAGCTTTTAAACTGGATGCTATAGTAAAAAATCCATTTGTATTTTCGAAATCGGCGTCCAAAAACACACAATGAATTGAAACTTTAGCTTACGGAGCAGAAGTTAAAATTCGCAGACTCTTGAAATTGAACTACACGTACCTTATCTTATCTGAGTTTCAGCATCTTTAACTAAAAGGGGAGGAGCTAACTTTAGGGGGAGGAGCTAACCCAGGGGGCGCTACTTCCTGGATAAGACTGGATATTGAAAATTTCATAATTTCGCTGCCACTTTTCTACCCTAAAAATGCAAATAATTGCGAACTTTTTTTTTTCAAAATTAATGAAATTAAAAGTTGTACGTCCCTATAATCGCGGTTTTTCAAATTTCGTCCTAGTTCATATTGTAAAACTGTTTATTAATAATCAAAAAATTATTTTTATGAATTTCAAAAAAATGCGATTATACGGACCTGCAAATCAGCTGCATGCATCATATAAAAAAAACCGCTTGTAAAAATATTAATTAGAGCCGGAGAAATGTGGCAGACTTTTTATTTTTTTCCCATAGGATTAACACAGAGAGAAGCCTTCGCTTGAGAAGCCGATTCTCGGTACTATTCCCCCTTAACGATGATACCAAAAAAAATCCGCCATTTTTCATACACTTGGGGTATTTGGAGTCGTTACAGAAGCTCATCTCGATAACTCTTTTTTTCTCTCTTTGTTATAAATGAATGATAAAAATAAAACAAGTGGACAATGGAAAAACATCGTCAATGTAAGTAAAGAAAGGAGTTTTAATTTAATAAGCGCGGACAATTTTTTATGCATTAAATTTATTTTGACGATGGGAAAAAAGTTTTCTTAGTTATCTTTGAAAAATGGTGCAACTGCTTTGCTTACATTTAAGATATTTTTGCATTACGCGTTGTTGACAAGTACTCGTAAACGCACTTTGGAGTGTTTACTCAACAAAAACAATTTGCCTTTTTGTTTCGAAAAACTTATTATTTTTGCCTAATTAAAAATGGTTTCTACATACCTTATTTCTATATCTATTTTATTAGAGTTAGCATATTTTCGAAAATCGAATCCCGGATACAGTTTCTTGATAAAAACATACATTTATGGTCATTCAAGTAGTCATTTTTTAAGATGGCATTTTTTTAAGTATTTAAAATTAAAAAATTTGTTGACAAAACTTAGGTAGTGATAAATAATGGATAAATTTAAAAAATGACCATAATTTTTAAAAAGGTCTGATAACCCAGTTTCTTCCCTAATTTTGTGAATGAAAGGAACGCTGAAACAGTATTTCACGAGCAATTTCATAAAAATTTAATTAGTGAATATTTAAAATTAATTCCTCTTAAGAAAATGTCAAGTTAACAGGCTACTTATGTTACGAAGCACAGTTCAACCACTTTAAGCAATAATGATTGATTCACATTAGCTGAGGAATATGTCATTAAACGCATTCTGAGTATAAGCTTAAAACACAGAGTTTTAGATTAGTTTAAAATATCATGCTTTAACATTAAAATGCTATGATGTCCTTCATTTTTAATTACTTTGTAACTGAGTTACCAAACTTTACCAAAATGTTTGGTAGTTTTAAATTTACTGTAGGAAAGGACTATAGAATGAGAGGGCAGGAAGATGTTCATTTATTTATAAGTAATTATAAATATTCTTCTCGATTCGATTTTGACTTGTTTTACGATATGAAGTTGAGCCACTTTCGTCATTTCGCTGAAGTAAAGATCATTCAACGCAATGATGATTTATAACACAGCCGAACACATCCTCCGAGCTCGGGATTTGAGCTTTAATTACATTTCCGACTCACTTTCCATCCTTAAAAGTTCGCGTAAATGGCATTCGGATTAATATTTATTCAAAATTGGAGGAATTTTCACGCGAGTGCACATCTTTGGAAGGGGCGCATTTTTTTCGTATTGTAAGGGTGTTGTGCAGAAAGGCATTGGGGGCTTTATTTCAAACTCATTCTGTTAAATATTATATCATGGGGATTCATGGGATGGAAGTACAATTTCACTTCCGTCGCACGTGAAAAGTTCAGTTGACGCGTAACATTGGCTCTGCTGTCATCCGTGAGTACAACGAACATGACCGGATCATGGAACGGGATTAAGATAAGCTGGTCATTTTCAAACACGTCACTTATTTTCACTACAAATACGTTCGGGTTTCGATTTTCATAAGTTGAGAGATAAACACTGACAACCGGATTGCATCCATCAGAGAGCAGACTTCGAAAGGATGATTTTGGTTCTCTTTCAAATGGACAACAGGCAATGTAAATTTATAGCTCCCTGTTGCTTGTGCCACGAGTAAATCAAACAGGTTCCAGCAATATATAATACTCCCAATAAAACTTTATAATCTCACTCTCAAAACTCTGCTAAATTATAAACTCGAAAAACTTCGAGGTGGTCAAATGTCCCTGGTTCCCACTGCTAATTTTTGCTTTATTAAATAAATATTCATTAGCAGCTGCTCATAATGCCAACTTCAACACGAACATTGATTCAAACAGTTTCATTAATTTTAGTTAAAATTTGTAACGTAAACTTCTTTAACGAAAAGGTTTTTTTTTAAACTTGGTTTTAAATATTGACTAGAAAATACATTTTTCAGCAAAGCAATACGTTTATCCAAAATATAAGTATCAATGTACTATTTGATAATAAACTGTACTATTTGATGTGTATTTGATTAAACAATGTACTATTTGATAAAATAACATTTAATATAACTCCTATATAATCCGAAAAAACTTCAAACCACGTTTACGTCAAAACGATCATTAAAAAGACGACATCTTATTGGATAGTTCCAACAAGAATTAGAAAACATTCCTTCTATTGCTACTCTTAACGAAATGCATCATTTTCTTCTTTAAAAAATATCTTTTGGAAGAAATATAAGTGGGTGGCTATTGTCTTTTCGAACATGAAAAAAAATACGATTATTTACTGTTTTTATCTTCTTGAACAAGAAAACTAATCTTGCATAGCTAAGAAAAAATTAAAAAGGCATGATGAATTTTTTTAAAGTATTATTGCAAAAGAATACCTGAAACGTAAAAATAAAAGATTTTAAAATGTAAATTTTTTCCATTAAAGAGGAATGGGTCTCCAAACCGAAGCGTCTCTGTGTTAATCCTATGGTCTAAAAAATTTATGGCTAAATACTCCTCCTGTTTCAATATTTTTACAAACTGAAAATGTACTAACTTTAAATGTTACTGGCTTACAGGGCTTTGTGATTCCACTTTTTGAAAGGGGTTCTAATATTTCATTGCAAAATTAATAATTGAAAATTATGTAAAATATTATAATCCATTTCAAAAAGAGGAATCGCATATTTCTGTAAGCCAAGCTACATTATTAAAAAAAAACTTTTTTTTTCAAACTATTCAATAGCGCGAGTCATTTGGCTAAGAAAATTATCCTTCCTATTGTATTAATAGAGAAACACTTTGGTTTGGAGACTCGCGCCCCTCTCAACCTTTAGGTGAAATAAACTAAATTTCAAAACTAATATTTTGGAAATGTGCGATTGGCAACTTGAACTCAGCTACATAGTAAGTGCTAATACTATGTTGCTGAGTGAAACCTTCGATAAAACGGAGAGCATTAAAGCGATAAAAAGGAAATCATATTTTGAGAGTAAATCTTCAAGGAGACGCGTTTCTTTTTCTGGGATGAAAATGCGAAAAGTATACTCAGATAATACAGTGTATCAAGTGGATTTCATTTATATTTCACAGCAGAACTGGCATTAATATTAATGAAAGAAATTCCATTCTTATCTCCTTCCCTTCGCCAGTTTTCCAATTTTCTTTTAAGGTGAGCTCATTAGAAAATTGGGTAAAAACCGTTTTTCTCAGAGGAACAGCTTTGTATGTTTGTGCTAGTTGGGTTGGCACTGTCGCTAAACGAGGCTTATTGGGTCATTTAGAATCCAGCAATCAAGTGAAGACACCCAACACAACCTTATTACTCTTTCGTACACACATTTAACGTACATCATCACTATGATGCGTAATTTTGCATCCTGGTTAGGTTATGTTTGAAATATCGTCGCACTAGAGCAACACGAGGGTTATTGGCGAAGGGAGCATTGTACAACCACAATCAAGTGACGAGCCGACACCTGAATGGGCACCCAACGCAACCGTTAAGGGCGACATAGTATGCAACGATTTTGCATCCTGGAAATACAACACCATCCGTTTAAGACGAATCTGTTTCCTGACCAAAATTAATGCGTCAGTCGCGCCCTTTTTTTTAAATCTAATAATATGTTTAGCAACAATCCCAAAAAGTATTTCACAAAGAAAATCAAAACCTTTTAGAAACCATTGTAAAACAAAACCCCTTTTTTACAGCCAGCACTTCATTTTAATAGCTGCGGTATTTAATTTACTTAGGGTGTAAATTGCTTGATGAAATTATACCTAATTGCTATAATTAATTCTTCAAAGTTTTTGTAAAAATAATAAAAAATTTAGGATTGCAATAAACTGCTTCTATTAATATTTCTTTAGAAAATTCTATTTAGTGAGAAGGATTTATAAGGATTTATTTCTCGTATGCTAACCTATCTTTCTTAGGAATGTTCACAGTTAAATCAGAAATTTAAGGTCCCAAGTTTTTTTGGCTCGCTCATCTATAAAGAGATTTTTTTAAAGTTTTATCAAAGTCAATAAATGAAAACTTCATTCAAAACATGTAGAATAAATTTGCAGTACACCTTTCTTAAATTAATTTTCAGATTTGTACCGTGGCGGTTTCAAAATGATATTTTCGCATTTGTACTTCTCAACGCAGTTCTTTCATTATGCAAATTGTTACAGAACTGCTTATTCTATACCATATTCCGACTCTGGTGGAAAGTAAATACTTTAGTTTCCTGAGATTTCACGCATTCAATTCGAATGCTAAATGTGATTAAAGCATGGAACGCAATCAGGGCCTTTAGCATCTTGAGTAGGAGCAAATCCTGCTAATAAAATTTGTGAGGCTGAAAAATGAAATGAAAATTAAACGATCCTGCAATGTTGTGAATAAAATTCGTTTGCTGCTTGGAAGTGCGTATTGGAAAAAAAAATCATCAGCACGGGGAAACCAAAGTTACAGTGAGTCCATGAACATGTTCATTCTGGAATTAAAATCGGGACCCCCATACCAGAGAACACCTTCCGAAACACACCGATCATTTCGCCCTCATCGCCTATTTCTCTGCTAATTCCTGAAGCACTCATTTCATCGAATTATATAGAATATCACATAGGCACTTAATTTTAATAAACAAAGCAATATTAAATATCTGTAATGGATATAATCTAATTATAGCGTGAAAGATCAGGCATGGTTGAATATTCCACAATTAGACAGGGTCCCTTGGGCAAACTGACATTATTAATTATTCACATTTTAAAACAACAAAAATCCGAATAGACGTTTAAGAAATGACTTTTACAAAACTGGTGAAAAAATAACACTCATTTATTTTCTTGGCCATTTCTATTATTTGCTGAGTTGGGTTAAACTATGAAAAAAAAAATGGGATTCGATAAAAACAAAAATTTGAAGTAAAAATGGATGCAGTGACATGTTCCTGAAAAAAAAATAGACCAATCGCTGTTGATGAAAAAACCCTCTTAGGTGGCAAAACTTCAATTTTCTTCTATCGATTATTATTTCGGGCCAAGTTGTCGCTTCTTTTTATGTCTGTTGCGAGAAGAAAAAAAAACTTTTTCTATTGGCGAGTTGTTTTTTGCTTACTTCTTTATTTAAATAGAAAGAATTGAAAACATGAATGGGTTTCCAAACAGATTTCCGCTCGTCTGTGTCTGTCCGTCTATCTATACGTTTTTATCCGTCTGATTTTCTTTTTATTTTTTTTTTATTTTTCTCAACTTTTATTATATGATTGGAGGCCTATAGTTCATTTTTTTAACCGTATGTTTTATAAGAATTTCTGTAAGTATTAAAGGAACGGGAAATATATTGTTCTTCTATTTTAGTGTATTGTTTTTTCCTGCGTTGTATAAATTCTTAAAAGTTGATTTTTTATTTTGCCTTATTTGATAATTCACGCTTCGCAATTTCTAAACTTGTATGCTCAAAATACGGACTAATTTTCTTTAGTTTCGCGCTTTTGTAAATTAAAACGAGAGGGATTTTTATGTAAAAGGTTTTATTTCAAAGTAAAATTACATTCTGTTATCAGTCATAATTTATTAGATTTAAAGCAATAGAGGATCGTTGCGCAAAAACGCATCCCCCAATACTACAATTACTTATGAAGATATGCTATTGATTGTAAGTGCGTAGATGTTCTCTATGAATTGATATTTGCTGATTTTTTTTTCATAAAAGGATTTGATTTTGCTTAAAACAAAAGCTATAATGTACTCGTTTATATTATTTTTAAAACTATTTTATTGGTAGAATTTGCAAATAAGTTTGTAGTGTTTTATTTCGTATAGGAAAGCTGTAAACTTTTAAATACCTTATAAAAAATTCCTTACAGAAAACAAAGCCCATGTTCAACCCTGAACCTATTTATTGATTTTCTCCCCTACAAGTTATAAATATTAAAGAAAATGGTTTCGCTTAAATCCTTTCCCAGGCGCATTTAAACACATCCGCCTCTCTATTTGTTATCCTTCGATCCGCGTCTGTTGCCACCGACAAATTGAATTTTCCTGATTTATTTGAATCATCCGGGAATAAGAGGGGGGATTTTTTTCTCGTTTCAGCAAAGAAACCTGTTTAAGGAAAGAAAACGGCCAATTTGAGTAAAGTTGTTGCTTGGTTTTTTTTTTTTAAGTTGTAAAAGCATGTTTGAGTAAACCTATGCAGGAGCAAAATTAATTTTATTTGAAAAATGCCTTCATAACAGTAGCAACAACTTAGAAGCACTTCAACCCAACATTTATGCACGAAACAGAAGAATCGTTTATTTCTGATATTTCTTCTCTTGCCTGTCGAATAAACTTGAATTCAAAAATTTAATTTTTAAGGATTGAAGTCTCTTTGGCCATTTCAAAATCTCTTGAGGCCAATAAATGTGTGCCGGGCATGGGACGATGCCAGAGCTGGCACAACGTAATATCTTATAGCATATATCTTAACCCTATACATGACGCTATTTATTGGCGGGTTTATTTTTAACGTATTACGATCCGTTAATGGGTCGGCTTAATACGAGGAACCCCACAAAGTATCTTCCTTGGCCTTAACACAACCGCCAACCGCTTCAAGGGACACGAATGGTGTCTTCGTTTAACATGCCTTTTTCGCTAACATCCACTTTCAAGAGATTACTGTTTTAAACAGTCCAAAGAATTTATTTTTGCTAATTACTCCACAATCAAAGCTCTCCCTTTTATTGGAACTTCGGGCGCTCCCCTCCCTCCCCTTTGAGTATCTTTTCGATTTAAAACTCTCGACTGCATTTCCTAGGTTGCGTTTGTTTGCTCTTCATCGCTGAGTGCCCGAGGGAGAATCGAAATAAATATTATGAGTAACAGTAATCTTCTCTTCAACTAGACCAAACAATCGGAGATCATCATGTTCATACTTAACTTTCAGAACAATTGTAATCCCTTTAGATAACGCACTAAAATGTATTAAGAGAATATTAAACTATCTAATTGTTGTCTGCAATTTAACTGAACAAATTTAATAATGAGAAATTAAACTAAAGAGTAACGGGCACCAAACAAAAAAAAATGAGAATTTGATCAAAATTGATTTTGTATCACATTGTTTTTGAAATAACAGCCTAATGACATTACTTAAGAGTTTTTTTGACTAGGATAAAATTGTGGGGGACTCAAAAGCAATCGAAGTAAGCATTTTTTAGTATGACAAATATAAATTTTCTTCATGTCCGATTAAAAAAGGCCATTTACCAATAAATAAATGATCGCGAAATGCAATTTATTCCATTATATTTGGATAAGTATTACTTTGATTTTATTTTTTTATATGTTTTAATTTTTAATCTATACAATTTTTAAACTAGATACACACACTAGATAAGAAAATGCATCTTTCTAAATAAATTGTGAGCAATTTTAAATTCCATTAATTCTTATCCACATTATTTTAAAAACTAGTTTCTTAGGATGAGATCCCTATTTTGAGCTATTTCAAAAAGACAACGGCTTTTCAACTATGGACCTTTAACCCTTTCAGTCCCAAAAATTTACTACACTACAGAAACATCTGATATTCACAAACTAAGCTTATATTAGGCAAAATATATGAATTCCATAAGAAAAAAATTCATTTAAGGTAGGCGAATACCCAAAATTCTAAAATGTTTACTATTACTTTAATTTTTTCCAAATTTGGCATAGTGATTTCAAATATAATGAGCAATGCTTTTTCGGCAATTTTTTTTATTTAAATATAATTGATTTATTTTAAACGGTGTTTTTCACCAAAAAAAAGGGGGTTGCGCCAACACTTCTAGTACAAAAAGTTTTACATTAATTTACCTGAAATATTTTACAGATGCTATTTCAATATATATCTGTGCCATGAACCTCTAACATCCGGTGTAAATACATAAGTTTAAAAAAAAAGTCCAAGTGTAAGTTAATCGAAAAAAATCCTTTTTTTGTGGTTAATTTATAACATTTTTCTTAATAACTTCTTTTCTTGTAACTTTTATGCAACTCTAGAGGGTCATTGCATGCATCAGTTCAAAACGAAGAATTTAACACATAATTAATGTTAATTAGGATGAAAATTCAATGTGGTAGACTTGTTAGCGTAAACCTCCTTTTTTAGTAGAAAAACACCGTTTAAAATAAATAAATTATGTTTAAACTTTAAAAAATGCCTAATAATTCATTATACAGGGTGAGGCAAACAAAACCGGCCCCGAGCTAGAGATAGGAATACGTTAAAATGCTTGGCGAGAAAAACTCTTGAAGCCGCCTGAAACCTGTTTTTGCATTGGTTGGATCGGATTAGCTTCACATTAGAGCTACTCATAGACTAGTGGCGAATTCAGATCTTAGTTCGTATTGTATGAAGACGTCCCATAATGCAAATTTAGGGTCTTGCAATCAATTTAGAATGTTTTGTATTACCAAATACAAAAAGGTCCGATTCTCTAGGATAAATAACGATCGAAACAATCAAATAATCACTAAATCTTGATCAGCTCTACTAACCTTGTTTATATTCCATTCCAACTAGCTTTTAAAGGGTCATAGGAGTCTTAAAAATGTGCAAAGAAGGTACTACAAAGCATAGTTTGATCTTTCATGTAATTTTTTAACTACTCAATTTATAAGTATATTTTTTATATGTAATTCTATAAGCTTTATTTAATATAAAGCAAATTTTAAAATTTATGAAACTTTAGCCAAAACTAAAATAAATGATATTAAACATGAAGCTATTTGAACACATTGTGATTAGGCTTGCGCGGCAAATTTTGAGGTCAAAATTGAAAAAATGACCAAGAAAATGACTTTATATTGTACAAATATGTATAAACAAAGACTTATACCTAAATTCTCAACTCAATTTTAATAAGAAATTATTTAAAAAAAATTAAAATCAAAATTTTAAAATTTTTATTATTATTTTTTTAGAAAAAGTTCTTAAAATAATTTCCAATTAAAATTGAGCTGAGAATTTAGGTATAAGTCTTTGTTTGTACATATTTGTACAATATAAAGTCATTTTCTAGGTCATTTTTTCAATTTTGACCTCAAAATTTGCCGCGCAAGCCTAATCACAATGTGTTCAAATAGCTTTATGTTTAATATCATTTATTTTAGTTTTGGCTAAAGTTTCATAAATTTTAAAATTTGCTTTATATTAAATAAAGCTTATAGAATTACATATAAAAAAATATACTTATAAATTGAGTAGTTAAAAAATTACATGAAAGATCAAACTATGCTTTGTAGTACCTTTTTTGCACATTTTTAAGACTCCTATGACCCCTTAAAAGCGTAGCGTAGTTGCCGGCAAATAAGTCGCCAAGCGTTTGCTTGGGCTTAATATTGAAGCGATCAATAGCTTCAGTGAGTAAGCCTGTTTTTGTATTGGTTTTAGACTTGGCAACATTTCTGTCGTATTCTAATCTCCATCTCGGGGCCGGTTTTGTTTGCCTCACCCTGTACTTGAAATCAGTATGCCGAATTTGGAAAAGATTGGAGCAATAGTAAAAATTTTAGAATTTTGGGGAATTTTGGGTATTTGCCTACCTTAAATTCTTTATATGGTTTTTAAAACAATGCCAAAAATTTTTAACTGTGGAAAACAACAAAATAAAAAATATGTGTGTTTGGATGTCATAGCATAAACATTTTGAAAAAAATATTGAAAGTGATGATGCCAAATGGCATCACTGGGACTGAAAGGGTTAAACTGATGTCTGTACTTCTTAATATGCAAAATGATATTTTTAATGATTAGTATGCACTCTTTTTTTTCACATATACCTTTGATTTTTTTCTGTGAGTTCATAGTTGAAAAATCCGTTTTTCGGAAAAATTTCGGTATTTTTTTCGCAAAAAAAAAGTGTATATTAAATAAAATTGTAAAGTATACTTCTATTATTCTAGATATTTTTTTAATACATTAAAAGTTGTTGATAACACAAAATCTGAAGAGTGGGAATTTGAAAATTAAAACAATATTGTAAAACTTTAATTTAGACAAAATATACACGTTTTTTTTCTAAATCCAAGAACAAGAAAACCATAAGAATTGTTAAACTACGGCAGCCATTCAACAACTATCTAACCAATCTAGTTTATCATACCAAAAATCCGGTTTACAACCCTATTCATTAAGAATCGAGGTTTTATTTTAGCAGAATCACCCTGCTTAAACTCACTCATACTTTCCAAACGGGACACAATTTAAAAATAAACAACTCCCTGTTAGACAATAAAAAAAATGTTTTCGTGTCGGAAATCTCAATTCATTTTGGAGTCGAAAACTTTCTTCGATCCCCGGCGGAATCGAAGTTTCTTTTTGCACATTATGCAAATCGGGGCCGAGCTGTTGTTTGGAATTTGATTAAGGGAAAGGAAGGCTCGGAGGGGTGAAAGGACTCGGGTGAGACGTCTGGTTATTGCTGGGGGATTGGAGCAAATACTTTTGTATCAACTCTTGCTGTACGATTTTTACACAAAACTCTTCAACCAAAAATGTAATTTCATTCAATTTCACTGATTTTTCCTAGACAACAGCTCAGCGATATTTATTTACACCGTATGCATTCTAACTTTAAAATTAAAATATAATCTCACTTTATTCTGATGTATAAAAAATATGTATGTTATGAATTGCCTGCTAATATGCATACTTTTACGTACAGGCAACTTATTACTGTGATTTATTCACATCATTATGCTTTATTTCTAAATATATAATTTTAAAATATTTAAAGAAAATAAAATATCTAATTATCAAAACCTATTTTTTAAAAAAAATATTTCAACAAAAAAAAAGAATTTAACGGTAATTAATCATAGAACTTCAATTTAAATTAAATAACTGCAAAATAAAACCCTTAATTGCGTTTTAGCAATAATTTGAATTAATACGTATAATTAATAAAGTGTCTTAAATGTAACAAAATGTCAATAAGTGCTCCTTTTGAAAATATTTGGTTATATTGCACCGCATGCCTAACAGTAGCGTATCGCACAATTATGACTTTTCGAATTAAAAATGTTATAATATTCAAAACTTAATGCCAAGGGACTCAAGCAAAACTGAAATCGATAGGTAGCATATTTAATCGATTGAATACAGCTCTTTATTTTCTAAAATGAGAAAAATAAAGTTTACACGATTTTTCCGAAATTTAGCTTTTTGCTTTCACGTTATCACTTTAAAGCACCTAGAGCGATATTCTGTATTCCCTTGTATTAGTTTAGTGATCTGCTATCCGTGTTTAGATATACATTCTAAATCATATAACCGACTCATTCGAATCCTACTTTGTCTACCGCACCACTTTGTGTCCAGTGCCATGTCTTTATTATTTTTTAACATGACTGCTGAGCAGCAAAGAATGCCATCAACTTTGAAGACAAAGTCGGTTTAACGAGATGCTGTTCATACAGTTCTTGTTTTCCTAAACCCAAATGCCACATCTTGTACGAGACGGGTGGACTGATGGAAAGAAGAGAAAGCAAAAAAGAAAAAAAAAGCAGTTCTCGCCTCGCGGGCACCTGTCATTTAGCAAATGAACCAATTTATAGTAGACCAAACAAAATTTCTCGAACCGTGCAGATTCTTTTTATACAATTAATGACACAAACGAATTGAGGGCCGTTTTTAAAACATTGGCATTCTATTATAAGATGTAGGGGAGAGTGTTGTACCTTGGGACACTGACAATTTTTATTGGCAATATTCATACATTGTTTATTTCTAATAGTAGCCTTAACCAACAGACATCAAAATGAAATTTAACACCAGCATCATTGAATTGATAAATTGGTGACAAAAAATAATATTTCATTACCCCAAAGTAAATATTTTTCTCATTCTAGTATAATTTTTTACCTTTGTACTTTTACAAAAAGTTAACTACATTTTATTTCTTCATAAAAGAGAAGATTTTAAAATATTTTGGTTATGAGAAAATAAATGCATTTAGATTGGCCACTATCTTGCTTTTATTTAAACCATGTAGTGTGCTGTACCTTGGGACAGTAAAGCATATTGTATCATCCTATAATGTTAAATAATTTGGACTTGCAATTTTGCTGTATAATTTAAATTATTCTTAAATTATTAAGTTTTATTTGTGTATTTCCTTGAAAAAACAATAAAGTTTGTTTCCTGACACAAATTTGTTCAAGTGTATGACTATTGACTGAATTATAAAGTATGTCCCAAGGTACAACATCATATTGTACCTTGGGACAGTTTATCCTCGCTACTTTAAATGAGTGGCAATTTTTTAATTTCATGCTGCCAGAATTCAAAAATATATATTATAGAGGAATATATTGGTGTGTTGAAATGCTGCTTTGAAATTTTTATTTTGACTATAATTATCGAAGAAAAAAATTAAAATGTAAAAATTGTCCCAAGGTACAACACTCTCCCCTATCTGGTTTTGTTTTCCCCACTGCTTTGTCGCCGGCTGCGAAAATGTATTATTTTTTATCATTGTAAGTCAAAGCTGCTGAGTAGCAGAATATGTGGTAACTTTCTGGCTTTCTTTTCAAGAAAATCCAATTATAAGATATAAATAAAATATACTCTCTTAATAAAGCAAAAGAGTGAAATCCACACCAATAGGAAAAGCGCATTTTCGACACTGGAAGGGAGTGAAAGTAACTCCTAAATCGTTCTGAATCGCCCTAAATCCCTCCTAATAGCCTTAAAATCACTCGTTTGTTGTTAAGATTGTTGGAGTTAAACTAAAACATAAGAGTGAAATCCACTCTTACAGGGGAAGTGCATTTTCGACACCGAAAGGAGTGAAAATTAACTCAGACCGAGTTAAAATTGCTTGTTTGTTTTAAGAGTGGATAACTATTATGAAATTCATAAATTCAAGAATAGCACAAAGTAATTAAAATACTTTTTTAAAAATTATTATTATTAAATTATCATATTTAAGAAAATAAGCACTTCTTCACTTAAATGAGAAGCAGTCCGTTAAGAGTGTCTATTTTCTACAATCGAGCTACACCATAACCGAGTTTCTGGTGGAAAAGTGGCAACAAAACAACCATCTCATTTAAACCACCACCCGTTATTTAGAAGAAAATTAAATTATCGACAAAACATTGTTCACGACTCGTGCAGATTCCCTTGATATTAATCAATGGGCCGTTATCAATAAGACAATTCGTGATTATGCGCTGTTTCGTTATGAAACATTTATAAATTTATGGTGATATGTTGCGTGGAGTGCTTGTTTCAAAAGAAAAGGAAAAATCCAGGGCAGGTAGAGAGTTAAAACTTGCTCTTCACACTAACACTTTTTTCAAACTAGTGCGACGATAATTCAAACCTAACCTAACCAAACTTAATATTGGACTTTAACTTTCGAATGGCCAAAACACACACATATAAAAATAATTGGCTGACACTATTTCTAAAACTCGTATATTGCATTCTTATTCTAGTATTAATATTAGCAATAACCATGTCTTTAAATAATTGAGAGAAGAGCACGAAAACAAAAAATGAATTTTTAAAAAACTTATCAGATATCTAATTAAACTTAAATCCGTCACAAATAATGCCTTGAAAACATTTAAATCATTTTATTCAAATCAGAATAACCCTCCTCGAAAAACAAACATTAGTTTAACCGAAAATAAAATGGGAAAAGGGGAAAACATTTATTTTCGTTTCAAAATTCGTTCCCGTAAAAACTGTCGTGTATATTTAATGAGTCGCTCGGAGGTTTATTTTTATAATAGCATAAAAGCAATTCCATCGTGCTTTATTTCAACATTTTTTTATTACTCGTAGGTAACGTGTAATTTTATTTTCTCAACCGAGCAGAGAATGATTATTATCTGGTGGAGTGTCTGCTTCAAAAGAAAGTATTTCACCCCTGGGCCTATTTTCATTTGGACAGTTGAGATTTTCTTTTTTTCCGAGAAAGACAATCATAAGTCAGTTATTAAAAATTTAACGCACCCCATTTTCAGTGAAATTCGAACCTGAGGTTGCGTTCTGCTTTTTTAGAAGTCCCAAAATTAACTATGAAATCTATCATTCTTCGTTATATTGCAACCATACATTCTGTATTAATAGGGTTACTTGCCAGCCGTTCGGCATTAGCCCGCACCGTCCATTAATTTAAATATCATGTAGTAAAAATATGTCCGGTAATTTTTTTTAAATGTGAAAAAATAGAATTGAAGCATATTTTTAAATCTCCTTTTTCTCATTTGTCTCGGAAAGTTTTGATTTGGACTTTTGAAAGAATATTTTCTGCCGTAAACAAAGACCTGTCAATGAGGCGCTACTTGGCTCACACGCTCCATCACGTGATTTCCTAATATTTTCGGCAAATGCCTTAAACTAGGGCATTTTCTAATATATTTAATGATCAGATATATTCAATGATTGAGCATCTTATGATAGTTGAATTTTATGTAAAAATAGGATAAAACTAAAAACAAGTTATTATAATTTTGATTATTTGTCAAAGTAACGACAACTTGCTAATTGTGCTGAATAGCGAAATATGACGCTCTTCCAGTAGTTCATTTGTTTCCGTATTCTCGCCAGCTGTATTTTGAGAATCCCTGTAAATCACTCCACGTGCCTTACTCGAAAAGAAAAACAAACACATCCCGAAGTCTTTTCGCCTTTACACCACACCGAAGAAGGATTGGGGGGGGGGGGGGGGGGATGGAGTCACCACTCCAGACCGCTTTTATTTTTTATCTGCAAGCGAAACTTTTTATTTAGACGTTTGATTCTCGGGAATCTATAAATCACATAATAAATCAGGTCCAACTGGGATAGTCTAAACAACAGCTGGATCGTAAAGGATGATGGGAGAAAGAACTTCAAATTTGCAAACGATTATTTTGTCTAATTTTTCTTTGTGAAGGGTGAAAACACTTGAACACGTGTCCTTTGGTGAAAAACTTACTGAAACTAATAAAGAGAACAGAAAGAAGCGAATGACAATCGAATATATCTAATAAAAAAAAGGAAGGATCGTTCTTTTCCCCTAAAACTTTTGGAGAGAAACGATAAATTATTATGTAAGATTGTGTCCAGGAAAACAATTACTTTAATTTTGCACCATTTTAATTACAATTTTATATTGACTTTTTTAAAGTGGAAACCAACGAGAAATTTGACGGAATCCCTCCGTCTCCCCCACTTTTTTTTTATGATTTTCGGCACGACCCCTTCCCCCTAAACAAGTCATGTTATTTAATGACAGCCCCTGACAGTCTTGCACTATGTGGGCTTAGAAACCTTTACCACAATAAATTATAAAAACCCCAAGTATATTTTTAAAATTAAACATTTTTCGTTTCAAAAATGTCCTAGTTCATTTGAACAATACCTACTTTTTTTAAAGGGACATAACACATAAGAAAACTATTTTACGTATCAATTCAAAATAAAATAATTTACCCATTAACGATTGTATTATTAAAACTTTAACATTTTATGAGACCAACTTAAAAGTTGACATTACAAAGTATTGTTGTATATTGTATGACATAACAAGAATGGAACAAGTCCGGGATCCTGAAAATACAAATATCCTACACATATAAACGTTAAAAATGCAAAAAGTGTCGCAGTACTGCACAATCAGGTCAAAGAATGTTAAAAAACCGCGTTCGATATGAAGATGAAATCATGAAGTCATCGCCTCCAGCACCTGAACAGGCATCCACCTCGAAATAAAAAATTTAAAAAGTTGTTCCATAAACCTTATGAAAACTTAAATAGAACCGCAGAATCAAACTTTCATATTTGAATATCACCACACACATTGGGATAAGAATCTCCATCTTGATAAAGGTTTTTTCTGCAGGGCGAACTTTCCTTTATGCGGGATGACATTCCTTTCTGTGCGAGTGCATCTTTTATGACGGGTGCACCTGACGACGGCCATAAAGGAGCCCCCCCGCACAACACCTTATCGACACATTCGGCAGAATAACATGAAAAAGAGGAAAAAATAGGGTACGAAAGAAGCCATTTCCCTACACAGTACCTTTTCTTTACCAATACGATAGGATGGGGTGACATCATTTTAGCCGAACGCTTTGTGATCAATTAATTCATCGATCATTTTTTTAGTTTATTAAATGTGAGTAAAGCAACCACGATAGCTCTTGAAGAGACAGTGACCATTTGCATAAAAAAGTATAAATAATGTCAATGTAAATGCTAAGAAGTTTTTTTTGGAAATCTAACTCATCGTTGGATGAACTGCTTGTTACAATTTTATCAAATCAAAGCAGCCAACCCGCAATATGTTCTCTGGCTAGGATAAAATAAACATGTGTAATGCACGTTTTCGTCGAATAGCAGTTCGTACTAGTTCCTGTCGTATTAACAAAACCGATTACTTTAAGCTTTTATTTGTCACAACACAGAATTCTGGGATCATTTAATTTTTTTATATGTGTTATAATTTGTTCGGTTCCTAAAACTGCTGAAACTCGTGTTTTGCAACTAAAAACATTTCAAATCTAAAACAATTATAAATTTATATATTTATCACGACTCATCAAAGTTTAATATCGTAATGTAAATGATTATTCAAAATGAAACCTAAAAAAAATAGCATTTAAACGATTTCCAAGTTGGCGATTTTCGAAATATATTCAGTGCTCGGTTAAATTATAACAAATACTTAAGGTAGAGTTTTTATTTTCCTCCTCATTGTGTGGTCCAAATACTGAGGAGGTTGCAAAAAGACGACTATTAATATATTCGTCGCTAGAAATGACAATTTCATTGTTTCGGGAGGGACATCGTCAATATTTGAGTCGTACACACGATAAAATGAGCCACGGGTAGCGAGGTAGGTAAAAAAAAAGCGAGTTATGGAGGAGTTGCACTAGAGCTATAAAATAAATGTTGGTGATGGAATTTGTTTAGTAACTATCATTTTAACCAACCAATCAATTTATTAAGATTTTATAAGAATTTGAAAAATGAAAGTTTTCTAAATAAATTTAAGAAAAGACGGCGCAAATATAAAATATTTTATTTTAATTCTATAGTATTTTATTTTACCATGGAGTTGTTGAAAAACACAAAATTTCGTGAGCAACTCCAATAAAAACTATGTAAAAAACGAAAGTTTAATTTTATTATTTCTGATATTCTTTTTAGGTGTAAGGTACTTTTTGATTTCAAGATCCTATGAGAAGGTAAAACTTCTAACAAAAAGTTATGCGCATTTGTCAAGGCAAAAACTAAGAATTAACGAAATTAATTTTGTAGTTGTCGAATCATAACTATCACTGATTATTATTTACAAAACTGGGGTGAAATTTGTGTCTGGAATAAATATATTCTTACTCAAATTACATCAAAACACAAATTAAAATTGACCATTTCAACGAAAAATTATAGGATTGTTATTTAAATCGCTCAATGCAGTACAAGTATTTTAATCAAAAAATCTTAATCGCATTAAAATCACAAATTCGTAAAATAGTTTTTTTTCTTTTTTTAGAAAGAAAAGTAAGCCCTGCCTATCAGCTCAATTCAATTAAATCTTCAGCATATTTTATCTTCAATATCCAATCTGCATATTTATTCAAACTGTTGGATTATACAAGATTGTTTGAAAACTTCGATATAACTAGAGAACATACCTGAATTAAATCTTTTCATGGAAAATATTGAATTAAACACAATACGGCCTTAAGCCGGTAAGAAAATTAATTAAAAAATGTAATTCTTATTTTTGTCATTTTAAAAACCATAAAACATATCAGTACAGAAACGGCATTGCAAATGGGGAAGAAACAAGGTGTCTTCATTTGGAAATGAAATTAAACCAACACATTACTAGCTTGTTATTCAAAAGTATAGTAGTAGTATAGTAGTCAAGTATAGTATCTTTTGTTTTACGATTTTTTTTGTAAAAGCTACAAATTATACCATTTTTACTATACAATAGTTTGGTGATTAGAGCTTATTTAAATAGTTTTGCTTACACGCATGTCATTATTGATCATTTAAGTCTGATATCTGGAAAATAATGCTTCCACTGATTAGCTACTTATTAACTAGAGCATTCAGATTAACTGTTTCGTGATTGCAATCTGTCTACTTAAAATGGCGTGACTAAAACTCACCATATTAAAATTAATTCCTTTCACCACAATCTTTTTGAAGGCACACGAGGCCGAGGAACAATCATAAAACTCAATCTTATCATCATAAAAACACACAACACCGCGCGCATTACTAAGTACGCACTGCCCGAGATGGGATGAAACAATTGTATCCAAGTTTCCTAACGTTGGCTATGAGTTATGTGCAAATGGCACTTACCTGGAAATTTAAAATTCGTGTCAACTAAAGAGACGATGTTAAAATTCAAAAAGTGTCATTAAAATTGTCATTGTCAACTAAAGAGCAATAGCTTTAAATTGACACTGATTTCGAAAATGTAATTTCTTTTGTCGTCTACAGATGTTTTGCAAACGTCAATTTATTGAAAATTAAAAGAATCGCGTTAATATAATGCATTAAAAATTTCCAAGATCTTTTTAAGTGAATATCATACAGAAAAATATGTATTGCAAATAACTTAAATAAAAATATATTGGTTGGTCAAGATATTTTTTAAAATATTTAAGTGGACCAAAAGTCTATACAAAAGTATGACCAAGTCCGAAAATTAACAAAAATTGGCCCAAGTTAGATGAAATATTATCGCTTTTAACAAATTAGTAAATTAGTCTAAAAATATCTATTTCTTTAGCGAATTTGCTTGATTTTTTCAATTATGTTTAGAATGTTTATTTTGCATTATAAATTCGGAAATGTCTTGATATAGCCATAATTGTAATAAAGCGTCCATCTGCGTTATTTGTTCTTGCATTAAATATAAAAACAAAAAATGTCGTGTATCACAAGGTGCTTCACTAAAGAGTGGAACCCAAGCCCCAAAATACATGGCCAATAAAAAATCATTAAAATACTTCCTTTTAAATTTACCTTAATTATCCAAATAAAAAATTGATGAAATCAAAAGTCTGCTGGTTAAGGCCTTCGGAGCTTCTGGGCCTGGGTGAGAATCCCGATAAGATATGGATGTTTATGTTTTTCGAGTGTATGCGCTCGACGTACGTGCTCGTTAAATCTGTTGGGTCTGAAAGTCCTGTGGGCGGTCATTGCGCAGTTTCCCACGAGTACTGGTCCCTGGAGACTATTTCCCTCCTCTTCAAGTACATGTCTAAATTGTGGAGGTGGATCGCGATAGATGTCAGCATCTGTCGCTTATGTTTGTGTTGTGTGTCTTACTTAACGAAGCACACAAGCCTGAAAATATATGTCTACCTACCAACCAAGTCTGCTCATTTATTGCCTCTAAAGCGGAGCAAAGTTTGATGGGTCAGCTAGTATTTAATAATACTTAAATTTGTTAATTCATAAAAAAAACACCACTATTTGCTCTTTTTAAGCATTAGCATTTTTAATTTAAATGATGCAAAATATCTCACAGATTTGTCTGTTTTGATAAATTTTCGATAGAAATTTGGATGTTAGGGGTACTAGGTATACATACTAGGTATACCTATACATATCGTTATTTGAACATAAAAACCTAATACTATTGATGAATATTGCCGAAAAATTCTATTTTAGTTAAATCGATAAAAAAATTGACGTGAAGGAATTCTTCCCTTCTTTTCCCCAAACTTAGCAGCCCTAGCTACATAAGAATCAAAGTATAGTTCATAGAATCATCTCAGGCTAGTGTAATTGGTTAGAATAAACGCCCCACCAGAGCTACACGAGGGCTTTTATTGCAGTTGAAGGGGAAGGAATACAGGGCCCGTCACCCCTCACCCCACCCCACCCCCAAAAAAAATAGTATCCTGTACAAGATTGTCAGCCATTTCTCAAGATTAATAGAAAAATAAATTAAACTAATAAAGAACTAATACAAAAATATTCGACAATATATTCGGCCCGCAGTTATGTCAAACTGATTGCAAAGAAAACCCTGAAAAATTATCAATCAACAGTTCCTTTTTTCCCTTCTGTACAGAGGGACATTTTAAGAGCGCCCTAAATTTAAAATGCTGACTTTAGTGGCCCTGTTTATGGGAGTAATGATAAACATTTACTTTGTTTTTAATAACAGCTGTTTTGCGGTATTGTTACTTTTCAAATGAAAATTTAAGAGCAGTTTTTAAAAAAGTTTATCCTTTTGAGTCAAAATAGGTTTTTTTTTTAAAATAAAAATATAATTTCGTATAACAGTAGTATAACAAAAAGTTCTTTGGTTATTTTTATTGGTGTAAAATTTGTCAAAATTAGCCAATTAGTTTCCTTTACAGAAATCCATAGGCTTATAATTACAACCGCATCCTATTCTTCATATAGGACTTTTGTGTTAGCTTAAATAAACTGCAGAAAGCCAAAAAAAACTTTTGAAATTTTAAGATTTAGTACATAGGAGTCAGATCCTCCAAAAGTATCTAAAACGGCGCCTTTGCGATAAATTTAACCTAACCTCTTAAGACCCGAGAAAAATTCTACACTTATATTTTTATCTATATAAGCTAAACATACTTTTCTTTCAAATATATACTAAAAAGTATGTTTTTGCAAAAAAAAATATTTTGTTTAGTAGGTACTGACACGTCTTTAACTCGAAAAATAAACATTTTTGTGCTATAAATGCAATAAAAAAGGCCGTATCACTCTTATTTGTAGTTAACAGAAAATTTTAACATTGTTTTAAATGCAAAATGTCTTTTAAATTAACTACTAAAAGAACTTTTTGAAAAGTTTGAACAAAAAATTTTAAAAAAATTTAAGAACTCCTAATATCGTATTGACCCTCGTTCAAATTTTTATTAAAATAAATTACCGATACCTGTCATTGATGACAGGTATCGGTAATTTTATTCAGGCTGAAAACTGATATTCGGATCTTCTATCGGACCAAGTCAATTTGGGAAGTTATTAAAGTGTTCACTGTTTTTGGGGACGTTTTAAAAATTGCCCCCAAACGGGGACGCCAATTCGAAAGAGGATAACGGCAATACCTTAATGGCAAGTCGAAGAGTTGATGCGGTCCTCCGCAAGAGAGCAGGCCACCGGGTGGAAAAGGTATAATACACTCTTAAAACAGGGGAGTGAATTTAACTCAGTCTGAGTTAATTTTCACTCCTTTCCAGTGTCGAAAATGCACTTATCCTATATGAGTGGATTTCACTCCTTTGTTTTAAGAGTGTACAGTGCAATGACATCAGTGCAGGCTGGTGGAATTCATGTCTTTGTTCTTGTGTTGCTCATCCCTGGCTTAATGGGGGGGCGGTCGTTTTCGGGCGCGTCCTTCGGGTGTTTTTACGGCCCGCTCTTTTTCGGCCGCTCATCCTCACGACGAAAAGTTCTCATTTGCAATTCGAATGGAGATGAAATGAGAGCTCGGCTCTTACGCCTCATAGCCCCCCCCCCCCCCCCCCCCCCCCTCGCTAAACTGGTGTGTACTACAGAATAAAAATGAATCGATTGCAATACGTGTTCGGCTTAAACATTATTTGCTTCCTTTTAAGTATTACAAGGTTTTGTCACTTTTGCTTTCACTACTGTATATATTTTTAAAATTTAATCTAAAATATATAAAATAAATATTTAATTAAGGTAGGCGAATACCCAAAATTCTAAAATTTTTACTACGGCTTTCTTTTCCAAATTTGGCATAGTGATTTCAAATATAATGAATAATGCTATTTAGGCTTTTGTTTTTATTTAAATATAATTTATTTATTTTAAACGTTGTTTTTCTACTAAACAAAGGTTTACGCCAACAAGTCTACCACATTGAATTTTCATCCTACGAACATTTATTATGTGTTGAATTCTTCGTTTTGAACTGATACATGCAATGACCCTCTAGAGTTACATACAAATTACAAGAAAAAAAGTTATTAAGAAAATTTTTATAAATTAACCACAAAAAAATGATTTTTTTCGATAAACTTACACTTGGACATTTTTTTGAAAAAAAATTGTATATTTACACCAGATGTTAGAGGTTTATGGCACAGATATATGTTGAAATAGCATCTGTGAAAAATTTCAGGTGAATTAATGTAAAACTTTTATGCTAGAAGTGTTGGCGTAAACCCCTTTTTTTAGTTGAAAAACACCGTTTAAAATAAATCAATTCTATTTAAATAAAAAAAATTGCCCAAAAAGCATTGTTCATTATATTTGAAATCACTATGCCAAATTTGGAAAAAAATTAAAGTAATAGTAAAAATTTTAGAATTTTGGGTATTCGCCTACCTTAAATAAATGCCCCAATCAAAATAATTAACTTATTTATGATTAATTTAGTATAGCGATAACGACCTTCTATTACATTATTCTTCTATTTAAATGAAATTTAGTTGTTTGTAATAGAAACAAACTCACCTTGCTATAGGCAAACACTTAACCCCTTTAAGGCCATACATAAAGTATTTAAAGTTGCTCGGCAGCAATGACTACAGTAAAATATAAAATATATGGTATAGAGCCCTTTCCTTTGCTCCAATCTATTGTCTGAAAAACGAAAACGGTCGACTACCAACCCATTATGTGTGGGTCCCTGGTACAATGGGGAGCTCAACAAGAGACTTTATTTCTCCCGTTTTCCCGTTTTTTCTCCTGTTTTTCCTCCCGGTGCAGCGAGACGGCTCGTCCCCGGAGACCCGCAATAAATAAGAGAAGGAGGAGGAGGAGGACAACTAAACTCATCCATCATCCGCTGTCACCTGCGTCCGGGTGGAGGTTTAATCACGGCCCAAGGAGAAGAGGTTCGAGGTGGAAGAGAGTCGCGCTAAAGCTACGCATGGGTAGGTGGTGACAGGCCTAAAGTAGAAGTAGTTAGAGACCGTCGTCCGACTCTCATTAGGTCACGGAATTATTTTCGTACGGCGATACCTAAATAAAACGTATATGCAAAGGAAATTAATGTTCGTAATGTCGAATATTTGTTCGACTGTTTAATCAATATATTTTTTAAACCTTAGCATTTAGAGCCAACCTTTTTTCAATTCGAAATAATTAAAAGGAAAAAGCAGGTTTTGGCATGTTCAAGTTCAACTGTCGAAGGAAGATGTTCAACAGTTGCCCTCTATCCACCTTCGATGGATAGAGGTCAACATCTTTTTTTTTTATGCACCTTAAAAATTCTGTTTTTTTATATAGAAAGGTATGACATTAAAAAACTAGCTACTACACTTTTGTCCGTCTGTACGTCCGGGCGGCCATTTGTCTACCTGTTTGCCAATGAACTTTTGCCATCTAAATTAGCCTTTGGGATTCAATTTTTATCACTGCTTCATCGTTGTTTATTCGATACGATTGCATTCCTCGAACTTTTTAATCGAACACTAGTTATTATTTTATTGCTAAGTCGAACAAAATGCCAAATGATCCTTATGTATGATTTTTAGTAATAATTTCTGGTTCGAACTCGTAACTGGTATTGGTTGTGCAGTTCGATTTTATCGATTTTAGCTCGTTCTTAACACAAGGACTTACTCAAACTCCAAGATGTGTCAATGGGGTGACGCAGTTTTTAGATTTTGTTGTTTAGTTTTAGAAAAATTGAGGGAAATACAACTAAGATATGCCTTTATGTGCATCACTAATGGTTACCAGATTGTTTTTCCTTGTTGCATTTGTTTTCAATCATTAAAAAAGTTCTTAGTAACATAAATAATGCTTAGATTGGCTGTACAGTTTATGTACAAATACAGTCTATGTGTTAGTCCAAAGCTAAGTTAGTACTTTCTAATAGGATCCATTTCAATAAAAGTTACCTTATGCAGCCGTCATGTACTAAGTGTTAAAACAATTGAGTAAAATTCCGAAAGCTTGAAGATCCCATGCTACCTTTAACCTTTCACATACGAGACACGTCGCCCGTTTGCTAACAGAAAGTTTTCGTCAATGGAATTTGACTTCACGAAACATTATCAAAATATGAAATAATAAATTCATAGATCCACGCGCCGCCCGTAAAAGTGGCGAATAAATGGCTCGAACCCAGTAGCCATCTGCCTAGCATGCTATTGTATCGAGGCCGCTCTCGGAACAGGTTCGCGCTCTCCCTCAAGTCACTCTATGGGTATTCCGTCGGAATGCGAAGAGCGGAGATAGGAAAGGGGTAGAGATGAGATTGAGGAACAGGGAGTAGCGAATTTTAGAGAGAAGGGCAAAGGTTATAACTTAATTTACTATGTAAACTAATAAAACTGTAGTTTTATCGAGACTAAATGAACTTCATGTTTAAAATAAGTTGAAAACAATTATGAACTTACCTCATAGGTGGCGTGTCGAATGGTAATTATTGTGGGGTGAGAATGGAGATAAAAAAATTTGCCAACTCAAATGGCTTTAAATCAAAGTAATAGTTAGCATAATAACCTCTGGGTTTATTTTTTTCTACATTTTATTTTTAATGGGTATCTTTTTAGTTTATTTGTTTAACACTTTTACTGATAGTTAATCTTCTGCAATCATCCGCACAAGAATTCCTACCACAGGCTAAATATTCTTTTTCGAACAGATTTCATTTTATTATTTTTTTAAAACACGCAGTCAACTGCGACTTTTAAAAATATTAAAAATTTTGACTGTCGAGTTTGTTAGGAGTATTATTCTTCGCTAACTTTGGGGTTGAAGCTGCCTCCCCTACTACTCCAATCTCTACACTCCTGATTATATTACTCTTAAAAAGCAAAAACTACGTATATTTAGGATACAATTAAGTATAGAAGGGACGGTAAAAGATTCTTAGTCATCGTCCTTAATCCGGATCTATTGATAAACTATAGTAATTGAATGTGGTTGCAGATAAATGTGGCAGCTTACGGATACAAAAATTACAACCATCTACAACTGCCTAAATTGTCCCCGGGATTTGATTCCAATTTCCTTCCAACAAATAAAGCGATAAGTAGCATAATAATATTCAGTGCAGCTTACTTGGATGAATAGCATCCAAATGTGGTGTCACTAAAATGGCTTCAGTTGGTTTCGCGCCCACCCCTCCACCTTATTCTAGCCCCCGTGCGTGGAATAGATGAAAGTGGAAATTTGGAAGAAAACTTCCCGCGGGGGAGAAAGAACACTCTGGACCGAACAAACATTCGGAAGGCGTTTGGTCCACTGCGGAATTCCATTTCTCCTCTTGACTTGCTCCGGCTCTTTCGCCACTTGAAGATTGCTTGCCAGCAATTGAGTTTTAGAACAGAATAAAATAGGTTTGGGACACGCGTGTTTTACACCTTGGCTCAGGTGGACTCTTCATGCCCTTCACGAATACACTCAAAACGAAACGAAACATTTTAGTTTCGGAGCTTCCTTCCATTCGGATTTCAGATCACCTGCTTTTAACGTGGAATCGTGTCGTACTGTTTTAGGACAGAAAAGTTGAAGTTGCTTATTTTTACTGGGTTCTAAAAAAACTAGCATAAAGAGTGGAAATTCGATTCGTTCCTCGCGGTAAAATACACCCTCAATGTTTGCCACGTGACTGTAGTACATGGCAACTTAGCATCCATGACAAACAGTTTTAAAAATAGGTAATTTCTTCATAGGATTGCCCTATCATATTACACAAAATTAAAGGCATGTATACTAACAAATAAAAGGTTGCACTAGAGGTTGAAAAACCTCATGCAAAATAGAGTTATTCTACCTATACGACCTTTTCTTCTTCCATACAACTTGCTTACTTTTTTTGGTGTTTTTGACTGTATGTTGTAAAATACAAAAAATAGATAATTTATACGTGGAGTAATTTCTGAAAAAAGCTAACGTAATTTTATGATATTGGAATAACAACAATTGAAAAATGCCATATTTTGTTTTAGAATGCTTAAACCCACTTCACGTAGTTTTTGGTGAATTAACGTCGCACTAGAACTACACGAGAGCTATGAGACAACGGACGTCCTCCTTTTGAAGCAACAAGGGGCACGAAAGGCATCGAATAAGGAATCTGACACAAAACCACCGACTGGTGGAATTCGAGGGAATAGAGAAGATAAAAAAAAATAAAGATTTCTACCCCAAAAAAAAGTTTGAGATGGGGAAAAATCCGGATGAATAGAGCGACGTGTGCCTCGGGTGTCAAAACCTGTCAAGAGCGCCACCTATGGGTAGAGATTTCGACTCCCTCCGAGGGATTAGCTGTTTGGTCAAAGAGTAACGTTGTGTCGACTACGAATTTATTGTCAATTCAATATTTATCTATTTTTTTTATTTGATAATTAGGTTGTGTACTGTAGAAAATAGTTTTTAAAGATTTGTTGAGACTTAATTGTATAAGTCAATGAAATATAGAAAAATTTGTGATTTTTTTTTTTAAGTGTTGCTGAGAAAAGGTAACAAACAGTAAGAATAGGATTATGCGTGTGTGATTGATAACTTCCTCAGATGGTTAACTTCTTTGCTCAACACATTGAAGCCGGGAATTACTACACCTATTTGATTGCAATTGGAGAAAAAAATGAAAAAAATGTTTCCATAAACCAGTTTTAAAAAAACGAAAAAAAAAATCTTTTAGTTCCAAGACTACTCATACGATTGCTTTCCTTTAGAAATTGTCCAAACGACACATTTATTTTAAAATATATAAACCGATAAATTGTCAATTAAGTAATGTAAAATAATGAGTTTAAATCATCTTTGTTTATAATATCCCATACGTTTGATCTTTTTTTATATAAGAATGTATTTTCCCGCGGTCTTTCTTTTCTCAAGTTTGACTCCCCTTCCAGTAAAGAAATTTTGAGGGTATTTTTTATCCTGAAGGATTTCCAATCGGTTACATTTTTCGAGATTTTTTTTTTTTTTTTTTGAGTACTGAAGAGGATGATAACATAGAAGTTGGAAATAGGTTTGGAGTATCTTACTATAAGGACTCAAGTTAAAAAAAAAGTTTTTATGAACCTTCAAAGTAGTCTTATTTTTGTATGTATTAATGTACAATTTGAAAAGAATTGTACATTGTAGTCATGGTACATTCCGAGTCAAACTCGGTTATACTTTACTTAGCCCGAACTAAAAATTCGATAATTTGGTTTTATACAACATACTTTGCACAAACTCAAGATATCATCAGGAATAAAAGTTTTTTAAAAATTAGAATTTGCTCTTGTGGTCCAACAATCGAAAGCAAGCCCAGATTCTGAATTAGACAACTGCGACTTAACCATGTTTAAGTAGGCTGACACTAAATACATTACATTAAGTTTTATTTAGATTAGATTTGTTTGTATTGTGTACAAATCGAGTCTATAAAGTTGATGTTTCAATACTAATTAATTGTTATGAAAAGTAACCAATTTAGAAATCAGTTATATTTCATTCAGCAAAAAAAAACTTTAAAGTACACTGCAATGGGGAGGGCGGATAAACAGCTAGTTTCTCTTACGCTGATCCTTGTTTTTTAAGTAGGTAAAATTTATAAATTGAAGCGGAAAAAAGTGCCGACATTTTTGAAAAATTTAGATTTTTGTGTCAATGAACATATTATTAACTTCTTAGATAGACTTCAAGGTAACAACTTTCCTCTTTCTCATAAACATCAAGTTTAGTATATTTTTTATGGTTCATAAGTACAGTTTTGAGCAGATATGAATGCAAACTAAAAAAAATAAGCTCATTTTCACCTTTGCACGGTTTTTCACTAAGCTCTTCAGTTATACCACTAGCACCAAAAAATAAAAAATAAATAAAAAATTTAAATATTTGAAGCTAATTCGTGGGGCCGTAATATTCTGGATGTTTTACATGAAATTCAGCTAACGTGGGCTATTTCGACACTCGCTTCGAATGAACGTTTACGAGATACGGCTGCATTTGAATTACTGTATGTCAATAGAAGCAAGAAGTCCACAAATTCCCTAATGGCTGATGCTTTCTTTGAAAAGAAGGAACACTCAAGAAATTCTCCAAATGACAGGACCCCTTTTTAAAGTTTCGATTCATATGTTTTGAACATGAACAATTTCGACTTTGGTTCAACTAAAAAAATATCTTTTGACGATTGTGGCTTAAGTGACTATTCAGTGGGGCCTCCGCAACTCCATACTTAGGAACAATGCTGGCGGGCATTTGTCAGTAATGGGGATGCATCCAGGGGAAAACGCAATTGGGGGGGGGACAAAAAGCTTTTACTTTTTGCGGGAATAAGTTATGCTCCTCTGATCTTGTTATTCGTTGGATGAAAGGGCGACCACGGTGTAAAGATATGGGTTGTAAAGATGCTGAAAGAGTGGTTTTCGCCAAGTGAAGCCGTGGATCCATTCCTTATAACGGAAAAAAAAACAAATCCCTCGCCGAGTCCACTGGATAGCCTGACTAATATTTGCTTCGCTGATAAACTTTTAATCAATGAAATAATCTTTACATTTTCATAATTCATATTCTATTAGAGTTGTTTTTTGTTTGATAAACCGATAAATAGACCAACTATAAAATATTTGCAAATAATTGAATAATAGACTATAGTTGAATAATAAACTAAACTTTACTGCAGTCCGGTCACCTTACTTATATGGAGTCGCATTGCACAAGATAAATTTGATGAATAAGAATTTTAATACTGTATAAGGAGTAAAGTGTTACAGCATCGCATTACTTTACATTTGCCATTTTACATGGGTATAACCAACCTATGACACGTGAAGCTCAGGGATTCATAAAATAAAACAATATGAACAACATAGGCATAAGAGATTGTTGCGCCAATGTGGAACAATTCTTGAGCAAGCAAAGCTGAACAAGATCTTTTCAAAAGCAAAAAAATCGTTTGGCACAGAAGCTATAATAACTGCACAAAATGTAACATTTAGAGCATAAATACGGGAGATTGTAGCAGCAAAACATAATAAGATTATGTACACTAAATTAGAGCATTATCTCAACTTTGTCGCTTTGCAGCACAATTGTCGCATATTTCCCATACCTTCTTACTCAATAAAATGTAAGATGAATATCTAAATAATGTATGGCGTCAAAAAATATTTTTGTTTGTTTTCTTAAATTTAAATCAGATACTTAAAGAACATGCATATATTGTTGAAATAACGTGGATAATGCGATACGTTTTGTGCATCAATTTGAATTTCAACCTTCTTCACTTTCTTTTCGTCAAGCACTTTCTTATTCTAGACCGAAAAAAGGAAAAGCGATCGGATCGTAAATAGAAGCGGAATAAAAAGAGAATTCCATTCAGCGACGGTGAAAATATGGAAAACTACTTATTTTTTACTTGTTGGTTCCTAAGACCTCCGATAGGGGAAGAATTGGAACACCTAAATAGGAGGGCAAACATGACTTTTAGATGACTATCGAAGTTAACTTTTGTTCGATTTCGCAAGACCACATACGAAAAAGGTTGTAGGTTTGGTTTATTTATATTAGAATCGTTGTCATTTGCATTTGTATATAAAAACTGAAATTCAATGTCATAGAAACAATAAAAATCTTTTTTTAATTGCGATTTAAAAATATGTTTTTTCAAATAAACAGCGGTAAACCAAATAGTAAGCTTTTTTCCCCTATTCATTGGAAGTTTTCTACTACTATGTGGTTCCCACAATTCAGTTCCCAATTGATAATTTCTCTTAATCGAGGCTTAAAATAACAAGTCATCATGTAACTTTAGTACGAATTTAACTCAGCCAAAACCCAACTCAAATCAAAAAGGATATTGTATAATGTATACTAATTTTAAGACATTTTGATGGAATCAAAGGGGGACTCTCAGAAGCATAGGATGCTACTAAGGTTTAAATTCGGATCTTGTTAGCCCCAACACCAGATAATGTTGCTGTAGTTCCTTTAACACAGAACAGACTGTGTTAGACCATCCACAAAATTTGCCCTCAAATCATTTTAAAATCTTTTACATGTAAGTATAGTTTTTTTGTGAGTTGTAAGACATTTCATTTCCGACCAAAACTCTTAAACGTAAGACAATGTGGAAACCACGTATGCAACCAAAAATTTAATTTGGCGCAGAGACGAAAAGATTTACTTCCATCGGTCTTAATTTCGATGAATGAGCTATGCCACGCCGAGAAAGCGGTGTATTTCACGACTTTTAGAGTTCAAAATTCTATAAATATTTAAAGATGAGCGATTAAAACCACTCCATAATTGATCGGATAGCAATTGTGGTGATTTGATGATTAGGGGAGATAGTTCCTTTTCCTGCTGGGGTAAGGAATCAAAACATCCCAACTTTAAAAGATAGAGAAACAAGGCTGTATTTCTGAGAGGGCTGCAAGGGTTGGAATTCGGAAATTTAATCGTAAGTTATAATGTAATTGCGTAAAAAAATAAAATTTATAATTTATATGTGTTAAAATATGTAAAAATACAAATAAAAAGTCCTTTTTTTGTTTGACACCAATGCCTATTAACATCGATTAACAAGAAAACTTGCCATGTAAAAATAAGCTTTCTTTTATGTGTAAAAGCATACGAGAAATGAAAACCATACTGAATAAATAATGTAGGACAAATTAGTTACTAGAAAAACGAATTTTAAAAACCCAATGTTAAGGTTTTTATTCGACGATGAAGGTCGTTACTGGAATTCACAAATGGGTCGTTCATGGGTAAAACAAATATGAACTATAAAATTAGCGCCCACTCCTAAATCCAGTTCTCGCAATAAATTGTCTTTTTGCAGATGAGCCACTTTTACGGCCCGTTGTGAGGGGCTTATCTATCGGATTATTCGTAGTGTTGAGGAAAGAGACAGGTCACTCTACGGGAAGAATGAATATCTCAGAGTAAGGAAAGCACGAAGAGTGGAGACAAGGACAGCCTCTCGCTTAAGTGGCAGACAAAATATGGGAGAGAAAACTGGAAGCGTCCTCTTAGTCATGGTCACCCGTTATTTTAGTCAATGAAATCCCGTTGGTTGGCAAAAAATAATTTAGGATTTGTAAAGTTTACACTGGTTTAATTCTAATCTATTTTATTCTATATATAAAAAATACAAAGAAATTTTGGTTTGGACTAGAGCTATGCTAGAGCTTCCTAACTTCGAAACGTAGTCTCAGAACGTAATCTTTAGCGCCGAATATTGGTGTTCCAGACTGTTTTCCCGAAAAGTATTTTGGAAAAGCAGTGTATAGGAAGAGTGCCACATAAACGCCGTGATATATTTAAGGCTATGTACACATGAGGGCGGTTGACCGCGCGTTTGTCAAACGCGCGTTAGCCAAATACATAGAAACAAATGGGATCGTACACATGCAAACGCGCGCTTTGAATCAACGTCGCCAAAACGCGACGGTTGTAGTTTTCCCTTCAACCGCTACGTTTGCAGCGCGTTCGAGTTACTATACTGGGCATTAGAACGTACACATGTGTTCAGTCGAGCGCGCGCTTTTGCTCGGTTTTGACGTGAATTGTGTGATCTATGATTGTCTTACCATTGTTTTGATCTGTTTGTGTTTGTACAATGGATGCGGAAGCGTTTTTACGATTAATAAATTTGTTTCTAAAACATTACTTTGTCAATTAGGCTAATTTTTTTCCTAATTTTGAGGTTTAATAAAAAATATTGTTGTCATTCTTATATTTAAAAGTATTATATGAATTGTAGTAAATAATTGTAATAAAATACCTTAATGTTACAACGAGTTTTTCTTCTGGTGAAATTGCATCCCTCACAACATATTCACAAGGTGATATGTCATCAGTGATTGAAGATAATAGTTCATCAAATGAACTTATACTCATACGGAAGTAGTTGAAAAACTTGTTGGGGTGTTCCCTTAATTTTGGGTATAGCTTCACAAATAAACCCATAGTTAACCGGTAATCTATAAGGGGATGAACCCACCATCGTCTTTGTCTTCTTTGCCGAGCCTTGTATCTACGGTAGGGGAAGGTGGGTTACCTTGGACCTATTTTGACTTTTTAATTTTTATCTTCTTAATTACTTGCAAAAAGTGAATAAAAATATTTTTACTGAATACTTTATGTTGTTATATACAACATATATTTATTTTAACATGTTATTTAAATGATTTCAACTATTAAAAAAATAAATACAGAAAATTGTAATTGGGACAAAGGTACACCACCGGTGGTGTACCTTGGTCTAACTGGTAGTGTACCTTGGACCAATTATTAAAAGGTAGAGATACTCGATTTACAGTCCGAAAACCAATATTTATTAGCCACATAAAATTCAAAAATACATTTTACAACCTACTCTTATTTCTAGCCAAGATTGTAGTAATTGGTTATGTTAGGTCAATTGGCTCAGTAAGGGGTTTTATTGCCTTAGTTTTTTTAGTGCCCTTTTGGCTTTTTCAGCTGCAATGCAATCTTTCTCGGGTGTATTCGTTTAAATGCAGCATAAAATTAAACTGTTATTTCATGCCATAGAAAAACATTTGGCTATCTTTCTGCCTTAAATTTGAAAAAAACAACTGAAATATTTCCCCCTATGTTTATTCAACTAGGCCTAAACGTAAAAAGGATGTTCTGCTTGGATATTTATTATAAAAAATATCTTTTTAGATGAGCATGCAATAATTATTTTCTATATTATATCAATATGGTTAAAATTTTATAGGCTTCCATAAATCTAAATAATTAACTACAAAAAAATTCTTTATCACATCATATCAAAATTTCTTACAAATTTCCATTTTTCTAGATTTTACAAATCAGGGTTGCATATTAATAGCTTAAAATACATAATTTTTCAAAGGAAAGAATTTACTTGAATTTTAAAAAGGGTTTTCAGCAATCTGAAGCACATAAGACCTATAGTAGTGTACCTTGGACCAGTCCAAGGTACACCACTTGTATTAGGTTCGAGGTACACCACTTGGATATTAAAAACAAAATAGTTAATCACTAAGTTAAGGTTAGACTTAACTTAATTTCAAGCACACTGTTTTATAGCTAAAACTTTGCTTTATATTGCATAACCATCGTTTCTGAATAAACACTACTGTTTGAGTAAAAAATTACACCAAAGAATCTGACAAAAATTTACTTTTGAACTGTGAATTTAGTTTTTCGAAACCTCTTTAATAAATTGACCTTTTAAACAAACAGATAGAACTTCACTGAGATCCCTGGTAGCAAATACTTTAACTGCATGTGGTGTTGTTTCAATATCTAAGCTAATCGAGCTAGAATCAGCATAGGTTCGAGGTACACATACGTCCAAGGTACACCACTTACCCCTACAATAACCGAAAACAGGTAAACTCTTCTAACTCCATGTGTTCGCACTGAGTACGCTGGTCCAACTGACGGATGCCGTGTCTTGCGCTGTCAGCCAACGTGCCCTCAACTCGGCGTCTAACGCCCTCATGTGTACGGTTTCACAATTTGCCAACGCGCGGTCAACGCGCGTTGGCAAACGCGTCATGTGTACATAGCCTAAGACACAATAGATGTTTGTTACAGGCCATAAAGAGGACTCATCAAATTTGAATTCAAGATAACATCTGATCAACATCTGACGCTACTATATAATGTTTATTAATTTTTCACATTTGTAAAGCAATGCGGAGGCTTTTCAAATGATCCAACACAAAATAATGCTTAAATCGATAATTTTTAAGTGTGAGTCGAAATTTTATATTGAAATACTAGCACATCGATTGCACAGTGAAAAAAGAGTTTTACAATTTTCCCAACACCTCAGTAGGGCAATGGATGCGAGTCCTCGTCGAAAAATTCAATGATGGTGAAAATGATGGTTGTAGTCGTGAGCGCAGGTGCCAAAATTTCAAATTTCTGAAAAAATTACGTAGAAACTCGAATTACATACCAATACTATAGCAGATTTTAAGATATCTTAAATAATTAAGTCCTCCCCTTACATAAATCACTTGCAGCAGCCATGATCCCCTTTAACGAGTTTTAATTGAATATTTTCGGACAGTCGTAAAACGGGAGTTCGTTAACTTATAGTGTCTTTGCATTAACTTGCTTTTCTTCTATGCATACTCTTATGCGAAAGGGGTACGACCACATGATTATTGAAAAGGGGTCGGATTCCCTTCCACGGCCATAAATTTGTACCCCCGCCTTTAAAAGAGAATCTCAAAACAACTCCTTCCACAAAAGAACGCAAGAGTCGTTCCTCCCGGGGCAATTCGCCTCGTGTGCATCCCAACAACTCAACTCATCCCCCCCCCCCCTCCATTACGCTTCCTCATCCATAATGCACCTCCAGACGATGGGCGATCACATGGAGGCACTTGAGCAAACTGAACAGCCAACAAAGGTTTATGTTCTATTAGATTAAAAGTATTGGTTATTTCCAATCATGTTGAATAGTTCAACAAGAATTTAAATTTTATGATGTTTTCGAATTCATTTGACCTCTACATTTTATACTACGTATACTATACTACTACGTATACTATACTACTATAATACTATAATTTTATACTATGCATACACATTAATAATTTAAATTCTGAAGTTATCGAAAGACAAAATGATGCATAAAATGTATAAGAAACAAAATTGTGGTAAGACCTATGGGAAGTGACTATCTTTTTCCTATGTATTCCAAGAACTTCAGCTTGGAACTTGGAATACCTTTTTTTTATCGTGAGTAACTAAAGAGACAAAATTAAAAAATATATATAGCTTTATCCAACAGTAGATTGTTATACACAAGAATACCCTTCATAATGCACCATCTCAAGCTCTCACTTTTTGCATGAATATTCCTACCATCCTTACATTTATTTGTAAACACCAATATCAAATGTATTTCGGAAATATAATTATTAAATAGAAAATTGAATATTAATAATAAAGTAAATCTGATCAAGAATTAAAATAAAATGAAAATTTCAAATATACTCGCCACTTCAAAATTTCGTTTCAGTGCAACAAAACGAGCTTCGTTTCCCTTTGTGTTTTTGATTGCCCCAACCATAGAGTGTGCGCTATCACACACTTTCTAGAAGATACACACAATAGATCTATATAGATTCCCTACAATAAGGGAATTTGGGCCATGTGAAACATTAAAATTGAGAATCTTTTTTCTTGAATATTTTTTTAGAATCTGTTATATCGGAGTCTATGGCTAGTAACTTTTTTTAAATTTTTTAAGCATTGTTTTTTTTTTCTAATTCATAAACTATAATCCTTTTTTGGATAATTCTGTTTTCTTCGCGATATTTTTTTTTGTCAAACTCGATTTTTCTCAATAAACACTTATTAACTTTCCAAAATAACGTATTAGCTATTAAAACAAAAAATTAGGTAATAACATGCAGTTTTTAATACATTTTTTTAAAAGCTCAACTTAACTATATTTTTAAATTATTAATCAATAAAAAATACCTATAATTAATATTTAATGAATAATTTAACGACATTTGATTTTAAATATACTCAAGAATTTATATTTAAAAAAACAATAAAGAAAAGCAATTATACTGTTAAATTACGCCCGAGTGTTTACCAAGTTTTACATTTAAAAAAATGAATAGAATGGCCTTTTCATGTTTTGTAATTTGTATTAAATTTTCCAGTTTTTATAAAAATTTACATAAACTTCCTATTTTTTTTCTGAAATTATCTTCTACTTTTAATGACGTATCACAATCACACCTGTGGGTATAACATTTGTACTTAGGGCTATACAATAAACGTAGTATGAAAGCAAAATTGGAAAATGATGCCAATTTGTTAAACAAAAATACATCTAAACTGAATACCAATGGAAAGCGATGAGCTTGAATTTATAAGATATGATATTTATTTTTAAACTGATTGTTACCAAAATTGTTTTCTTTAAAGAAATCTGTAATTTTTTTTGAAAAAGTTTATAATGAAATATTCAAAAACTGTTATATACACTCTTGAACGAACGAGCGATTTTAATTCAGTCTGAGTTAATATTCACTCCTTTCCATTGTCGAAAATGCACTTCTACTGGAGTGGATTTCACTCTTGTTTTAAGAGTGTACACTCTTAAAACAAAAGGATGGACTGGACTTCTACTGGAGTGGAATTCACTCTTTTGTTTTAAGAGTGCACACTCTTAAAACAAAAGAGTGAATTCCACTCCAGTTGGAGAAGTGCATTTTCGACACTGGAAAGGAGTGAATATTAACTCAGACTGAATTAAAATCGCCCGTTTGGAGTGATCCTGTCGGAGGTTTAACACACAAAGGATCCACTCCAAAAGGAGAAGTGCATTTTCTAGACTGGAGGAGTGAAAATCAATCAGACTGAGTTAAAATCGCTCGTTCGTTTTAAGAGTGTAGTGTCAGGAAAACGTAAATATCTTTGTGGAATTTTTGTTAAAAAACTTGGTAGCGAAATTTGTGATCGAATTGGTAAAAAAATACTTAGCTTTATATAAATACAAAATATATAAGGACTGCGTGAAGAAGGAGGACTGCGTTGGGAAAGAAAAAGAATTTCGTAAAAGCTGTTCGTGCCCGAACAGTTGTTGTCGTTGTCCGACATTATGCTAATTGTTTTGTCCGTGTCCGACTTTAGGGCACTACTTATTTGGTAGCTAACGAAAACAATTAAGGGGGAATGGGCGCGCAGGACCGGGGGTCTCCAAACTCAAGTGCCTCAATGTTAATCCAATGAGGAAAATACTATTTTCTTTGCCACATTTCTCCGGCTGTATTGAATATTTTTACAAGCGGATTTTTTTATGTGATAAATGTAGCTGACTTACAGGTCTCTATCTTCCCACTTCTTGAAATTGCTTCGAATATTTTGTGTAAAATAATTTATTGAATATTAAAAAAAATATTCGTACTAATTTCAAAAAGTGGGAAGATAGAGACCTGTAAGTCAGCTACATTTATCACATAAAAAAAATCCGCTTGTAAAAATATTCAATACAGCCGGAGAAATGTGGCAAAGAAAATAATTTTGTCCCATTGGAGGCACTTGAGTTTGGAGACCCCCGGTTCTGCGCGCCCATACCCCCTTAATGCTTAGAAATATCACCTTATTTAAATTATCATCCGTATGAAGTTCAAGTATTTCATCGAGCCATTTTAATTACATAATATGAACCTTTGAGGAGATTAAAATAAACCAAAAGAAAGAACAAAAGAAATTAAAATAAACGTTTCTATACAAAATCTTAAATATTTTGGCACGTTTAACGTTTCTATACAAAATCTTAAATATTTTGGCATAAGCGAAATGAATTTGAGTCTAAGTAGAATCTACCTAGATAAGCTAACACTGAAGTATGTCATTCTATTGTTCCACGAAAAGTGCCCCCCTTTTGTAATCCTTTTCCGAGTGAATGGCGGGCGGTGACATGGTTAAGCCCATTCACGTGAGCCCCACACGGTTCAAGTTAACAGCCAGAGCTTAACGGGGGCTGAAGCGACAATTTAAAGCTTGTCTGACGATACTCGCTGATGCTAAAATAAGCAACGGTGTGGTATTCAAGAGGGATGTCCCATCACCGAAAGCACTAGTTTTGAAATTCTAACATCTGGAAAAGGTATTGTTTATCTACGCAATTTTTCACCAGATATGATAACCGTCAAAACAAATTAATACGAATTTTAAAAAACTCGCATGGTTGTTTGATTATATTTATCTTTGATAAGTTTTTAATTGACATAAATGACAAGTGACGACACACTATTATTTAACTTAATTATTAATTTGATAAATGGGTAATATTTCATCTTCAAATGCATTTCATTTTCATTCCAGGTGAAAAATTGCTAGCATAACAAAGCAATACTTCATTGCACTGCAACATCAACTCTTTCCGATAGACAGAAGCACACTAATATTAAAGTCCGAAGTTTATTATTGCCAAAATCTTGACAAGGAGGCACGCGACACCAACAATTGCTAGCATAAAATTAAGTATAAAAAATAGTTTCATTCATTCATTAACAAAAAAAAAAGGTTTGCAAGATATATTCACAGTAAAACTACTTTTTAGCTTCAAAATTATAATCTGTTTTTTTCGGTAGCACAATGATTGATCTCTTAAATACAACTTCCTCTTTAAACCCTTATAGATTTATTAAAAAATTATGATCCATCTGATAACTACAAATTACAATGCGCAGAAAACATGTGTACCTGTAGCATTGTCTTTGGAAGAGTTTTTACATCTTACTATTTCACGCACAGGGACTTGCGTATCTATCGTTAGAAAACAATTACAAGAGCCAATAACCATTGAATTGCAAACCATAAAAACCATTATAAATCATTTTTAACCTTTTATTTAAAAACACTTTTTTTAAATCTGTGGTTACCACTACTACTCTATACATTTATCTTGATAAATAGCTATTGTCTAAAATAATCGAAAATTTAACAATTATCAAAAAACCTATTATCTACCAAACGCAGGAGATGCAGCTTCCATGAAGAGCACGCAGCACGTGGAATAAACGCGATTATATTATCGGATATAATGTCTCCTCCTCGCCCCCCCCCCCCCCCCCCCATCAGGGCTTTATTGCATCCCGATTACTCTCCAGAGACAGAACGGGGCATCAGAGCTAGTTGCTGGTGGATTGGAAGATGCTAAACTTGGTGACGATAAGACGCATTTCATACGCAACGTTTCCGAAAATCTGCCATTGGGCAGGTAATCTGCAGTATATGGACTAATGACTTGGACAATTGGTGTAAACACTCAAACATTATAGCTATTAAGAAAGTATTACTAAACGACTGATAATGTAAGGGAAAAAGAGTCCAGGGGAAGAACCACTTCATCGCCTGGGAATCTGTCTGCATCAGGTCTGCTTGGCGAAAATAAAAAGTCATAGCTTAAACTGGTGTGACGAAACTAGTTTTGTTTTGGTTGTTATCATGCGGCGCACGAGTTTACAGTGTCTATGCCCAAGAATTACGTCAGACAATAGCCTGACTCTTGAGCCGAGGGAGAAGAACCAAGTGAGAAACCGGTTTCCAATTTCCACTACTCGAGAAACAGACCTCAATACGGACAGACTCCCAGTCGGTGAAGTTTTTTTCCCGCTGGAATCTTCCGATTCTCCGTGCCACGGAAGCGGAGACCTTACCTTCAATCAAGCAACGGCAATGCGAGTGAATTTTAAATTCGGAAAAACCTGCTGCCTTCCATTGCTACTGCAGCAGCGTTTAACATTGTCACTACTCCTTCATCGCTCCTGTGACATGATTTGTAGAGAATGAAAACAAATGACCAGATAATATCACACAAGTCCTAAAACAACTGCTCTCAGTGTAGAACACCAGGAAGTTACTTTGCCGCAGCAGGTGTACGTGGAGTAAAGGCGATTATGCTTAGATTCGGGGCTCTGACGAGATCCCCCCCCCCCTTTTCGATGTTGTTGGTCGAAGTATCAGGCCCCATTGGCATCTCCGATTTGCTCGCCGGAGCACGCCCCCCCCTCAAGTGGCATTATGGAGTCGAGGGATTAGAATACTTCAATCTTCGTCCTCAACTGCCTCTTTGTTGCTCTTCAGGGACAAAATGATGCACTTGTGGGTGATGGAGGTTTCCATGTGAAGTATACATGGATAAACCTTTGTTTGGTTCTAGTATTTGTATGACATTATTTAAGCGGATACTCCTTAATTTAATCAGTAAAAAGAAAGTTAGAAACATTTCAATTGATACGAATTTGTACTAAAAGTCGTGTCTTTATTGATAGGTTGATAAATAAATAAGATTATCACTCCATTTCAATCGTTGATAATATAAAAGGTAATCGGAATTCATCTCTAACCCTTTCACTAGAACACTAAAATCGTATCTTTTCTGTACAACTTGACTTTCAGAGAAACTAAAGTCAGTACTTAGCGTTTTTGGTTTACTAGCACTAATTTTTACATACACCATTGAAATTAAACTACTTAATTAAATAGCAATTCAATAATACGAAAGCTTATTAAAAAAATTATTATAATTGTAAAAAGTATATATCGCTTTATTCAAGTTTTTGAAAAGGGTTTTTAACTGACTCTACGGCCACCAAGTTGAACCCTTATTAAATAACGTCAGTTGAGTTTTAAAAAAAAAAAATTTAAATCGCTTTAACCCTTACTATACAATAACATATTCCTAGAATGTATCAAAAAAGCAAAAATATTACAATTATTAAGACAACGGAAACCGCTAGGGTGCTCTGTTGACTAGGCGTAGCCTACAATGCCAAATTGAATTCGCATGCTCTGGGGGCAGTTTATCTTGCGACCAGTATCATTTTTCAAATATTCGCATGTGTCAAAATGAATTAAATTGTTGCATTGAGTTAATGACGAATTTAAAAAAAAAATAGCTTGTATTTACAGACAACTGGTTACACATGCTTATGACCACTTCTGAAACCTTTTTAGATGGAGTCTCTTTTCATGTACATCCTCTTTTATGCCATAACATGCTTCTGGAGTATCTCACAAAAACAAAGTTACGACAACGATTAGACCGCGAATCGGCTGTTATAAAGTGGGAGGATTTTGAGTGGTGTGGCGATTAAGGGGACGATGTTTCCCCAGAGGCACCATCATGGCCTTAAGAAGAAGCTGGAAGTACTTGGCGAGAAACAAGTGAAGCCTTCAGAAAAGTGCCGAGGCACGGTTGTATGTAAACAGAAACAACCGTGTCTTGGGCTTACTGCGAAGCGATCGATGGCTTCACTTGGAAAACCATTTTTTTTTTGTACAGGTTTTTTTCTCGGCAGCAGCTCCATATTCTTTACTCTATGGACACGAGGCCCTTGTTTCGTTTAGAAGAAATATCATGGATGCCACTTTTTGGCGGACATTTTTAGATGGTTTTTTTTTTAATTAAAAATACCTTTCAAATAGTTCGTTTCACAGAAAATTTGAATTTTGTCCGAAAATTGAACACTTTGAAATCAGAAAGTTCCAAAATCAGGAAAATACACATTTACGGCAATTACGACGCAAAGGGATATTTTTTAAGGGTTGCAAACACACACAAAACGTGTCATTTTTGTGTTATTTATAACTGATTCCATACATTTACATCCATCATTGAAAAATGTAAAAAAAAAAAAATAAATATATATATCACAGGAAAACATGCTTATTATTTAAGTTCTTTCTAAAAAAGTAGAGATTTGACGTCCAAAGACCATTTCTTATCAATTTTTAAAATATTAAATATTTAAAATATTATAAGTAAGCCGTTACGGCTATTAAGAAAGGCACACAAATGTGAATCGACTACTTTTTTATTCCTTACATTCAAGTATTTTTTTTACTTTTACTTTTTTCTTTTTTTTTTTTGGCACTTAAAGCAAGAGGTGAAGCCTATCAATTAAGTATCAATCGATAACCCTTCATAGCATTACATTATCTTTCATTGTTTTAATTACAAATTAATATTCTGTAAACCGTTTAACGGAATTTGCCCTGGAACATTTTATACATTAATTTATCTCAAGTTTCAACAATTTTAAACAAATCAACAATTTTAAACGAATTAATCTAAAGAATAAGTCTGTTCTTCTGTGTAATGGTCGTTTTTCTATTACAGACATAATAGTAAAATCAGTTTGTTAAAAATAACTTTAATTATCCAAAAGTTTTCACTATTGTTTTAATATTTTAATGACATGCATAATGGACATACTACATAACACATAATGACCAGAATACTTGTTGATAAAGCATCAAATGAAGGGTGAGTGAAGCTAGAGTGAAACTCGATTTGGTTACATTCACGTCGGTACTCCATAATAGAATGGAAAATTATCTATAGTCAGCTTAATTTAAAAATCGATAACTACGAAGTCAACCAATAAGTTTTACTATTCTCATAAGTTTCGATTACTTATGCATTCTTCTTATTCGATATTTTGCTTTAACATAAGTAATAGTTCTCATTACAAAATTTCAAAGAGGTCTTCCGTGTGTTTTCGAAATTGTGGCAACTCTCTTCCCCGTCTATCTCCTTGGCGCAGATCCTGTTTGCGAGGGGCAGATAGAATTCCCCCAGGGACGATGAAACTCGAGCAGTGAGGGGGGGGGGGTGTATTTAGAACGCCCTGGTGGATAGCCCTGGAATCGCTGTTGCGTCGGAGGCTTCGTGCCCCCCCCCCCCCCCCAAGACAAAAGAAGTGCAATTCATGTAGGAATTAATGCAACCTTTATGCCCACAAAATATCGAGTGGTTGAAAACTTCAAGAACTAGTCGGGTAATGGGTGTTTAAAATACCCTGGCTAGGCTTGACATTGAAAATTGTAAGCTAGATCTTAATCATCTAAATACGTGGGCTGTTTTCTTTTTAAACCTCCAATGGGTTGTAACAAAAAGACGGGTCAAAATACCAAAAATATTTACAGATATGACAAATGCTTGGGTTGCGCCAAGGTGAAGCAGTATCGTACATTAATTTTGTTAAAAAAGGCTTTTTTTGTATTTTAAACCGTCTTTTTGTTATGGCCCATCAAAGATTTAAAAAAACAGCCATCTTATTAATACAAGATTTACATAAGGCTATGCGTATCTTAAATTCAGTAAAGTATGTTAATGAAAGCAAAACAGTAAAGTACACATCAATTGTTTAACCAAATTAACCATTACCATGTAAAAATAAGTTTGAGTTGACTCTAAAGTAACTTCGGTATTTTTTAATAAATTCCGCGCAATGTATCGCAGCTTCAATGTATTCCGAGAAACATACTCCGGGTAGTCCTGGAAGTTTCTCTTAATGGGAAATTATGTCAGCACTGGGGGGACTGATTTAACATTCCGCCAACACCGAGAGCGGCGCCTACTTTCCCCAACAGGGGAAACGAACTTTTCCTGCTTATGCGTACAATCCAACAGCTCCTAGCTCCCGGATGATCTTTTACATATGTTAGAAGGTTCATGCAAAGATAAACTTCTTACAAAACTTATTTTTGGAGCATTCAACATTGCGGTACATTTCTTGAATATGCATCAAAATATAGTCAAGAAACGGAATAGTTATCTAGAAATTAAAAAAAAACCATTAAAACTCTGAAAATAAGCAAATTGGCTAAAGTGCAAACTTGTTTTCACCTCATGAGATTAACTGAAATTATTTTTTACTGAAAATATTATTATTTTAATATGCAATTCTATTTCTACTGCAGATTATAAAGACTCATCCATACTTCAATTTTTAAATCAAAAAAAAAAAATTAAGAAGTTCGATTTTTTTTTATTTTACGTGTATTACTGGAAAACCTGACAGTCAGGTGATAGGTTTATAGTTTATACGTCTGTATTTCCCAAAGGATTAAAGAATGTCTAGAGAAAAAAATAAATTTTAAAATTGTGTTATTTTTAATTGTTAATTGTACATTGTTATAATATAAATTCTTAATTTTATATTGGGCTAATAATTTCGAATTGAATTCAATTTTATATTTATTCTAAATTTCGGATCTGCTTTGTATTTCATAATTTAAAGAAACAGTAGTCAGATACGAAACTTAAAATCAAAGCATTAAATAGTATTTAATACTAATTATAAAGTTTATAGATCAAAATTTATTGAGTAAAACAAAAGTAGCGTGAAAGAAAGAGTAGCTGTGTAAAAAAATATCATTTTATGGTATACATTGTAAATGGAAAAGTATTAAACATCCTGCAGCATTATTTCAAATTTGTAGCATTAAACTGAAAAAAACATTCTTTTTCAGAAATGAGGAATACATGCGGCATTAGAAGGTTGCCATTTTCGAAAAATCGAGTGGAGTTGAGAAGTTGAGTGCCTTCTGCTGATACGGTTGCAATTAATTGCCTGGTAAAGAATCCACTGATCCGCGAAACTCCAAAAAGAAAGAATTTTTTCTCTCCAAAATTTAAGTCGTAAAAAGGTAAGCCTTTTTTAAAGAGTTCTTTAACGGAAAAGAAAGTTTGGAAAGTTTGAGATGTTTTATGTGCGGCCATTTTTCTATCATTTCTTTTCCAATATCACTATTAAAAATCATTGAAGAATATGCGCCATTTTGAATGAGTTCCGAAGGGCCGTTCGGATGACTGATAGTATCGTTATAAAAGTTGCCCCGGTTGGAGAGTGGGGTACTTATATTAAAAATTCGGCACACGATTGATATTTTTATATTAGAAATTGGTTTTAAAATGCTTGATATGAAATCAATAACGTTAGGCATTACATTATCGGTATTCCATAAAGGAATGTTAATCAGGCTTTGGGAAATATTTCGAGATATTCTAGGATATTAACTTTTTGGAAAACTAGTCTGCCCAAATACGTTTGGAATAGTGATAAATATAGAAGTTATTTCGTTTTGATATTGGCAGATGTTCGATAAGAAAAGTTTACAAGTGAAAATCTGCTCTAAGAGTAGTCAGAAAAATTCATGCAAGATAAATTAAGTCACATAAAAAACTAATTTTAAAATACTTCAATTCAACGTAACAATATTAAGGTGTTAATGGTATTCACAAAGTTGCCGTCAATGAAAATGCATTTTATTTTTCGCTTACATCATACAATAATTCTCAAACCAGTCATCTCCATTAAATGACAGACAATATTTCTGGAAAAAATTGACCATTATTTAGTAAAAATTCATATTAAAAATCTTGTATCGTAGTCAAAAATTAAAACGACAAAACTAGAAATTAAAAACTATTAAACCATCCTAAAAAAAGCTCACCAATTTATAACTTTTTGTTTCTTTTGGTTTAAAACATTATATTCAAACTTAAAAAGAATCAATTCAAATAGAATTTAACGCGTGCACATTTGAAAGGCGGAGAATTCCCAAACTAGGGCAAATGCGAGACAGCCTTGAAATGCCGTCTGGCCACCCCCAGCTATTGAAGGGAGCCATTACTTGAATGAGGAGCAACTCTTTACGAAAAGCATCCAAATCCCGTATAATGACAAACAATACAAAAGATAGGAACGTGTTTTCGCCCTCGTCTTTCTTCGGGCATCGATTTATCGTACATCCGTCCCCTCCACACGGAAAAAGAACTTCTTCTCGACTTCTCGTCGATATCCGCACTCGGGGATTGTCCCGAAGACGTGCTCCACACACGAGTTCTCTTAAGAGAAGAATCCCAGATAAGTTTTTTTTTTATCGCTCAATGTAAAAAGAGATCAAGTCTGCAAGGAGAATTTCCCGCTGCACGTCTTCCTTTATAACGTTTTTGTAAAAAGAAAGCGTGTACGGAAATCCTACTGTATCCACTTCTTATATTTAGCGATTCATTTGTAGGAAACACTCCGTGTGTGGAGCAGGGGAGGGAGTTTATGAATAGCTCGATGGACCAGTGGATAGGGCGGAAAAACAAAGTATTGTGACACGTAACAAAGATATTTCGTTAAGCCCACGACAAACAAATGGATTATCTATACATCCGTAAAAAAAAAACAATACTTGGTGCTCCTTTTTTCAATCTTTCTTCTTGTATTGCTGTTTGAGTAGCTACAATTAATACAACATAAAAAAAATTCTTAATCATTAAGAATGTCATGTGAACGAGTATATATCTATTTTTGGAAAAGACTCAAGTTATCAGTGAACCCTTCTGCTGCAGGCGATGCACTAGGGCACCGTGAACTAAGGATTCGATATTGCTATTCCAATGACATATTAAGGGGCAAAAAAATCTTACGCAGTGTTACATTGTCCTTTAATAGACACATTTTTTTAGTTTTAGTCTTGATTGTGGTTGCTGCTATAGTTAATGGCGGATGAGACCAAATGACCACGAATCTCCAAACCAAAATGCCCCTGAGTTAATCCAATAGAAAAACAATTCTAAGTCACATAATACTGGCTGCATTCAATATTTTTGCAAACGGTTTTTATATGATAAATCATAAATGTATCTGACATTACAAGTCCCTATAATCATAATTGTTGAAATTGGTTTGACTATTTAGTTGCAAAATTATTTATTAAAAATAAAAATGTATATTTGAAACAATTTCAAACGGGGGATTATAGAGACTTGTTAGTCAATAACATTTATAATACAAAAAAAAAAAAAAAACGTTTGTAAAAATATTCAATACAGGCGGAGAAATGTGGCTCAAGAAAAAAAATCTATTGGATTAACACAGCGACACTTTGGATTGGAGACCAGCGGTCAAGAGGGCTCATTCTCCTTCATTAGAATCAAATCCGAAATTAGAAAATAAGACAATTTAAAGACCAATTTTTGAAAACAAATGACGGTACCGGAATTCTAGAAACAGTTTTTCAGAGAAATATTAGAAATAAAAAAAATACTATTTATATATATTATTATAGCATTTTAAAAATATTTTTCAAAAAACGTATTCCTATATATCCCTTTATTCGCCAGATCATTACATATATGGGAAACGGGCATTTTTTCCTTAATATTGCCTTTATTTATCATGTCCTTTTTATATATTGAGGAATTTTTAAAAAATGGAAAAATTTATAAAATAATTTCCTCAAACGATTTATAAGATTATTAAAAATCAAACGAGAAACATTCTACTTCATATTTACAAACCCTATCTAGCATCGATTCACTTTACTTCATATGAATCATACTTTACAATATATATTAGGAATATTTTTAATAAACAAAAAAATTCGATTTAAATACACTTTAAATATGCGAGTACATTTTAAAATGTATTAGAAACGTATATTTGTTAAACAAAAATTTATAGTTTACATCGAGATCGTTTTTTTTTAAATAGAAAAAAAAAATATAGAAACGCACATTTATGGAATCTGCAATATAATGTTTGTTAGTAATAATTTCATTACATTGTTTTATGTTTTAAAAATATTGATGCGGAAAATAACATTTATATTGTACCGTCAAACTAAAATTAATCTTGAACGGTTCGTGTCTAGAAGAAAAGAGTCAATTGCAACTCCAGTTTATAATTACTCCACTTTTTAATAATTAAAAACAGTATTTTTAAATAGGTATTATCTATAATTTAAACTAGTTTATGCATATTTGACGTTCAAAAATTTGATACTGCAAGCGATCTTATCCCATTTCAAGTTCCAAGCACAACACTGGCATCGGTGTAAATGTGAAGACCAAAGAGCAGACGCATGCCTTCGAAAAAAACCTACGGTTTGGCGAAAAAACCGCCGCTATTGGATCGTTTGGCGAGAATGTTGTCGCTTGGAGTGTTTTTCTAGTGCGCACACCCTCTTCATTCAAAAGTTGGGAGATCTAAAAAAGATGACTGCGCCCTCTATATTAAAATTAGAACTTTATTTTAATTATCATACTTCACACCATTAAGTTTAATTTATAAATTGTGCACACGATTGTAAGGCAATTTATAAAAAGTTAGTTTTATTTTTTTTAAGTGAAATATTTTTAAACAACCAAGAAAAATATTTGGCTGATTTAAATACAACTGCAAGCATCAAAATATAAATATTTCGAACTCCATTACTATAGAGAAGGAAAAATACAGGGTGGCAATTTTAAAAAAACAAACTCCCAAAAAATAATGGATGTTGGATAAAAGCTTTTCTTAAATTGCAACTTATAAGTTTTTATCGAACCTTAAGCTATTAAGTTCGAGATTAAAATTATTCGTATTTAAAAGAAAATTAGAGAATTAAAAATATTAAATTCAAAATTATTTCTTATTATTTTAATATATAACAACGATTTTTATTAAATGCCATATATTTCGTACTTTAAGCCCAAAGCAACAGCAAACACACATTTAAACACAAGCTAAAATAAGTTTTTGGAACATTGTTCCATGAAATATTAAATTTTTCTACACAGTTTCAGAAACAAAAAAAATCCACGTATTGCTTGTTGAAACTAAGCAAGACACGAGTAACAAAGTTTAAACAACTTTTTATTATTGCAGATGTTTTCAACTAATTGCGTTTTGTTATAACTGTTCGAAACTGTTTCGAACACTCCCACAGCTGCTTGCCAGCTGCCCAGTTTCGCAAACGAGGAAAAGTATTAATAATCAAAATGAAATTCAATAAAAGTAGCATAAATAAATTGTCTGCAAACATGGAGCTAAATATATAGAACTAAAAAATGAAAATTGAAATGACTTACATTGTTTTCTCCTTGCATTTCTCTCATCTACTTGTTGCGAGGAGAAGTTTCAAAACATGGTAATCCACGCAACTTTCATCGAAGAAAAGTCCGCACAAAAAAGTTCACAATAGCACAAAAATGATATTTTGTCGATTTTTTTATCAGCAGTTTATATAGTCTTTGAGACACAGAACTTCATGAAACGTAATTCCGTGAGGAGCCCACAACAAGTATTCCAAGTTCCATCGTGCATGCACTGCAATGGCGGCGTCATCCTGATTTCAACGTAACAACAGACGATGTTGCTCCAAACGATTTTTCACGAGAATTAAAAATTATTTTAAAAGATTTTTGTGGCGATTTGCATGTTTCATGAAATGAGTGGCAACATCAGCTCTAGTGGTATTGTTTTCATTTATAGTCCTTCTCAAATTTCATTTGTTTTGGTGATAATTAAATCTAATTATTTATATTTGATCGAATTTTATGTAAAAAAGTATTGGAATTGCTAAATAATTTTGGAGAGTGCATAATCTCATAGCAATTTCGTTTAATTTTATTTTCTGTTATTGTTGGTTTTGTCGCTTTTTGTTTTCTTTTTGTGTTTTTTTAACACACAGAAGGCGCGTTTACATGAGCCATCGAGTCATTGGAATGAAGAGCAAAATCCACAATTTTTTCCTCTTGTGGATTTTCACCCAGGCAGAATCGGAATTGCAGGGTTATTTAGGGGGTATAGCAAACCCTCCATTCAAGGAGTTTGACGTTTCCTTCCATATTCGGCCGCAGACTATCATTAGGCTAGGAAAGAAGGCCCAGATTGTATTGTGTTCAGCAATCCCACTGGGAGTAGAAAAAAATGTCTGGGAGGGGGAGGATTTTTTAATAAAATTTTTCATTTAAAAATATTTTTTAATTAAAGCTATTTTAAAATAATTTTTAATCTACTATTTGTAAATAAATATTTTTAATTATAATAATATTTAATTAAATATATTTTTATACATAGAACTATTACATCAAAATATTGCTAATTATTATGAAATGAAGATTTAATATGAAAGTATTCCTTGCTAAATATACAAGTCACAATCCGACTTAATACATTACTCAAGTGAAAGTTGTCAGGAAATGTCAGATGTACCACGAATATGCGTCATCGAACCCCGGCTCCCATGTAAACTCCTTATTTTACGAAAGGGGGGTTGATTGCGGAGTTTGCATTAGAAATCCTGCTTGACCCTTATTTAAACTAACGGACGGTTTGGCATTCCGTGGATTCGATGGCTCATGTTAACGCACCTTAAATTACAATACGTTTTAAAGGGCTGGAGAGTCCAGTCCATAAGAAAAGTCCCAAGTACTGAGTGTCTTCCTCCATATAGAGTTAGTGCACGTTAAATATGCTTTAAAGTTCGACGTCGCCATTTAAGTGACGTTGAATTGCCGGTCAGGTGTAGTCCTCGACCCTTGACCCGAGTTCCAAATTAAAAGGTGCAATTGGCTGTGTTAAATCTCCTAAGAAATGGGGCTAGAAATAGACAGCCGGAACCGATTAAACGTCCCCTATAACTTACTCTTTGACCCTCGTCACTTGATCAGTGTTCTAAATTACGAGGCGTAATTGGCTGTGTTAAAGCTCCTAAAGGAAGCTACAAATAGGCAGCTGGAAAACGATTACATTACTTACTTGTTGATATTGGGGCCCGTATTTCCCAGCGGGTTTGATCGCGGCCCATTACGCTTACAATTTTCGCATTGTACCGGGTGCGCCCTCGCCCTGATTGTACTTTCTCTCTACGTCTCAGTAAAAACTCTTTCTGTGTCTGTCTCACTTGACGAAGGCTTATAAGCGGGTCTCTAATCGAGCACATAAGCCGGAAACTACATGTACCAACCTACCTTAAGGGTTCATATTCTGTTTAGTTGGTTGGTTGGTTGACATATATTTTCAGGCTAGTGTGCTTGATCGCAAGGACCCGCTAATAAACCATCGTCAAGTAGGACAACACAAGACGCACACATGCAAAAATGACAGATGCTGCAATCTGTCGCCATCTCCACAATTTAGACATGTCCCTGAAGGGGAGGGAAATTTTCTCCAGGGACCTGTACCCATGGGAAACTGCGCAATGACCACCCACAGGACTTTCGGACCAAACAGATTTAACGAGCACGTATTCCGCATATACTCGACAAACACAAGCATCCATGCCTCAACGGGATTCGAACCCAGACCCAGCAGCTAAAAAGGTAAATGTCTTAACCACTAGGCCGCCGGATCGGCTATTTGTTTATTTGTTGTGAAGAAACGTTTTAAATAGCAAGTGGCCCGTCCGTGGCCGAGTGGTTAAAGGCATTCGCCTCAGGATTCAGCCTTCTCAGGAGTGCGGGGGGTTCGAATCCCACCTACTGGCAGTCCTATAAATCGGATATCTGTACTGGGAAAGAGTAGAAAATCCAACTCGTGACGGATGGGCCTGAGTACACTGGGACATACGTGCTCGTTAAATCAGTGGAGTCCAAATTCCCGACGGCGTCAGCGTACGATGTCGCTCGAAGTTCCGTTGGGTGCCCGCTCAGGTGTCGACCTCGTCACTTGACCAGGGTCTTAAGTTACGAGGCGTTATTGGCTGTGTTAAAGCTCCTAATGGAGGCTAGAAATAGGCAGCCGGAAACGATTACACTTCACAACATCACAACATAAACAGCAAGTGCTTTTGCTACAAATTTTTATTAAAAGACTTGTACAATAACGAATTATAAAAGATTATTAGGTGAGTAAATGTTTTTGTACAGTTTTAATGCTATTTGCTGGTTTTTTAGTGCAAACAAAACATTAAAAGAAAAGTTTATAGTTAAGCCGAAAACTATGTGTCTGGAGAGTATTGTTCGAAAGTGGAATACCGGTAAAAATTGGTATTCTCACACAATATTATTTCAAATTATACTTAAATTATAGTTTGTTTTTGCATTATTCCTTATTTTTATATTTTTCTGTGATTTTTTTTGTATATTTATCAACTTATGTTCTATATTAATTTATATTTTATTACCAATTTTACAATTATTTTACATTTATTTCGTGTTCGTGCCCAGGGCTCGAAATTCACAGTCCCTAGTCGCAAAATGCTACCAAGTTCTTTCGATTTTGCGACAACAAATTGAATTTAGTCGCAGTTTTACCACGACTAGTTTTTTCAAAAAGCCTTGAGAACTAATTTTTTATTGTGGTTTTCTAAAAATCTCACCACAAATAATTATCTTAAGAACAGAAATCTTCACTCATCCTAAATTTTTTTTAACCATTGCAGTGATCATATATAATCGCAAATATTCGGCAGTCCTAAAAGCACTCTACATAGATCGACACATTTCGAAACTTCGACGAACTTCATAAAATCTCCAAATCGTTGCTATAGTAAAATTCCCCAATTGTCAAATGTACAAAACTCTGACAAAATTCTTATAACCGTAATATCCACAAACTTAGCAAAAATAAGCAGTAAAATTGTGATTTCTTAAATTTTGGAGCTCCGGTTATCCTAAAATCGTTTAACTCCGGAGACTCTTTAAACACTTAAGTTTGTAAAACAGTCAATTAGGGCACTGTAGACTCTGAAAATGGCAGATATATATTTTTTAATAATTAAAATATTCTCCTAAGTACTGTGCATTTGCGTCTAATTTTTTGAGTTAGTGGCGCAGACTGCTCCTAAATTTCTTTATTCAATTTTGAAAACTGGCTGTGTTATTGAATGGTCCCTTATCAGAAATTTTTCTTAAACAACTATTGATATTTTTCACGTGGAGGAGGCAGGAGAGCCCAGTTAGTTAAGGCTCGCTTGCATGCGAAAGTTTCCGGGTTCGGGTATCACCAAAATAACTGCCTACGAATAATACCCCGTGTAGATGTAGAAGAAGGGCATTTTGAGTAAGCTTCAAAGTCCCCAGCACTGCGTACGATATCGCCCTTAACGGTAGCGTTGGGTGCCCACTCAGAAATCAGCTTGTCACTTGACTGGTTCTGAATTACGAAGCCCGTTACCAATAGCCCTCATGTAGCTCTAGTGCGACGATATTCCAAAACTAATAACTTTTTAACGTGGAGTAGGCACTTTTATAAGTAGAGTGTATTAAAGGGGATTATACGGAAAACACATCCTTAAAATTAATTAAAACAAAGTTTGAGGGTATTTTTTAAAGTAATAAAGACTGAGGAAAATGCAGACAGAGAAAAATCCTTCTAAAGATATTTTTGGGTCTGTTGGTCCCACATCCTTTTTTACGAGTTGAAAATGATCAAGTGGTATCTTTTACCTGATGCTGAACAGCAGAAAATATATCTGCAAATTTAATAAATACTGTGTGCAAATGTCGATTTCTGTTAATTCTTCCCCGCATATTACAAAACGTTTCCAATGATTTATATTGGTCTGGTTAAGCCAAATTGTTTATTACTTTTCATACATTCCGGATTTGATGTATTAGCGGTACATAAGTCTTGTACTGTAAATTTTGTATTGTAATGTGTATGAACAATGTAGTTTTTCCCGCCTTCCAAATGTAAGGGTTTTTTACCCTTGCAATTTCTAAATACTAAATTTCGAATGTTTATAAATTTCACTTTTATTTTTTTAATTGAACAACTGGTTTTGCCAGGGTTAGTAAAATTTGAATTTATTTGCGTGTCTGCTACGATAACTTCAATAAGGAAAGTTTTTAACTTATTTGTGAATAAAGTATGCGACTTAAGGGATTATTAAGTGTCTTTAAAAAAAACTCAATCTTTTCTGCCTTAAAAAATAAATTTTTTAACTCTTCCTATAGAAACGTATTAGCCTAGTGTAGCTTTAGAGCGCCTTTTTAAGAGGGACTGTCGCTCCCTTAAACTAATGCATTAGTTTTAAAATCGCAAGTTTGCCATGTTATCCCATTTTCACACCAGGTCAATAACATCCATTTAAAACAAAATTGAAAAGAAAAAAAAAACATCCAGTTATTTAAATATTAATTGATAAAGTTTTCAAATAGAGTCGAAATCTCCTTTATATTTCTGGCTTAATGTATAACTAAATAATTAGATAACATTTCCGTTTCATATTTATTTCATTTCGATATTATGTTGATTCCCACGCCTGTTGAAAGAGGGCTAACATGGCAAAGCAATACTTCTGCGGAAGTTGTGATTCCAAAACTAATGAATTAGCCCTATGGTTCTGACAATCCCTCTTCAGTAAACAAACAGGGGCTAGGGAGCCCTGTCAGTTCGGCACTCGCTTAGCATGCGGAAGGTCCCAGGTTCGGGTCGTGGCATCGCCAAAATAGCTGCCGACCTTTAAACGGCCCGTGCAGCCAAAAATGTCCGACGAATAATACTTCGTGTAAGGGAGTGCACGTTAAATATCCTTCAAAGTCCTAACGCTGCGTTCGATGTCGCCTTTAACGATTGCGTTGGGTGCCTATTCAGGTGTTGGCTCGTCACTTGACTGTGGCTCTCAAATACGACGCCCGTCGCCAATAGTCCTCGAGTAGCTCTAGTGCGACGATAATTCAAACCTAACCTAATCAGTAAACAAACAACCCTGAAGGCCGTCATATGTGAGTGAGATGCTGCTTCGCCCCTCGAATCCCTTCTTCTGATGTCGTGCTCGTTGCAAGTTTCCTCCCCAAGAAGGATTGTCTCCCTCATCCATAAATCTCAATGACTGGCCGAAACCGAGATGTCTCACTGCGCCTGTAACTGTCTGCCGGACATGGGTCCGTGTTTACTTCTTTTTCTTTTTACTTTGGTAAATGACGGATGGACGGGAGGGATATAAATGGAAATCCGTTGTCTTTCGCAAACACCGAATGACCTTTCTTCACTACACCGCAAAAAGAGCTTACAATTGTAATCTGACGCATTACGTAAGCATAAGGTTGGGTTGGGTGTTTGCTAAGGGTCCGCTTTTGTCACCATCATAATAGCTAGGGTTACCAGAATTTTGAGAGTACAATCCCGGACACAACAGCTTAACCAACGATCGTTTTTTCACCTTCATTTTACGAAAATAATAATCAATTCTGCAGTTTGATGAAAGAAGCCGAAAAATTATAATAAAAAAGACCAGAATAAATAAAATAAGCAAAGAAAACTTTTTAAAATTTTTACGTTTTTAAACAAGTTTAAATTCTTTCGCATCATCAAACCTGCGGGTATTTAAGCAACATCTTATGTAATAATTGTTTTTTTTTAATCCTAGGTGATACCTCCGGGTTTGGCTCCGTACGTTCGGTAGTAATATCCCTCCTATAGCTAGCTGTATTAACACGTTATTTCAGCCAAAACAAAACCAAGTACATACTAAAATTACATAAACTAATAACGCAGATGTATCGAGTATATAGTTTTTTGTTCAATTATTCTTCTACTTCTTCCATAACTCCCCTTTTTCCCATGTCCTCAAAACAAAGCGGACTGCTTAATTCTGCGCGCGTGTTCCCTTTGAATGCATCGACTTCGAACATTCCAAACGAAGTTCGATTCAATGACGATGTTTCCACTTGAGCATTCCATAACTTCACGAAACGAAAAACCGCCGACCCTCCATTGATTTCTTCAAAAATGCCGATTCGGGGCACGTTCCTGACCGCGAGTTGAAGATTATTTATTTCTTTTGAAAAGAGTCAGTTTCTTTGGAAGAGGATTCGGTATGCATTCGTGTCCACAATTTTCTTGGTACGATTTTTTCCCATAGTTTTTGACACAACGAAGTACAAGTATTTCACCCAAAAATGTGGTTTCTTTTGAAGCCGCTGTGCAGATAGGGCCATCTCCCATACCAAAAGCATGTCAACGTGGCAAATGGGATTCTTTTCATGAACTGATGCATGCGAAACGTCTGAAAAACTATTTTTTAAAAATCAATTTCATTAAAAAAAGACATTTTTTTTATTAAAAATAGTTTTTTTTATTGTGTGTATGTGTACTCCGCGGTATTTAAAAAAAATGTGTTAAGATAATTACACTATCTGAGTAGGGTCGTCAGCTTAGGCTTCTTCACTTGATATGATAGATGTTAATGTTTACGAGCTCAAATCGGCCTCATTCCAGTGCAACCTAATTTGAACCCCAACGAAATGTCATGAGAGCGCCAAACTATTTGGCAGCAAACTGGTATTTTTGCCCGTTACGTCACTTGTCCACATTCAGTGTGGTAGTGAGGTTTATGTTTGATGGCGTTTTGAGTCCATTTGCATACATTATTTTGCTGCTTTGATTTCGGCCTCATTTGTGTAAGCATATCGAAGGTTACCAAGTTAGGGTTAATTTTGTGAAATAGGCACTTGTATTTTAAGATTAAAGTTCAGAATATTTATTGTTTTCAAATATAATTATTTTCATAAAATTTGATTGAGATTTGTTGAGATTTGAGATTGTTTGCATTTTGCAATTTTTAGCTTAAAGTAGAATGGTAATCAATGGAAGCAGATTTGAAATGTTCTGGATTTTATAGTGTATTTCTACCCTCATTTAAATTTATTGATATGAAGTTCAGTTGAACGTAAACGCATTCAGAAGTGAAATTGCATTTCTCGATTTATTATCGTAACTTTAATTTGGTTAGTGGTATTGTGGTTCCGGCTTTTCGGCTTTTCCCGTTTCTGAAATTTAGTTAGCTTAACTATACCGGGTTGCAGTTGTTTAATTATGGATAGCATCCTTCTGCGCAAATGGGACTTTCAGGGTTTGATTCGTGCCATCTCGCCATAGATTCGATTAATAGAATTCAGCGAGCGGATCAACGACGCACTGAGGAGACAGAGGGACCCACAAGAGGGATCTCCCCGTTGGCGAGAAAAGGTGCATTTCAGCATTGAAACCGTATGATTGTTAATTAAAATGAAATCAAACCGTATACTATACAAAAGTTTTCTTTAGAAAAATCCATCGAAGTTTTAATATTAAAATTCTTAACAGTTGTGAAATAGTCAAAAATGTATGTCTGCTCTCACTGCCAATTAAAACTAATTGATTTCAAAATAGCACATTTGCTTAAGGAGAATCAGAAATATGTTTACATTTGAACAGATTATCTGAAAATCAAAGGAAAATAAAGGGAGGAAAATACCCTTACGAATTCTTCCTTCATAAAATGTGAAAGTTATGCTTATTTCAAGTGAAACATAATTGACAGAAACATCCACGCTCAGAAGGTACGATCCCATAAATAATATTCCTACTAAATATTGCAAACCCACGTGGCTTGAGGAGTGACTGTTGGTCCTCTTATTCGGGTTTGCAAATGGACTGTCTCCAATTATTATTGGAAGTCTTTGTCTCCATTATCTCTGGCGACGGAACAGCCGATCTGTTTCAATTGCGATGACAAATTCCCCATATCAATCTGAAGCACACGATCTGTGATAGGGTCTGTTCGATTTGTTGGATCTCACATGTATAGTTCTCGAACGTATAAATTTGACCATAGTTTAGTTAAGTTAAATTCGTTCTCAAACAACACGATGGCAATTAACGACGGGCCCTCTGATTTACAACCGCGAACAAGTGACGTGGGCGACACCTAAGATGGCACTCAACGCAACCTTTTAGAGACATCATACTCGGTGTCAAGATCACTACAGATTACCGTGCCCTAATGCCTTATATAGGACAATTTATTGGTGGGTATTATTATTTTTTTTTTGTCTTTTGAAATGGGTGAAACCATATACTAACCCTATAGTCATTAAAAAAGTTAGTTTTTTAAGTTTTTACACCCAAATTTAATTCAATATATCGGAGTAAATAAAAAAGTTGTTATGTCCTTGTAAAAATGCTAGTATATATGGTGTACTTTATCTGGTAATTTTCAATGCATGATTTAAAATTACAAAAAAAACACTTTTATAATGTGAACAAATTTGACGTCCATTAATGATTTTCTACAAAACCTATTTATTACTTCATTACTTCATAATGTCCTCTAAAGCAACCCCATGGGAGAAACATAATGTTCATTAAAAAAAACAATGTCTATTACAAATATTAATTATTCTCAAAAATGTGTAAGAGTTCTTGGGATCAATACCTTTTTTTGCACAAAGTGACGATGGAGAAAATAATTTCCTATAAGATGAATTTCTGGAGCATTTTTACGGGAGACTTTATGGGTGCAACTGGAATTGCTCCGACTGCCTCGGATTAAAACCGACTGGAATGCTGGAATAAATAAAACTTAAGAATTGGGGCTTTTCACGCTCATGGACGGAGCGTCTTGACATTTAGCCAGGCAACGCAGACGAAGTCAGGCAGAATGAAAACTCTTTTGCGTTTATTGACACAATTTGTTCTCATTTAAGAAATCGACATTTCGAAATGAATGCATACGCTTAGATTTTTTCAAGAACTTGGAAAAACCAGCAAGTACTTTCAAAATATTTAAATTTAATGCAAGTTTTTAATACTTTTATTTAATCTCGCAGCCCGGGTTTATTTTTACAACTTAAAACGCTTGCGTAATCGTCTTACCTTTCTAACTGGGTGGTTCAAATCATAAAAAATAGAGGGAAAATGAGAGAGTGATGTCCCTCCCTGTCAGTTTTTATTCCAAAAAGAAATCCGACCTCCATTGGAGCGGGGAAAGAAAAGCATTTGTCGTCCAATCATCTTTTTTGACGTCCCATTAGGAATCCGACTCCACACGCCGATATTTCACACACATCGGAAACGGGAGTCTGTTTTCTAAATTCTGGTGGGTGGCAACACTCGGGAATCTCTTCTCGACCCCAATGGAGATCCCACTGACACGATATTATGACCTCAGGGAACTGAAGACTTTTTTCTAATTTAAAAACTAAAGGTTATGAGTGCGTTGTTTTAAATACAGAAGATATTGACGCATATTATCTAAAAAATATCGATTAAAATTAAATGTCCATTTGAAATGTTCATTTCTGAATAAAAATGTTAATTTAAAGTTTTTCAAATTCATTTTCCGTACTTGTCCCACCTATTATATCATACATAAATTGCTTAGTACTGTGGTCTTCACGTGTCTTATATTTTGTTTATTTAGATATACTTAAGCAAGAAGTTTATAAGTTCACCTGTCACGAGTACTGTAATTTTGAGCACATGTGCCTCAGCTTCAGTCCGGTTTGAATTATCGGTTGAGTTAAAAAAAAAAAAAAAAGAAACGCCCAGGTCGTCCGCGGTCACAACCTGGTCAAGCTAAAAACTTGCATCAAAGTTGTGTAAATTTGTGTTTACAGTACAAGCCAGCAGAGCGCGCTGTGAATACGCGGCGAATGTGTTGTATTTTGACAGCTCTTTTTACAGTGCCGTCTGCCTTCCGCAGTTGTGTTTATAATTCTTCGCATTACTCCTTTTACTGTGAAACCCGTGGGAAAAAGAGACAAACGGCCAATTTCTTTGCGTAGGAGCTGTTCGATACTCTTTTTTTTTGTCAATGGCAGTTTTGAATAGTAGAGCTGCCACCGAAGTCAGTTCCGAATTGCAGTCATTTTATTTGAAAGCATTGCATCGATCGAACCCAAGCAAATGTGCGCCTCGGCCGCATCCAGGAAGCAAGACAACCGTAATGTAAAATTTCGGTGTAAAGTTACTCCAGAAACTGATGGAAGCCGAGTTTATTCTCTTACAGAAATAGTAGCCTACATTTTTTTGTATGAGATACTTTAAAAAAAACGAGAAATTTTATTCACTGGTGTCATTAACAACAACAAAATTATTGCAATTAACAACGCTAAGTGTTTAAAATGACATTGCATCATTAAGTTCACTTTAAAAATTTTATGCAACATTCATCAGGGGTGGGGGAGGGGACTCATATTCAGTAACTTAGCTATATAAATTTGGTCTAACGTAAAATACACTAAATTCACAGAGTAAATTTTCCCTGAAAAATAAGAGTACCCTTCACGCCTCACTGGCGCATAAAGCATCCTCGATTTTTGGCTCTGGCATCCTCCAAACCGGATAATCTTACATTGTTTTGGTCTTTTTGGAACTGTCTCTGCCTCTGTGTGTTCCTCTTTCCCATCCGGAGCCCAGGAGAACTTGGTAGCTTCTCTCAGAGTGAATAAAATAGGAGTAGCACTGAATATGAGCAAAACAGGCTTTATGGATTAACGTTACCTAAGTTTATTTCGGTAACGCTACTCCATAAAGTTGAAAGCTGATAAAAAGCTATCAGTTTTATGAAATAACGTTACATAGCAACATTTTACTGTGTGGATAGTCTCATCACATTTAAAGAATAATCCTAGCTGTATACTAGTTCCCCATGTAATTAGTGATGGCGCTCAGTATCCACCATAGCTACGAGTGTTTCGTGCCATCACTGAAGACTTTGCTGTTTCTAAATAATATTTTGTCATTTGCAACCAAATTTATATTTCGAAGGCTAGGCGAATTCATTTTAGAATCAAAATATCTAATTAATGATCTCCTTCAAAAGTCGTTTGACACTAAGTCATTGCCACATGTAATTATTAGAAGTCTGATTTGAAATTTGTATGAATGTTTAGCCTTTCATTGTGTATGTGTAAAGAAGGTTAGGAAAAAATTACTTATTTGAAATAATCATTCTAATTAATGCATAGTTTCTTAATAATATTTAAATTTTTACAGTTAGCTCATTACATCATTAATTATATTATTAATTAATAAAATTATTTTTTTGATGTAGTGTTTTTATACGCTAAGAAAAGTCCTCCATTTAGAAAAAAAATGATAAATGACTTTTTTGAAGAACAAAATAAATTTAATTCCGAAGAAAAATGAAAGAGTAGAAGCTACGTAAACTAAATCTGATAAACGTCGTGTATTGATTTTGTCAAATCGCGTTTCGACCGTTTTTAACAATTTAAAAACTATTTTTGCTAAAGCGAATAGTTTCCTGTTAAGGAACAAGTTGGAATTTATTATTTTTAAATTTATATTTTGATCATCAAGATAAATTTGGTTTTTTCTTGAAACATTTTTAAACTCACATTTTCTACATGACAAACAAGCAAAATAATTTAAATTTTAACTGCCAAATTTTTTACCATTCTATTTTTATGCAATGCACATTCTAGTTTTTCAAATACTTCTATTTGAAATTTATAAACGTAACTTAATCTTTTTAATGCTGATTTTTTGTTTTAATTTTTATTCAAAGAACACTTTTGAATTGAAAATGTAATTTTGGGGAATTTCCATGACTTCTTTATGATTCTTTTTATTCTAAATGGATTAAAATAGTTTAAAGAGGTTTGTTAACAATCAATATATCTATAAAAGCAACTGTTACAGATGCAGAACTGTTAAACTTTTGCGTAACTTTAGTAACTTACATTTTTTTGTATAAAAAATAATAATGAATTCGAAAAGCTATTAACTAATGAATCAAAAATGTTCACTTCAAATATCATTTAATTATGAGGTTTCTTGTAAACAAATTAAATATTTGTTATAGCATTACTGTGTAAAACTTGAGGCAGCATGTGCTGCCTCCAACTTGATGATATAACGTTGCACCCAGCTTATGATGACTTTATACATACCACAATGGAAGATTGTCCGTCCCTATTTATAGTATAACGTTACTCCATAAAGCTAAAAGCAGTACATGATGCCTCCACAATTATATGGTTCCACCTAATTTTTACACTGAGGTAGTGTCCACAACTATTTATCTGAATTAAAAGTACTATTGTAAATAACGCACAAATTATCTGCATCAACAAGCAATAAATGAGCTTTGTAGCTACGATTGTTAATGAGATAGATTGTGTTGATAGAATAGTTTTTCTGATGCAATCACCTTTTTACTGTCATTTTTTTGCATTGTTACGACAACCAATGCTTTGTTACTGACTATTAAAGGGGCAGTTAATGAGTGGACCGACTTCGCACTGTGAATGTTGTTTGCCAAGAAAAATAATCAGGTGGAGAAAGTGGCGAAAAAGAGGGTCCTTTCTACGAAATTTCGTGTTTGCTACCGAACTATGCTTCACAATCTTTTGCAGTTTTTTTCCACATTTATATTCCTGACCGACCGATTAATCTTGGACAAAAAGCGCTTTTCAAGAAAGTCGAACAATTTCCATAAAATGGTAGAGTGATGGACGGCCCTCCCTCGACAATGTGTTTTGCATTTTACCTTCGGTGCACTCCGAGGTTCTCAAGAATTCACATCATTCTGAACTGGGTTACGATGAATCTTTTCGCCTGCCTCTTTCTAGCCTCTAAGAGGAGCTTCAAAACAGCCGCGTAACGTCTGGTAATTGTTAATCCGTGGTCAAGTGACGAGGTCGACATCTGAACCCAAGGCCCCCTTTGAGCGCCCTCGTACACCACACGGCTCAGTCAATTACTCCAAATTGATTATAATAAAAGCGTTAGAATCACTTAAAGTAATATCTATAAATAAAAGTAATATAATATAGATAAAGTAATAATAAATCGTGGTTAGAAAAACAGTGGTACGAAATTATTATATTTTGGGTTTTTTTTAGGATATGATTTGATGATTAAAAGAGATAAATTATGGACTCTTCAGTGAATATAACACATTATATATATGCAATTTCTATACTTGGGAAATGAAGTTTCAAAACCCGTTACCATTTTTCATTTTTAAAGTGATTTACAAAAAATTCCTTTCTGACCTCCACGTTGCCACCTTGTATAGAATGTTTTAAAACTATTTTTATTCAAAATATATATTTTTAGCTGCTACTAGCAGCGACCCTATTTTTGGCGAATTTTTATTTAACTCAGCTCAGTGAATCGCATAACTAGTTTTAACATGTTTTACATTGCTGCCATTAAAATCGAAATATTTAGCTCTTACTTTCAATAATGCGACCTATAATGATTATTTAAAACACATCCTGGTACCTAGACGAATTATAAAAAAGAGGCGCATCTTTAAAATGAAATATAAACGATAATTCTTCATAATTTTCAACCAAATACTAAAATTTTACAGCAGCCAGTAACTTAGTCAAAAAGTAGCATGCTTACAACTCTTAACCGATTCATTGAACTTTAAAATAAACAAACCACTACCAAAAGTTTGTTTTGAAAATGGACTTATGGTTTCTGCAGGTGCTCCATCTAAAAAAAATATCAAGTTTCATTTTGAATGAAAGCTTCAGGAAGAAAGCATTCGCCTGTTTATTGTTTGGGTATTGCCTCAATCGGCTGCTATTGCAAATTATTAAAAAGCGAACAAACGTATTTTTTTAGTGTTTGAGCATAAGTTCAAAAGAATTATAACAGAATATGACTTTATTTTTTCTAAATATATTCGAGATAATGTCTGAAACTTATCCTATAAATAAACATGTGATTCTAATTAAATTTGAGGAAAATAACCAATTTTTATTTAAAAAAGCACAACTCCACTCTTAAACTTTTTAACCATACTTTCAAAAATAATTTAAATATGGCTCGAGTTTTTACTAAATATATTCTACATAATGTCTAAAACATACCCTTCTAAATAGTAAGCGCTTCGGATGATATTTGGTGGGATACGGATTTTTTTCTTTCAAAAACACCCATTTTTACCGCAGAAGCGTAAAGACTCCACAGATTAATGAGAAATTATAAACTATTTTTGCTTTCCACGTATTCGAATTAATAATCAAATGTCCTAATTTTTCCACGTCCTGCGACTTCATTGGCTGTTTCAATTTTACTCCCAAAATGACCATTTAGTGAAAAAAAAATTCTATATAAGCTTTGTTGTTTTTAAAAATTAAGCTAATATTTAACAAGTGATTTAACAGAGCAGAAAGAAGTTGGTAATTAAAAAATTTAATAAAAAAATATTCTTTAAAAATCTCACTTTCTCGAATACCGAAACAAAAGTAATTCTGACAAAAAATGAAAACAAGACAGCTGCCGCTTTTGCCATTTATCACGACTCCATTGCATTTATTTTGAAATTATAGTTCGAAATCTCGTAGTTAAAATAAGAATGTTTGATCAGTTTCTGTACTAAATGATGATTAAACAAAATAAAACAATTTTGTTTTACGTATTTTATCGTCTGCATTTTATCGAATATTTCTATTACTGGTAACTGGTAGTAGTGTGTTCGAAAATGTCTTCGAGCGGGAATACCGTGTCGAGAAGTTCTTATCGAAATGGTGAGTTTATTTTAATTTTCTGTTGCTTAATAATGAACGTTTTCTTTTCGTGACTGCTTATTTTTACTCCCTTAATTGCATTGTGTGTTTGTTCTTTTTAGAACTTCATTTGTCATAAATCGTTACATGAATTCTAAAATAGCGTGATTATTTGCAACTCTTTGTTTTGAGCACTCAACATAATCTAAATTGTGCCAATTACTGTTTTTAATGCATATCCGGTAATGCTAATTAGACTCCTATTGTATTCTTACAGGGCCAATATTAATAAATTCTTTTTAGAGTTTCTGTACGTTTTATTTAGTTATTTGCGTTAAATTGTCGTTGAAAGCTCTTAGAATTGCAATTAGCCTTTGTTCTATAAATGGATTTTGTTGATGAAACTTTTTTTCCACTGCTGGTAGTTAAAAAAAATTGTGTTTTATTATGTTAACACTGTTACTACAGTGTTTCAAAAATGTTGAATTTCTACATTGTTTTAAAATATAATATATTCCCAATTCTAAAAGACATCATTAATGATGCTTTATTAAATTAGAAATTTCATATATTTTAATTTATTGTAATTTTAACATAATACATTGGTTGTGAAAGTACATTAATTATCAAGTATAATTTTATAATCTATAATAATAAAAGAGTCTGTCTGTGTGTCTGTATGTCTGTGGATCCTGAAAGACCTACTTGGACTGCTCTAAAAAATTCACAAAAAAAATTTTATATTCCTTTTAATACCAACGTGTGCACTTGAGGCTTAGTTTTTTCATATTTGTTCTATTTTTAAAGAAAATTCGAATTTTCTAAAATAAGTACACCACTTTCGCTCAAATTGGACATTCCCCCCCTCCCCCCCCCCCCCCCCTTCATGTTGCCATTGTCTGAAAAAATTAAAATAAACTTTTACGAAAATATTTAAAATTCCGACCAGTTTTCATTCTAGGATTTTATTATTTGTTTATTTGATAATTTCTGCATTGATTGTTCTATTGACTGCATGTATGAGTATGAGTATTTAAGCAATAAATGCATAGTTACGCTTTTACTGAACTATGACTGTTGTTCAAGGTCATCACACTAGAGCTGCATATTAAGGTTTTATGTCTTCATTATTTTTGCCAAACTCGCCAAGTTATTTCAAAAAAAGGAGCCAAATGAGAACAATTTTTTTTAATTTTTTTTTTTTAATAATTTGTAAACTGGTTGGTTGTGCGAGCGAATTTCATTGCACTAGAGCTCAATGTTTGTGTTTGTAGCTATATCCTTTCCTCGCAAAATTAGCAAAACGCGCCAGGTGAGCTAAAAGGATTTTATGTTTTATGCGTGAAATTACGGTGGTATTAATCCGTGAATTTTATAGCGTATTCATAATTTCGAATTTTAAGGTAATATTAGTAACGGGATTCTACACTCGAGAGGAAACAATAAACATAAGCTTATTGTCCTATAACGGATTAAATGATACATATACTAGGATCGATTTGAATTTTTTTAACGAAGAACGGGTATTTATTTGCTAGTGTTTTAAATAAAAAGAAGAAAGTAAAGGAAATGTTGGTTTTACTTGAACCGAAAAAAAACTCGCTTTTTAAAAAAAAAAAAAAAAAAAACGTTAACAAAGGTCAATCAAACATTACTGTACTATATGTATATTCTCGTAATATTTACATTTTCACATTTGTCAAAAATATCTTAATTTCTAAATGAACGAAGATATTTCGTCATGTAAGTTATATTTTTGAAATATTTTTAATTTTGTTGCACAAACCTCTAACTTCCTTTAGACTCTGATATACAGCTTTTAAATTAAGCAGGTTTAGAACTGTTTTATTGTACACAACTCCTCAAGCAAGACTTCCCTAATTATTGCTTTTAATTCCTGATACTTCGAGAGAGAAAAAGAACTGAGCGTGTTCAGCAGCTGCAATCAAAGGGCCGGTCTCAAATGACTGTTCCAAAATAATTTGACCGAGATTACTAATAAGGAGTCATAGAGAATTTGTAAGTAAAGAGGTTAGAATATGGTAGGATGCTTGACTCGGAGAAAAGTTAAGGCAAAAAAATATGAAAGTAACAAAGTCGTACATCCTTTGAGATAGGAAGCCGCACTTTTAATAAATTTAAGTACGAAACATATTCTTTCATTCTTTAAAAATAATAATTAAACCTGGCGAAAATTGGCATTAAAGATATCAGTGTGAAATTCGAGTCAAAAACTCCACCACGCTTACCACGGTCAATTATTTAATACGGGATAAATGATCCCAGCATTAGTTCATAAGATGTTAAGAAAGTTTTCCTATACAACTTTCTTCAAAATGACGCGTTATTAGGAAAAAGCGTAGCGGGGAATTCTCCGGGGCGGACTTGACCCCGTTTGACATGGAGCGATTTGGTATATTTCATAAAGTAAAAAAAAAAAAACTCTTCTGTTTGCTCACTTTATATCGGCAACAGCTCTTGAGGGGACAAACCCAGATCCGAAGAAATCTGGGATCGGGAGTTCCGGTCACGCTTCACGTCACTTCACTTCAGTGCCGGGACGTGATCCGGGGACTCGCTGCGGGTTCTCGTCTGCGGGGACCCTTTGAGAGAAGAGCCCAACTCAGGATCTCGCGGGCACGAAGAGCGGCCAAGTCACATTCCACGATTATAGAGGGCTCATATTCGGCGGCCTCAAAAAAAAACCCCAAGCCACACTCGCACTCCTTTTACTCTAATGAGACATAATTCAACCAAACCATAAAATACAATACAACGGGTTTCTTCTTTTTTTATTACTCCAAAATCGAAACTCTCGTTCGATTGGGATTGGCCAATGGCTCTCGCGGGGGGGCGCCGATTTGTCAAAAATAAGTGCTGCCATTTTTGAAAAGAGAAATGATTTGTGGAAATAATCTCCCGGGGAATAGTGGGAGATTTATTGTGATCCGTGATCAGCCATTCTCGGCGCGGAGGGATAAATGGGGGGAAAACCGGAGGAGGATGGGGATTTTTAAGAAATGAGAGTTTTGAGGCCGAGACATCCTTTCGGCGTCACCTGATCCCCCCCCCCCCCTTTCTCCTTGCTGAGAGTTCTTGCCCCGAGGGTCCAACTGGGGATCGTCCTTTTCAAGGTCTACGGTATCCTTCGCACTGAGACTCTTTTGCCCCTCCTTCTGAAATGTATAGGGGGCTGGAGGTGTCCGTTTTGCATTGGCCAATATCTTCGATTGTGCAATATTTACTATGGGGGATTGTAGATTGGCTAACATCATAAATCGACATTATGAAAATGTTTTTTTAAAAAAAATGCTCAATTTTGTAAACCACCATCCTTATCTTAAGTCTCTGTCCCCCTGTCCGTGACTCTTTTGTCCAGTTGGAAAATTAATCTACCAATTAAATGAAGTGAAATCTGTCTTTTTGAAAGGGATAGCTTATTTCATCACGTATTTTGTTCCATCCTTGCAAACTTGTAGTCTTGAAAGTTTATCTGCAAAAAAAAATAAAGCTTTCTAACTCCGTTAGTCTGGCGATCATAATTCCCCAGAACTTTTTTAGAATTAAATTGAAATTAGGATATATTGCTTGATTAATTTTGAATGATATACACAGTGATTTAATATATATTTACAAGTGTACAACTTGGAAGCATTTTTTTCTTCTTAAAAGCTAGACGCCGTCCACTGGACGAATCCTTCATACAAACAGGCCTCTACTCTAAAATAATTGGGACGCCAGTCAACATTCTACTTAGAAAATAACACTAAAAAGGTGCAAATAAATTTGGGGAAAATCCGAGTGAAATGAATCCAATTAGGATAAATGGTTGAATGGTCACGTTTCCTTTTTGAAAAGATTTCCACATTCAAATGAAAATTGGTAGAATCCTGTTTTGGAGTGCGGATTCTCTAAATGTCTATGTTGGTTCAATGGGAGACAATTTTCGAATTCAAAAAGCAATTAGGTGCATTTCTTTCCCTTCTTGTTTATGAATTCCCCGCGTGGCCGTTTATGGTAATTCCGCCATTTTTAAGTTCCCATCACACAAAAATTGAGGTGAGAGTTTTTCAAATATTCAAATCAAAATGAACTGAGTAAAAGTTATTCGGGATTCATTTTGAAATGCTAATACTTGATACGGAGTTATCGCCGTGAAGGAATTTTCCTGGATGGCTAGCAGTAAAAACATGATTTATCATAAAATATTATACTCTTCAGTACCATGAGCTTTTTACTAGAGTTTAAAAATTTGTTTTACAAAATTCTTAAAATTTAAAAATATTTTTGCATAGTCATCACTAATGATTACTATTATGTTGCTATTATGTGCTATTATGATTTGACACCCCTTTGACTGGGTTTAGTTTGTCTGCTTTGCTACCAGCAAATAAAATTTTTCTCATTCTCAAATGGAAGAACATGTATGATCTCAAATTTGAGAGTAGAGCTTTTAAAGCTGTTTTGAACTCATTATATTCTCAAATATCATAACATTATTCTCGAATTTGAGATACAATTTCGTGCAGTGTGTTGTTTGAATTTCAAATGAAATACATTCATAATGGGAGTTACAATTTCAGTTTGCCTGTGAAATTTGGGGTCGTAAACGTGAGTAACAACCGATGAACACACAGAAAGATTCACTTGTGACAGCCTTCGCGACCGAAATGCATTTGTCGTAGATTGTTTATTTGTGGCTAAGCATGCAAGAAGTGTCGGGTTCAAAACTGGGTCAGCTTGTACCTCATCAAACTTGCATCCGAAACGTTATGAGCTTTGTTAAATTGGCCATGTTTTGAAAACTAATACATTTTTACATTTTATTCAATTCAGTCCTTTGTTTATTCAACTGTGTGTTTCTCTTTTGGTGCAGTTAGCCCACTTCTACTCTGAACACTTCCCAGTTAAGTAACGTAAAGTGGTTAACGAGGTTCATCAAATCCAATTCCTCTAAGGAGTGCCTTAGAAAAATAAAATTTCTGTTCAATAAAGTGATGTCTGAATATTCAGTACCCTATTTACCCTCGCGAAGGAGGCTGGGGTGAGAGAGCCGTAACTGACGCACTCTGAGTAGGAAGGAGTTCTTTCACATGTCAAAAACCGTAATTTCTGTCTTACCTGCAGTTTTTAATTAATTAGTAAAAAAGCGGGGATCTGAAGTTCGGTAAAAATGTACTGCTGTTCATTGCCACTGCAGCGGCCATGAAAACTAGTTAACTACAAACATACACTCTAAAAACATACGAGTGAATTTAACTCAGTCTGAGTTAATTTTCACTCCTTTCCAGTGTCGAAAACGCACTTCTCCTATATGAGTGGATTTCACTCTTTTGTTTTAAGAGTGTACGTAAAACCACAAGCATGGTTTTTGCTCCCGTCGTATGTGAAAAAACAAATCTACTAAAACCCTACCGAACTAAATGGTTTGAACGAATTACCATAGGAGGAGATTGAAAAAATAAATAATTTTGTGTGCATTATTTATGAGACTAAAAAATAACTACCAAATATATAAGTTCAATGGATACATTGGATAAAAATATTCAAATAAACCTAGAAAAGAAAATTATAGTTTGTAAGACGTTTGCTTGAGACTCTCAAGTTATTGGCATCTTTCGCTCTTCTATCCTAAAAATGTATTGAGTCATTTAGAGATTCAACAACTCTGTATGAGTGAGTGTGTCTCAAAATGTTCTAACGGACCTATTTCTGTGCCTCTCCACTGTCAGTCACTGAATCGAAGTTAGAAATATCATTCATGGGTTACGTTTTTCCGGTCAGGCAAGTAGGTTTTTGTGAAAAATTTCCAGCTACATTTTTTTCAAAATCGATTGTACTAATAAAGGTAAGCAAGCGGGTTTTTTTTTTATGAAATTCAAATTTAAATTGCACAGGTTTAGCCGCAGTATCAAATTTCAATTCCACCCTTGTGTAACTCATGGCCAAATCAGCATAAATATTCTATTTAAAAGTTACAAGTTTGTCATATCAAATGTAATGAAGTAGTAGTAAATAAAAAAAACCAAATAATTAGACATTTGGGTTTTCATTAAAATATCAAAACACGACTGAGTGTGTTTACCTTTTTTTTATCCAAACAAGATTCTCTTCATTTCCTTAACACCTTTTCACGTTTGCGCAATTGAATTTTGTTTAATGTGAACGTGACTCCATCAAAGACTGTATTCGCGAAAACTTTTTTCCTTCTTTGATTTCTTGAATAAGGGCATCTTTGATGAGCGGGAAAGGTTCGGATTGAGTTGCCCTTTTTGTCAATTACTTCAACGCAATTCCATTCAATCTCAAGTGTAATTGCGTTAGGTGGAAAATAATCGAGTTAAGTTAAAAATTCATTTTAATATATTTTTTGTTTAATTTCCATTACTATGAAATGTTACAAATCCACTCAATGAAGTCAGAAGACGAACGAAAGATTTTGTTGGTCCTTTAATTTTTAGCGTAACTTAATTTTTTTGCAGTACTTTTTTTGTGTGTTCGTCCCATTAGAGCTACTCGAGAGTTATTGGCCACAGGACTTTTGATGTAGCCAAAGAAAGCCTTTTCAAGCGACCCAAAGAAACTAAAAAAAAATTTATTTGAGCTTACGTGTATTACATTAAAAAAAGATTTGCACCTTTCTTTTAATAACTTATATCATAAGGATAATGTGCTTTTTGATAAAAAAAAAAACATAAGATAGTGACACTTATTTTTTCTTTCTCTAACAGAAATGTGACATCAAATATCTTTGTGACATCGGTCGGACATCCACTCCTGAGCAGTTTCGCCTTCCTCACAGTAAGTGGCCTTCTCATTTGGCATTTTTTGTTATATTGTACTTTGGTTGTTTCGTATAAATGTTTACAAAGGTTACCGTTTCAAAGCGGCTACCATTGCGACTAAGTAATACATTCGACTACAAGCGACTAAGTAATAAGAATCCATGTTTCCACTGATATAACTGTGTGTCACTTCATTCAATCCGTCCGCATACCAGCATGTATTGTATACAATATGCATGGCCGTTTGGAATGTTTCTTGAGCTTAGCATTGCCCTGGTCTCTAATCTATGGGAAACTACTCTGGTGAGGGGTTGGTTTGATGAACGTCGCTCTGGTGGAGCTGCGCATTTACACGGCGTAGTTTTTGAACTAGCACTAGCACCCATAAGAAAAATTGCCATACAAAAACTTATGGGGAAAATATGGAAACATTAGAATTTTGTAATGTAATCATATGGCAATATATCATAAGATATGGTTCTTAAATAGAAATGTACCATATACGTATTTCAAAGATATGGGAATACATTTATGGCATAGTTATGGGAACATGCCATACACTCTTAAAACAAACGAGCGATTTTAACTCAGTCAGAGTTAATGTTCACTCTTTCAGTGTTGAAAATGCACTTCCCCGATGGGAGTGGATCCATTGTGTGTTAAACCTCCGACAGGATCACTCCAAACGAGTGATTTTAACTTAGTCTGAGTTAATATTCTCTCCTTTCCAGTGTCGAAAATGCACTTCTCCTACTGGAGTGGATTTCACTCTTTTGTTTTAAGAGTGTAGGGTTAGGGTGAGCTTATGATTTCCACACCTATCGCAGTCTATGGAAACACACCATAATCTGATGAAACGTGACCATGTCTCCTTTTGACAATGCCATTACCAATTAGTCCAATTACATACAATCCTAGATAAAGACTATGTGCTCCAGCCATCCATATATGGATATCCATACGTATAGGTGGTTTACGTTATACTTATCCTGATATATTTTTATTTTACTATAATTAGTATTATTTATTTGTGAAAGGTAACGTTTGATATATTCTTGTCTGTTTAAGATATTAGATTATATGAATTTCAATGCAAAAACGTAGACACTTTGAGATAGCCCATTAAATATTTTTGGAGAACTCAAAAATGGAACTCAAAAAATGCACAAACTGTTGATTCTCTGATGCAATTCTTAGAGTATTCTTAGATTTTGCCTTTTCTCGGCAGTGCCTGGGTAAGTTCATTCATCTTTCTCATTCATGTTGAATCATTCAAAAACTATTTGCATGTTTTCGAGAAGGTGAAAATGGGAATGAATGTAAGAATGGAAAGATGCTGAACAACTCTTACGATATTTTTACAAACTTTGTACCGGAAAGGCAAGGCTGAATTGCCGCCATGTTGAACCACTGCACAACTGGACCCGAATACAATCTATTTCTGACTTGAAATAGAAACACATTTAGAAACACAATAATAATATATTAATAATTAATGAAACACAATAGAAACACACACACAGACTTTTATGCAGAGCTCAAGGAAGTCATACTTTTTTAAAATTCTGATCCTTCAATTAATGAGTAACAAAAATATTTATTAGTAATAAGTATATATGTATCTCACAGTAACAAATTGTATCTTAGCTCTAAAAGCTTCATCTATTCGGGAATTAATCCCAATTTACCTTAAGACTGAGCAATTTAATATCTAACCGAAGATGCCCCAGTCCCTTAAAAGTACTTTCCTTGTTTCCTTTTCCGGGCAACAGGAAAATAGAGCCATTAATTTTCGCGTTCGCACTTAGGAGTTAAAATTTAAGCACACCCGAAACCGAATTTCGCCGCTATAAGTCAAACGACAGATGTTGCGCGCTTCCTTAAAAATCCCCTTCTTGCGAAATTCCTCTTTGCGGGATCTCTCTTTGCTCAAAAGTGCATCCCACTCGGGCACGGCATGGACGACACCAGCTTAAAATTTAATCATTAAGTAATTAAGGATTTATTAATGAATAGTAGAATACATTAAGTATATACTTTGGGGTCCTGTTTACGTGGTAACCTTTTTATAAGCCGGCTGGGCGCGAAAATGTCTTTGGAATTTGAAACATTTGCCAACTACAGAGATGAAAATTCAAATATTAAATACTCCAAATATATTGAAACTGTTGTGGCGAATTCTCCAGTTCCAAAAGATATTTAACCAATAATAACCTGAGGGGGAAAATAAAAATTCTAACCTATGTATTCACCTATTCGCACAATCGAACATAGAATATTAGCCTCTAGTTCCCAAACTAACTTAGATAAACTATCAAAAACTAATTTTTAAAAATAATTAACCAAATGTGCCTCTTTTTTAACTCAACAATATATCACTTTTCTAATGGTGGGATCCCCGTCTACAATAGCCCTCGTGTAGCTCTAGTGCGATGACAATTCAAACCTAACCTAATAGTGGGATCGGCGCTGCAGGGCTCGGTCTCTTCATTACGACCGACTCTTCCTCGCGAGGGTGGCAACAGGAGTAATTAAAAGCAAAACCGCCATGAATCACGGGATAATCTCACGCTCTTCGCTTCAGTTCAAAAGGCGAGCGAGCAGACGACTTTTGGAATTTCTCCTCGACGAAAAGAGAGATAATGAGTACAACTAATTCGTGTCATGAATTAGAAATAACATTTGTAAAATTTAAACCAAATTGTTGTTTTTCACTACACCAGGCGCGGATTCAGAGTTCCTCCATAGGGGGGGTAATCCAGATTTCCTTTTTTTTTGGGGGGGGGGGAGGATTAAAAAAAATAGGGGGGGGGGATTTAAAAAAATGATTTTTAAATATTCGTTATTTTTAATAATTCATAATTTTAAATAATTAATATGAGCTACTCTTTTCAAATTTATGCTTGTTTAAAAACTAATATTTTTTAAAGACATCTTGCTTTTATAGATTTTATCGATGATTTGATATTAAAACAAATGAAAAAGACAAACAAAAGACGTGTACAAAATGTTTTAATAATTTAAAAAGATATTAAAGTCCCCTAAAGAAAGATATGTTTATGACGGACAAGATAGCTCAACCAGATCTGACGGATTATATTGAAATTTGGAATTAATTAGTAATTAATTAAGGTAGTATTAGCTTCTAGTTAAACCTCAAAAAATGCCAAATTTAAAAACACACACCTTTTTTTTTTACCCAAAAACTATGGAAGAAAAGGGTAGAATTATAAACTTCTTGTTTCTGAAGCGTGCCAAGTTACAATTTTTTGATTTTTATAATTTTTATTTGGTTAAATACGTTTTATAAACACATACAATTTTTTTTTTTTTGATTTCCAATCACTGTAAAAGGATAAGCGAAAAATCCCATCGATTGGTACTTTTGCCGAGAGGGTCTCAGGAGATTAGTTATTATGGCTGCCATTTTAAATAATCTGATTCTTGTATTTTAATAAGTAATGAATAAGCATACAAAATTTAGAAACGATTAATTTGTTCCTTCCCTTTTGAACAATCCTCTGAAACACGGTTAACATTCATTTGGTACATGTTTTGCCCCCCCCCCCCCCCTTAAAAACAGTAAGAAAATCTTGTATTTAGCAGCGGTTCTAAACAACAATGTAAACTTGCTCAATTCTTAAAAACTTATCTATCAATCTATTTTATATGGATTAAAATAAAGCTAAATGTCAGTTAATTTTTCAATATTGCATTTAAGATATTTTGATATTTATTTTAGATTTTATACTTTTATGTTTTTCTTTTTTTCTCTCTTCCTCTTTTAAAAATATATTAGTCATTACCCCTATTTCCCTTAACTTAACTGTTTGAGACTCCGATGGCCCGACTTTGCGTTAGTTCATGAGAAAATGGAATTTGACAGGTATTTACTAATTCTATACAAATTCTATGTAGATCCTATATTAAAAGTTATTATTTTTAGCAACGAGTTTATGAACACTCTAAAAATGACTGCACAAATTTCGATCACTGAAGACGACAAATTTTGATAATGTACCGTAAAAATAGGTTTGTATAAAAGTGAGAGATAAAAGTTAAGATCTTAGGGGGGGGGGGGGTAATTACCCCAATTACCCCCCGCTGGATCCGCCACTGCACTACACCGGCCAAAAATTACACTTATTTAAATCGGTAAACGTTTTTAAAGTCTAGCTTTTCCTGATACTAATGTGTAGTGGCGAGAGTATTTAGTAGAATGGCCCTCGCCAGATAAGACGGTGAAAAATGCCCCCATTCCAATCGGGCTAATTTTTTTTCTGAAAATACCTCATAGTATGGACAACTTCTCAGCCAAGTTTCAGCTCAAAAATGTGACGCATTTTTGAGTAAAAAATTAAAGTTTTTTTTCTTTTTAAATTGATTATTCCCTGAATATATTTGATAAATCCAAAAAACTACTCATGAGTTTTTAAATATCATTGAGTAGTATTCTCAGAAAAATCCGCTCATAAATCTGATCGAGCGATCATTCTTAAAAATGCATTTTTATTTTTCAAAAAAAAATTTCATGCCAAAATCGTTTGGTCACAACTTAGGATTTTGTCTCTACATATTCCTCTATTATCAACCTATAATATATATTTTTTTCAGAATTTTAAAATTATTGGACGATAGTTAAAAAAAAATAAAATATTCTTAAAACCTGACTTTTCGCACTACTTACTCGGCAGATGGCACTCCTAACAAAGGCGGGGAAATTCAATCTGGGAGAATTTCTTTCGGACTAAAGAATTTAGCATAGATTTAGAAAGTAGCAGATCTGCCTCTAGGGGGAAAGGTGAAGCCATTTGTTAACCATTATCCCATAAGGCAGTTCGCAAGCTCTTGCACATGGCATGCCATACGCCACCAGATGGCACCATGAGATAATTCGACTAATAAAAGATATATATTCAATATTAACTAATTAAAACTTTTTACAAGTTTCGCTAGCATAATTTTATAGCTGCATGCGTATTGATAATTTCTGTAAGGCATGAGGTATATATTCACAAAAGAAGCAAGTTAAAAATGCAGTTTTTATTGTATGTAACCATTTTTGTGAATCAGTATCCCGTGATGCATTGCGAAAACGACGAAATGTGGATTCATCACGCATCATTGCGTTGTACGGGATTGCGCAATCGGTGGGCATGCTATTTCTAAATCTATGGATTTTAGAGCAAAAAAATCAGGCTTTAAGAATTATTTTTTTAAACTATCGTCCAATAATTTTAAAAATCTGAAAAAAAATATATTTTTGTTTGATAATAGAGGAATATGTAGAGACAAAATCCTAAGTTGTGACCAAACGATTTTGGCATGAAATTTTTTTTTGAAAAATAAAATTGCATTTTTAAGAATGATCGCTCGATCAGATTTATGAGCGGATTTTTCTGAGAATACTACTCAATGATATCTAAAAACTCATGAGTAGTTTTTTGGATTTATCAAATATTTTCAGGGAATAATCAATTTAAAAAGAAAAAAAAACTTTAATTTTTTACTCAAAAATGCGTCATATTTTTGAGCTGAAACTTGGCTGAGAAGTTGTCCATACTATGAGGTATTTTCAGAAAAAAAATTAGCCCGATTGGAATGGGGGCATTTTTCACCGTCTTATCTGGCGAGGGCCTTTATGAACAGTTTCATCCTATTATATTACACCAACTTTCTTTTACGTGATACAAAAAAATACTATATTTTTTCGAGATAAATTTCTCATTCTTGAGAAACTATTCAGTAACATTAAAATATTCAAATTTAGTGTCTCAAAACATCAGATTAAATTGTAACATTGAAGAATAAAACAGTTGGAACATTATAAAACGGATTCTTAACATGCTCACAATAAAAGTACTCAATATTAATAATCAATTTTTATTACTTTACAACTGTTTGCTAATGTTTATTGACACCCTCCAATAAAAACATATCAAAATCCGATTACAACGAAACATTTTCGGTTCGCTTCACATATCGGCACAATTCCCATGTCAAATCATATCCAAAACTATCGATAATATTGTGCGACTATTGATTATTTCGCGTCGTTTGCTCCTGCAACAACAGACCCAAATATTTTAAAATAATGAAAAATAATCAAGTGTGGCAGATGTCGCGAATGACTCTTGCCGCACTCTTATCGAATGACCGGGAACAGGCGGGGGGGGGGGGGGATTTTAACGAGCATCGCTCTAACACGACGTGATTGCGACCCAATATGAAGACGGGGCGGGGGTGCAAGTGAAAAGGACCCTGAAAATTGCCAAATCGATGTGATATTGTCACGCTTCTCCATGTTATTTCAAATACGAAAAGTTAGGTTTCACATTTTATGATTTGGTTATTAAAATTAGAAAAAGGCAGTTTGTGCTGTTGGCAAACTGTAGGACTTTATCTGAATGTCTCCTTTCCGCGTATGATCTAAATTGATATTAATTCCTTTTAATGTATACCCACTCCCTTAGTTCAATTCACGTCGAATGGGGCCCAAGCTTCTCATTAAATGATTTAAAAAATGGGCCGGCCATTTTTTGAATGGAGTCGCAACTGTGTGCCTTGCTCTATGCGTAAAAATGCATCCAAGAAGAAGGGGGTTAAAGTTTACACATTCGACGGTATGTGTAGAAAGAGGAAGAGCTTGTTTGGGCCTATTGCAGTATTAGTCAATGTTTGGCTTAGCTATTTTCTTTTTTGGCCAGGCGGCCTCTCAGTCTTGCTCTGGCCCCCGTGATGACTACCCAATGGCCCTTTTCAAGTTGAGTCGCATCTGCTCTGAGGCAGAAAGGGCGCCTCAAGATCTACTGATTGTCAACCTTATGCTACTTTTCTTTTTATGGATGTTGTAGTTTTCTGGGTATTGGTGGTTTTTTTTATTTAATAATTATACTCAGCCCAGTGTCTACACGGATGAACCAGAACACAATGTTAGTGAGAGAATCGATTGTCGAGGGAAAAATTAAGAAGTTAGCTCTAAATATTTATAGAAGCATGAGTAGAATTCGATCTTTATAGTTAGTTCCCTAAATCCTTTCCCTTTCTTTATTAAAAATACTCAAACAAACAAAATACTCTCTCATCGTCTTTAATTTAAGGCCGAATGAGACTTCTCGAAAGGGAGGGCTTTTCTATGTTAAATGCTATGGAGATAAAGTATTTTCGAAGCCGAATAACTCCGTCTGCATTGAATATTTTTGTACAAACGGTTTTATTTATCTAGTTAATGTAGTCAGCTTAAAATTCCATTTTCGTAAAAATTAGGGTTTTTTTTTTAAAATCTATAATAATAAAAGAAAGAGTCTGTCTGTGTGTCTGTCTGTCTGTGTGTATGTCTGTGATTGCAAAAGACCTACTTAGACTGCTCTAAAAAATCCGAAATTTTTAATATAGATTCTTTTTAATACCTACGTGTGCACCTAGGTTTAGTTTTTTCATATTTGATTGTGATTTTTAATTAATATAATTGGTTTTAAAAAAACGTCATCCACGTGGGATTGCGGGACCATAACAGGGCTTGAAAATACATGGACCGGGCCGAAACGGGGACTTGACGCCATCCTCTATTAGTTTAATGGATTGAGTTTGGTTGAGATATGCGCTCGCCCTAAGGCTGCTTCATCCTCTATGATAGTGTTTGATTTTTTAAGTGCGCGTGCACCAACACGATTTAAATTTTGTTTTGATTTTGAGTGTATTTTCACAAGTAAGCATGCCTCTAAAAGGAAGCAATGCGAAGTTAACGGGTTCCCAATAAGGCGGGACCATACTGCTATTCAAAACATAAATGTACCATAAAAACTGATTCCAAATTTGAAATATATATATATATTATATACGCTTAGCTTCTGAATTTGAAAACGCTTTACAATTGCCATTCTCTAATCCTTTTCAGCCACCAATCGGGTCTAAATTGACTTCACGTGATTTTTCAGACGCGTTGAATGTCTTAAATAATAAATCTATTCGGAATTTAAGACGCTTATTGTGATTAAATTTGCGTTAATGACACTTTTTTGTTTAAAATTTAGATAGAACGACTTGCTGTGTGCCATTTAAATTTTAAGATTTTTTTTATGCTGATAAGTTTTGCAGATTGAATCTCTCTCTCTCGTTGTCTCGAGTCTAAGGTATAAATACAGGAGATTGGAGACAGTGTCGCCGTCCCAAATGTGTTGACCTCGGCAGTGTGGGAAATCGGAGAGGAAATTGGAGCCACGGAGAAATGAACTCCGGCGGCGCACGACAACTTTGCTTGTGGCAGCAGCAAAATAGAATGATTGGTTGGTTGGTATACATATATTTTCAGGCTTGTGTGCTTGCTCAGAGAGCCGCTTATAAACCTTCGTCAAGTAAGACAGTCACAACACTCACACTCACACATATACGTGACAGATGCTGCCATCTATCTCCACCTCCACAATTTAGACATGTCCTTGAAGGGGAGGGAAATAGTCTCCAGAAACCTGAAACCCGTGGGAAACTGCGCAATGACCGTCCACAGGACTTTCGGACCCAACAGATTTTACGAGCATGTACTACTCCGCATATACTCGGTGAGTTTTCAGCTATCGGGACTCGATCGCGGGACCTTCCGATCCATAGATCGAAACACTGAGCACAAGGCGCCTCATAGCCCATAGCAAAGTAGGGTAAAATGCTCCTAGAGAAACAGGGGGCTTTGGTTCGTGTTATTTCACTTATCACACCATAACTTTCAAGCATCTCTACTAGTGAGTCAGAACCCGTTGAAATGCAGTACAAAGCTTTCATTTAAAAATACGGCAATGTATTGCACAAGTTCAGTGCTATTCGGATGTTATTATGATCTGATATTCATTTTGGGCTCGTATGATAGTTGGCACATTCTCCCCACCTTGAGTTTTTGTTCAAATTACCTTTGTTCTGCTTATATTTTCTTGTTGTTACCCAAGACCTGTAACATGCCTGTTCTCTCTAAAAAAATACTTAATATCTGTTAAGTTATTTATTTTATGGTTATCAACTGCAACAACCTACTGGAGTTGATTTAAGTTCCTCACATAAATATGTCACTTTCACTGTATGTGTGAATTTTTAAGCAGCACAAACAAAAAAAAAAGACAAAAATAAACCCGGTTACAACGAGAGTACGAATAGACAAGTGGACAAAAAGTATAAAAGGTACAGCTGCTGAAATAAAAAAAAGTACCACTACTGATTATTTCAACCATTAGTCACCCTATAGAATCGGACCTTTTTGAGATAGCGAACAATTAACGTTCTGAGTTAATTGCATGACACAAAATTTGCATAAGGGGCCGTCTTCATATTAAATATGTTACGAACTTTGAAATTTCAAATAGCAACACCCAATTTTAATAACTTTGAAATGTTAAGCACTCTCGAAAACCCTTAAATCTAAGTTTTTGTTACATTTGGATGAATATTTGACGAGTTATTCAATCGAATCACTTATGGACCTTTTGGGGATCATCTCTAAAATGACAAGCGCAGTCTAGTTCTTCCTTTTGCAAGACCGTCTTTGTTTATCAATTACACATAATGCTATACACAGTCCCCTAAAGGTTAATTAAAAAGTATTTTGTGATTTACTCAGCAAATTATGAATAAAAATTTTTAAAATTTGGGATTTCGCCTAAACTTCCTCTCTTAAATGCATTTCTGTAAAAATATTGAGGGGTTTCTATTCATATTTTTTTAAAAAATTAATATAATAATTATTAAAAAATATAAAAATTGTTTTAAATACCCCAATATTGAATGCGTTTTGTTTGGGTTATTATAATTTCTTTTCAGTAAAAAATTCGTTTCATTATCTTAATTATTTATAGATTGTGATAGTTTTTTATGTGCAACTCATTTAACATTATGGGACCTAAACTTTGCACGTCTCTAACTTCCCTAATAATGCTTAAAAACTAACAAAATTTGGCATTTCGTATTAACATAGGTCATAGATTTGAAGGTTTGGGTACGAAATCCCGCGGCCGAAATCTCGCATCCCATAAGCTCGCATCCCAAAATCTCGCGGGACAGAATCTCGCAGGGACAGAATCTCGCATCCCATAATCTCGCAGGGACAGAATCTCGCATCCCATAATCTCGCATGGACAAAATCTCGCGGGACAGAATCTCGCATTTCATAAAAAGTGCAGGATTTGTGAGTTATGTTTAGGATATATTTTTGATTTTGAAAGTTAATTAGTTTTGGTATAGGTGTTGTTATAAATTTGTATAACGTACATTTCATATCAAGGAATTGATTAGCAGTTATGATTGTGAATTTAAGATTGAAAAAAAAGTAGCCATCGAAAAATTAAATTACATTTGATTTGTATGTATCTCTGTTTTTATTCATTTATTTAGTCTTGGTAAAGGGTGAAATGAAATATTTCTTAAATTTATGAATAATTTTGAGATGGTGAAGGTATGGTGATATAGGATAGTTATATGTATTTAAGGAATCAATTAGCAGTATAGTTGTGAACGTATAAATAAGATTTTCTTAAAAAATTATTGAATAATTAAGTTCCATTTGATTTTTTTATGAATTAATGTTAATATTTTTATTATCTTATTCAGTAACGTAAGCAATGTTTTTATTAATTTATTTAGTACAGATTAAATGAAAAAAAAACTATTTACACTGCTCAAAATAATTAGGGGAGTGCATGGTTTAAACCATTTCGCCCCCAATGATTCCATTTTGTATCATCAGCTTCCGATTTTTTTGCTCACTTAGCTGAACTCTTACTTATTTATCGTTAGATGGAGGAATCATATCTTTTAAAGAAATAAATAATGTGTGTTTTAATTGAATGAAAACATGAAAAACATTGTATAATAAAATTCACTACCGAAAAACTTTTATGAAATAAATTGACCCTAAATTCTTCACGCTTGCATTCTTAGAAGTCTAAAATTTGATTTAATCTTTTTTTACAATTAAAATTTTGAAAATAATTATTGTTATAATTTATTCAAAAGTTGTGATTCTAATTTTTAGCCCCTTAAATTTTAGTTAAAAAATTAATATTTGTTTCCTGCTTTTTACCATTTTAATCTGGATGCATAAGGAATCTATTTCATAAATTTTAGATATTTATAATAAAAAGTAAGAAGTTTTAACTGGACGGGGGTAAACAACAGTACGCAAAGTGCTCCCCTAATTGTTTTAAACAGTGTATTAAATTTCCGAATTTGGCCATAGTGATGGTAGGGTGATATAGTATTGTTGTATTACGTACTATGCTAATTAAGGAATTAAATAGTAGTTGTGATTAAGATTAAATTGAAAGTTATTGAATCATTGAGTTAAATAATACTTTTATGAATTCATAATGGTTTTTATTTTTTTCAGTCTTGGTAAAAGGTAAAATACCATATGTCTTAAATTTCTGAATAAGTTTGAGATGATGAGCGATAAAGTATTGCTGTATTACGTACTTAACAAATTAAGGAATTGATTATAGTAGATCAGAAATTATAATTAAGATTTGGAAATCAAGTTATTGAATGAAAGTTACATATTTTTACTAATTTATGATTGTTTTCATAATTTATCCTGTCATAGTAAAAGGTGAAATTAAATATTTCTTATTTATAAAGTAGGAACTGTAGCTAACTTATTAGCCATTTTGAAATTGTTAACTTCTTCTTGCTGTGTAAAGAAGATTGAAATTGAGTACTAGATTGCCGGTGAACTTTTTCATCGCGGAATTTGGTGTTCGATATACACCGACAACTTTTGGTAATTAACAGTTTATTTTTTTATCTAAAAATTGACTTATTTTTGTCTAGTATCATTAACATCTGACAAATATTAAAACATCAAGAAAACGAAATAGGTTTTAGACCTTAAAAACACAATTAGCTAAGATTTATTAGAACTTCTTGATAGACATGAAATGTGCAACTTGTTAATACATTTATCATTCCAATCAATATTAGTACATATATGCATATAAGTCCCTTGTTTATAACATCCCTACCATCTACTATCCCTACCAGATTTTTTTTAAAATATTTTTTCGGTAGACCGGTATTGTTTACACCATTTAGCCAATTTTCAGTAAATGAATAACCAAACTTTAGTTGATTTAGTTTGTTTTCCAAACTTTAGTTGAAATACGCTTAGCTTGCATTATTAAGTAATTTTTTAATTCGCTTATGATTTTAAAGTATTAATGTCGAATTTTTTAAATAACTTTATAGTTATTCCTTTAATAAAACTAAACCATCATAAAAACAGTTACATTATCTTAATTACCGATTAAAGGAGGTTTTTAGGTAATCACATTTAATATATTTTTACGTTTTTATTTTACATTAAAAGTCACATATTGTTTTTGCTAAGAGGTGTGGTTAATTGATGCATTTCTTAATTCTCAACTTTCTTTTTTCTTCAACAACTATCTAGAATTCGATCCGTCATAACTAGGAAATGCCTTCCAAAAGATAAGCATACTTAGACAATAGAACAACCAATATAACTTCATTATAACGGTATAACTATTTGCTTTAAATAATTATACTGTTTTGTTGATAATCTGATGATAATTGCTTCTCTATAATCTATAACACTCCAGTCACTTTCTCCTCCACGAAAAGTTGTACAAAGAAATAACACTATTCTAGTTTACCTGAGTGATTTATTTTTAGAAGGGAGTGTCCGAGAAGACATATGCTGAAAGGCTTTGTTTGCTGAATATACCAAACACAATGTAGGCATCACCGGGCATACTATAACAAGTTATTTCGACCAAGCACAATGACTACAACGTATTTACAGAAGAAACCGGAGAAAAGAAGCTTCTTTTTGTAAACTCCGACAAATGTAACTCGACAGCAAGAGGGATTAGAGAGATTTTGCATACGGTTAGGGGGAAACCGTAACGCTAACTCTAACCTTATTTTGTGCTTATTACGCATGCGCAAAGAATAAGGGATACCTTGCAAAAATGCCCTTTTGCATAGCGTTAGCCGTTAGCGTCTAACGAAAACCTTATCCTTATCTACGTAGAAATCGTGATATCGACTAAAAATTAAAAGACATTTGATGGTTTCGTTAAAGATTTTTCATTGCGGGCCACTAATGGAAATTGGAAGGCAAAAAATAAAGGTCACCAAACATATAAGTAAACAACACAGTTTTAGCAAATTTTACGATAGTTGTAGACTATTTCTAATTGAATGGTAACTTAACATATTAATTTTTCAAATATAGATTCTTTTGTGCAAAAACTGAAATTGTTGCTGTTATTGCCATTCATTTTAGCTCTTTTGAAGTCCCTTTGTAAAAACAACTATGATTACTAAATTATTGTGTAAGATGTTGTTGTTGATATTTCACAAGAAATAAAAGCTGTATACAATGCATAAGATTTAAAACGACACATAAATTTAGTTTTCAAGTATTTTGGGAAAGAAAATGTCAATAAAATGTTTAACCTAAAAATGTGTAACACAAAATAACAGATTTCATTGGCATCTTTATAAATTTCCAGTGGACAGTCAGAAATAATGTGTTTGAGTTGGTTAAAAAAAATACTGAAACATGAAAGTATGACACTCAGTTATAGATTGAACTAACTCATCTAGTAGAATTAATTGCAGTCAAGAATAGTTCCATTAATGTTATTTGCCAGGTGCATTGTCTGAATATGCTATTTTGCTTAATGATAACGGTGAATCTAAAATTACAGTTTCTGATTTCAAAGTTAAATTCTAGAAAAGTTGGCTACCACACATATTATTTGAAAGCCCTCTGTATGTTAAATACAGTAATAAAAGATGAGGAGGAAATTTTCAAAGGGTTTAGGGTCCTGGTTTGATTTTTGCTTCTTGTCGACCATCTGAGGCAGTACTCTGGGGAGGGGGGGGGGGTACTCAGGTTTATAAAAATAATCAAACATGAATATGTGAAACTTATCCATGTACAGAACTCATCTTGTAGAGTTGATAGCAGTCAAGAACAATTCAACAAAAATTATTTGTCATGTGCATTTTGTGAATGTTATTTTGCTTAATGATAACAGTGAATCCAAAAATACAGTTACTGATTTAAAAGTTAAATTCTAATCTAAAGTTGGCAACCATACATATTCTTAAAAAGACCTCTGTATGTTAAATACAGTAATAAAAGATTAGGGGAAATTTTCAAAGGGTTTAGGGTCCTGGTTTGATTTTTGCTTCTTGTCGATCATCTGATGCAGTACTATTGGGGGGATCATCAGGTTTAAAAAAGTAACTAAACCTGAAAGTGTGACTAATCCATAAATAGAACTCAGCTCGTAGAATTAATTGCAGTAAAGAAAAGTTCCATTAAAACTATTTGCCAGGTGCATTTTGTGAATGTTATTTTACTGAATGATAGCTGTGGATGCAAACATACAGTTTCTGATTTAAAAGTAGAATTCTAAGCTAAAGTTTGTAACTTTATATATTCTTTAAAAGCTCTCTATGTTAAATAAACAAATGCAATAATAAAAAATGAGGTGAATCTTGCAAAAGGGGTTAGGGTCCTGTTTTGAATTTTGCTTCTTGTCGACCATCTGAGGCAGTACTATGGGGGGCGGGGATCCTCAAGTTTAAAAAAATAACTAAACATGAAAGTGTGACTGAAACATGAAAGTGTCGATGGCTAGAACTCGTCCACTAGGGTAAGGTGGGGTAAGTGGGCCATTGGGGCAAGTGGGCCATTGGGGCAAGTGGGCCACCCCCCCCTGGCATTTCCCGAATTATGGACGTAAAAAAAATCTGTTACAATAGTTTTACGTATTTACCCCAATAGATGCAGGAAACATTATGGCATCATTTTCATTTAAGTATGTAACAAGGTACAATCCTTTTTGTGAAATTTTTTAAAATTGCATCTTTTCGTAATTCACGCCATCATACTATTTTCTCATTTATTTCCAAACGGTTCATGAAACAAAACAAAATGTTATATATTTTGAAAGTGTATAAAACATAGTATCTTTTTATAGTGTCATGTACTTGTGATGTTGATATGGTTAAAAGAAAATTGGGGTGGCCCAGTTGCCCCGCGTTTGGGGTAAGTGGGCCACCACAATGGCGGGGTAAGTGGGCCAGGGGTGGCCCACTTGCCCCAACTCTTTAATACACTTTAAAAAAAGTCATATTCACTGATTAATAGGGTTAGTCATATTCACTATTTATAGTCCTATTCATTGACATAGGCCAGTTTAAAATCTGAAGCCCTAACATTTTTTTTACACTACATGCAAAAATGACAAGATGAAAATTAACGTATTATTTCTTGTAGTAAGCTTGCATGCCAGAAAAAGTTGCTATGGGGGAACTATTGAAGATACATCATTACTTTTTTTTTTCAAACACTCAAAAAATCATGTAGATTATTCCACTTGCCCCACCATCTCTCTACCTGTTATGTGTAAAAATATATTAGGGGGGTGGCCCACTTACCCCACCTTGCGGGGCAAGTGGGCCACTCGGATGACCAAAAAGAAACACATATTTTTTTAATGTATTTTTTGCCAATTTGTGTTTTGGTTGTCATGGGTACATTTATAACATATGAGAGAATGGACCACAAAAAAAAATAAGTTGTTAGGCCGATTATATCCAGTGGTATGAGGGTCTAAAGTCGAATTATGCCAAAAAGGTGGCCCACTTACCCCACCTTACCCTATAATTAATTGAAGTCCAGAACAGTTCCATTACAATTATTCGCTAGGTGCATTTTGTTAATGATAACGGTGTATCCAAAAATACAGTTTCTGTTTTAAAAGTTAAATTCTAATCGAAAGTTGACAACCATAGACATTCTTTAGAAGCTCTTTGTTAAATACAAATACAGTAATAAAAGAGGGGTGAGAAACTTTCAAAGGGTCCTGCTAGCTTTTTGAGTCTTGTCGACCATCTGAGGCAGTACCAAAAATACAGTTTCTGATCTGAAAGTTGCATTCTAAGCTACAGTTGGCAACTTTATATATTATTGAAATGCTCTGTGTATTTTAAATACAAATGTAGGGATAAAAAGACGAGAAAATATTTTCAAAGGGTAGTTTATAGGCTTGTTTGGTTCTTCTTAGCGCTACTCGACTATCTAAGGCAGTATCATAGGGAGGGGTTGGGGTCTTAAAGTTTAAATAAATCTCATGAAAGTTAAATAAAATGAAAGTATGACACAACACTTGATAGAAGTTGCTTTTTTTAGAATTGATTGTAGTCACTAAAAGTGCAGACAGAAATATTTATCATGTGTATTTTGTGAATGTTGTTTTGCTTAATCATAACAAGGAATGCCAAAATAAGTTTTTGCTCTAAAATTTTTATTAAAAGCTAAATTTGAGCATCTTTATGTTCTTTAAAAGCTCTCTGCATATAAAATGAATATCTAGGATATAAAATAGAGAAAAAATAAAGTACTTTTGCACATATTGTTTTTCTTTACTTGGCTATTTAAAAAGTCAAGCTTGGGGGTGCCATGCTTAAAGTACTGTTAAACCATGGTATATAGTGCAACACATTCCATTAATTTAATTTTCATAAATACATATACTTAAAGTGTTTTTAAGTGGAAGTGTTATTTTGATCAATTAACTAGATTATCTATAAATCAATTTCTGTTCCGAAATTTAATTTATCAACTAAATTTGAACTATTAATAAAAATTTTATATTTATCTCTCTTTGAATCAACCCTGTAAGATTCCTCGTAGTACTACAATTAAAAAATTAATTTGAACTTTGGAAATATATTTGAAAGTAAATAAATATACCCCAAACTGGAATAATCAACTTTTTTTAAACATAAATATAAACTTTTTACAGAAAAATAACAGTATAGTATACAAAAATATGCACACGGAGTAATACAATTTTTATTACAATTCGATGCGATTTTGAACCTTTTTAAACAAACTTTTAAAATGTTTATCTTTCACATTTCGATTATTACATTAGCGATATCAAATCTGAAATGTTTTGTATTATAGCGAAAGTCCTTTTTTTTGTCAAGTTACTTTTCAAAACAAACCGAGATTCAATGCCATAAGCATAACCAATAAAACAGCAACAAACTGCCCACGTGACTTTATGGTTTGCGGTTAGGGGATAGCGTTAGGGTTACGGTAAATTTCCGAAATAAGGGAGCGATTCCCTTAACCTTATCTCTACGCGCATTCTGATTGGTCGAGAGGATAAGGTTTGGGTTAGCGTTAACGTTACGGTTCACCGAACGGTATGCAAAAGCTCTCTATTGAGTTTCAAGTACTACTTTGTCTTCGGCGCTTCTCTTTGGAAAGTGTATCAGTTTTTCAACAACAATTCCATGTCTTTAACGTTCAGTTCTGTTTACGTCAAATTCGTAGAACTTAACTCGGGCTTTCACCATCTTTCGATTCCTTGTTTGTTGCATTATAGTGTCAAAACCAAAAAATATAGACAAAAACCAAATTTCTCATTAAAATATAAAAAAAACTCCATAGATAAAATCACTTGTATAATAATTGAAAGTGTGATTTTTAATTTTCTGCTTGATTATTTTCATTAGCATGCATTACCAAAGCTTTAGCAAAATCACTAACTGCGTCTTAATTTTAAGTCAAGAAAGCTTATTTTCGCTTGGCAATTTTTTTTGCCACTTGTCATCAATGGTCTAAATAAGATTATCAGAACCTCATTTAAATGCCAATCGAAATAAAAGTCGAAGAAGTTTAATTAAAGGTTGCTTCTCTTTATAAATAAACTTAAAAACTAATAAGTGATTTTGTAAGAAATTGCGAGTATATCTTAGTTGGAATTATTTTCAGTAATAGTCATATGCATTAATAGTTATTAATAGAAAAAATACCTGTCATTCCCTAATGTTAAAAGATAAATTGCTTGTCATTACCTGTCAGTCCCTCATTCTCATATCCTCTAAAATATCATAGATGGAGTATAGTGTTCTAAAATTAAGTGAACAGAAAATACTATCGATTTGGATTTAAGAATGAAGGAAAGAATTTTTATAATAATGTTAATGAATAACAATAAAGTCTCATTACCCCCTCAAAATTACCATTGTTAGGAAAGTAATTCAAAAGGGGAGGTGAAAGAGATTATTATTATTTCATATTTTTTACATTACCCAATATCGATAAATTTTCATAACTTTTAAGCAGCTTTGTGCAGTACAAAATATTGAAGCACCTCATTAAAAACACATGAAAACAAAGGTGCTTTAATTAGAATATAACTAGATAAAATTTTCGTTTTAAATGTGTTTCGTTTCGATGTTATGTTGATACCTGGGGAAAATGGGCTAACATGGCAAAGAAATACTTCCGCGGAAACTGTGATTGCAAAACTAATACATTTAGCTCTATGAGACTGACAATCCCTCTTCAACTTTTTTCAATGATTTATTTCAAAATTGCTGAATGAAAATTCTGCACATGTATAATTCTTAAATTTCTTTATTAGTAAGTTAGTATTCTTAAATTTCATAACTTAATGTAAATTGTAAAAGAGTCACTTAAACTTCAAGTATTACTTATTGAGTAATATATTATTGATCAATGTAATTGCCATTTGTTTTAGAGATATATTTAGAGCTCTATGAATTATCTTATATTTTTAATTGAACATCTTTTCTATTTTTCTTAAAAGCGTACTTAATGCCAATTTTTAAAAGTAATTTTTCTATTCTTTTTGCCGTGATTGCAGTTACCTTCTGGTTTATTAAACAGTGTATACTACGAATTACATATTTTAATACATTCATTGCGTTGACAACAAAAATCTTTGGCGGCGAAAGTGTTTCATCAATCTTTAGTAGACAGAAATTCCTTTGCTTTCATTCCTTTGCTTTATTAAAAAAACAAATAAATGCGTACCTTTAAAATTTTGTTCTAAATTAATTCAAATAAATGTAAGGTAATTCGTTTAATTAGTAATAATTTAACTAGTAATTATTTAGTTGCTAATAATTAATTAATAATTATGCATCTAGTTCATAATTAAAGTTGCATAAAATGAATACATTTTATAAAATTTTATTTAGAAATTTAAATTAATAAAAAACTGACAATTATCATTCCGAAATTGATTAAATAAGTATAGCATATGAGTTAACAAGAAGAGGGAGGGGCGTCAAGAGCAAATTCACTAAAGAAGGGGCCCATCCAAAATAAAGAAGGTAGTAACTCCTAATGTTATTTATTCTCATCAGATCCTGGGTTCGCCCCTGATTTTGGAAATAGTTACCCACATTTACGGGAGGGTTTTTTTTATTTTGACGTTATTTTAATATTAACACGCATTCTTATACAGGTATTTAAAGAACAATTTTGGGATACAGCTTTTCAATTTGAATGTCTTTGGTAAGAGGACAATTTAACGATTAAATGGCTAATTGTTGTCAATTGGCAACAAATACTTTTAGATGTACAAACTAGCGAATTATTTAAAATATCAAAAGAAACCTACCTAAATTACATGATAATGAATTTTTAGCTCTTTTTTTGTTAGACCCATATGATCAGCGTTTTTGACATTTATTTAAAGATTTTTGTTCTCATAGATAACTATATTTTTAAGCATTTATGTAGCTTTCATAAACAAGTTTATATTAAAAAAAAAGTTTTTATATTTAAAGGAAATACAAAATCTTAATTAGTTTTATACAAAAAAAAACATACCTGCTTTATGTGGTGGTATTTACCCAGAATTTAAATTAACGAAGTCTTTCTCTGGATAATATTTGGATATTTATGAATGATGATGACTCAGTTTTGCTTTATTCTTGTGCAGATGTTAACGATTTTCCTTTACAAATTGAAAGATATCTAATTATTATCGAAAAGTGCTATAGGTTCGATTGTGCTAGGTTAAATAATTAATACGTACTAGGTTCGATTTGAACTTCAAATTCCACTCTTCGTTATGTAAATCTAATACATAATACCAATGGCTTGGCTTGAGTTGTAACTGTTATATCCTAGAATCTGTATCATGTTCAAAATATTTGGGTCTGTACATCGATTCCAATTTGAAATGGAAATGTCATGTCAATGAATTATTTAACAAACTGCGTTCTATATTGGTAAAATTCTGACAACTTAAAAATAAAGTTGATAAAAATTTCTAAATAACTTTATATTATTCATGGTTTTACTCTACATTAAATTATGTCGTTATAATATGGGGTGTAGTATATAAGTCGAAACTTAATTCTTTGTTTTCAATTCAAAATAAATGTTTTAAAATTTTAAATTCTCAATGTAATTCCACCTTTTAATTTTAGAAAAAATAATCTTCTACCTTTCAGTTATGATTACTTATTCCGTATTTCTCTTTATTTGGGTCGCAATAAAGATATTTGTGAATTTAAGGACATAATCTCTCCAAGAAGACCCCAAGAAATTCACATAATTCCTAAATTTAATAAAGAAATCTTTAGAAAATATTTTTATTATTTAGTTCCTAAATTTTTTAATAAACACCAATGAGAGAATTAAGCTTTGAGGTGCAAATTATCAGCTGTAAGTCTTCCAACCCTTTTCCCTCCCTACCCTTTGCTGTTAAAAGAGTTATTTCGAAAAACCCCTCCATACGGATTGTCCGAGTTAACAATAGGAAGCTTCTTTCGCTTTACCTGCTGTTAACAATTGCACTGTAGGGCCATAAATTATGTACGTTGACATCCCTAGCTGAAGTAACGCTTGGACACGCCCTTCCAAAAACAAATCACTAGGCAGTTTCAATTCTCACACAAGCAAGGAGCTGAATATCTGGGAATGTTATAATAAGCGAAACACAAAAGACGTTTCAATAAAGTCTTTTTTCTGAAATTAACACTAAATTGAAATATGAGGTACTTTCCGAAAAATCGAAAAATATAGAAATTTCTTATTTAAAAAAAATTTCTTTAATGTGGACTGTAGAAAAATAGGACATTGTTTTTGGATATAATTAAAATAAACAAATAAAGCAATGATTGTATACTTTTCTTAATTCCTGCTACTGAACCATTCTTTGTTTCTGAGGAATATGGAAAAAAGAAAAGATGGTAAAATGTAGGGGAGTCTGGGGTACAATGGACCACTTTTGTGAATTTTCAGTGCTAACTCTCAAACTAATATTTCTTTTAATTTGAAAATATGCATGCATATAACTAAACATTAGGCTTTATGCTACATTAAAAAAATATTTGCATTTACTTTTTTAATATGAATTTCTGGAATCCTCGATTTCATCATTTTTCTTTGTACTAGAAGCTAAAAAAAATTCCAATTTGTTTTTAGCTCTAATCAAAGCAGGAGTTTTTTGGTTTAAATATTTTCTCTTCCTTGATTTTAGCTTCTTCTTTAAATCTTTTCACCGGTGTATCAGTTTGAATTGTTGAAGCTTCGGGAATTTTTTTTCTTATTAAACAGATATTTTAAAAAATAAAAAAATCTTCAATGAACTATTTCATTATATCTTTAATGAACTATTTCATTATAGTTGTCAATTTGTAAAAATTGAATTCAATTAATTAAAAACTAATTGAATATTTAATTTTAAAAGCTAAATAAAAAGAAAGTTCAAATAAAATACTTCTTTACTATGTTTTGAAGTCTAATTAGGATTTTTTTAATTTCTAAGCCTAATGCATTGACAACACTTCAAATGTGTAAAATACCTCAAACACCGATTTCCTCACTCACTAAAAGTAAAATAATTTTTTAAGTTTTTATTCCACATATACTGTCAATTTAGAAAAGAATATGATAAACAGAACTGGGATACAATGGACCATGGTCCATTGTACCACAGGTTCTGGTGGAAAATTGTACCCCAGGTTCTAATGGACCATTTTACCCCGTGTGGAAGTCTGACAAAAAAAAATGTCTCAAACACTAATTAACCCTAAATTAAACTGTTCTACTTTGATTAACTAAAACAATATATGATCTTATCGTTTTAATGCGCCAAGTAAAATCTTCCAAATCACAATTCTTGAAAGAAAAAAAAGAATAAATACTTTGGTGTAAATATTTACTTTTGTCTGCCTGCACAAATGAACTTTCAAGAATAAAATGACTAAATTTTCAGATAAAAACACTATTGCAAGTTTATGATAATCAATGCTCTGCTGCCTCCTATGTACCTCAATATGAAACAAATAAATAAAATAAATAATAGAGCGCGGTGGATTTTACCCCGTTGTCCATTGTACCCCGACTTCCCCTACTTTAAGAGGGTGAAATCAAAAACTTCTTTTTAAAACAAAAAAAGTCTTCAATCAGTAAAATTTTAACGAGATAAGTAAATAGATTATTAATTACAAATCATTTATGAATAATGAAGTTGTTTTATGTAGTATTATTTTGCTCTTTCAAATAATTCCTAAACATACTTACACAAAACTCATAATAAAAGTTGTAAAACAAAGAAAAAATAGAAAGCAAAATATTATTGTATTTTACCTTTTTAGCAAGACTAAAAAATAATAAATACAGTTATGAATTCATAAAAATAAGATTTGATTTAGTGAATCAATTTAATCTTAATCACAATTGCTATTTTACATCAATTCGTTAAGTGCGTAATCCAACAGAATTATATCACTCTACCATCACTATTCACCATCGCAAAATTTAATAAATATTTATTTTAACTTTTATCTAGACTGAATAAATTAATAAAACATATAACGAATTCATAAAAAAATTTAACTTAATTATCCAATAATTAATTTTTTTATCTTATTTATACGTTCACAACTACTAGTTAATTCGTTAATTACGTAATATAGCATTACTATCACCGCTCTTCGCCATTTCAAAATTATTCATAAGTTTAAGAAATATTTTATTTCACCCTTTACCAAGATTAAATAAATGAATAAAAACACAGCTATCGATACAAACAAATCAAATGCAACTTGATTTTACGATATCTATTTTTTTTTTCAATCTTAACCCTCTAATGCATACTGTTACCGTTTGGTAACAAGTTACATAATCCACTTTATTCTATTAAAGTAGACCTCAATCTTGACAAATTTGTGTTTTTTTCATCTATTACATTCCATTCTGAAGTTTTAGTTAATAATAAAACTCATAAATGACAGTAGTAAAAGTGTATTCAAAATTAAAGAGGGAGGTTATTAACTGTTGTGAAATTACGTTTTCTGGCGTAAGTCAAAGTATAATAATTTTAGTACTAAATACAAATAAATTGTTTTGAAAAAATATATATAGTTAAAAAGGGTTATTTTAAAATATATTTAGTAGTTTTCTAGTCATTATTATCAAAATTGGAATTTTTTAGTTGGTTTTTGTCACATGGAAATTTTTTTTAAAATTGAAATTATTTAAAACCTAATGCAGTTAAATTTTTTTCAGTATTTTTCCCATAATGTATGAGCATTGAAGATACATATATATTTTTTTGGGATGAAAATAAAAATTCATGCATTAGAGGGTTAAATACACAATCATAACTGCTAATCAATTCCTTGATTTGAAATGTACGCAATACAAAATTATAACAACACCTGTACCAAAACTAATTAACTCTCAAATTCAAAAAAATATCTTAAACACAACCTACAAGTCCTGCACTTTTTAAGAAATGCGAGATTATATCCTGCGAGATTTTGTCCATGCGGGATTTTGTCCCGCGAGATTTTGTCCATGCGAGATTAGGGGATGCGAGATTCTGTCCCTGCGAGATTCTGTCCTGCGAGATTATGGGATGCGAGCTTATGGGATGCGAGATTTCGGCCGCGGGATTCTGTCCCAATACCAGATTTGAAATATGGACTCAAAAAGGGGTGTTACTATTGGAAATTTCAAAGTTAGTAACATTTTTAATATGAAGATGACCCCTTATGCAAAATTTGTGTCATGCAATTAATTCAGAATGTTAATTGTTTACAATTTCAAAAAGGTCCGATTCCATAGGATGACTAACGGCAGAAATAATCACTAGTGGTACTTTTTTTATTTCCGCAGCTGTACATCTCTGGTGTCAACCTTTCAAACAAAAGAGAAATTTGTGAATTGAAACGAATGCTAAAAACACGGAGATAGACGGGAGAACATATTCACTATTTGCCGATTCCTTAATATTTTTATTTTAAAAATATTTCTGTTTAAAAATAAGAAGTAGGCAAATCCATAAAATGAGGCGCTTGGTGCAACAGTCATTCAACTAGTAGTCATAAAAAAAGGGTCAAAATCCTTTTTTCCCTCGTATAATAAAGCCGGCCAATCGAGCCCTGGCAGGCAGCCATCTTTGAATGGCCGCTGTTGCCAAATAAATTTTTAGAAAAATATACTTAAAAATACTTTTATGGTGAGGGAGAGAAGATCTCTTTGAAACGTTTAAGCGGGAGTACTTGAGAAAAGCATATAAAAAAAGAAAGATCCGTGTTCTTTTTAATAACAGTTGCTCATACTTCCAGTTATATTACTTCGATGGAGGAAAAGTACATCTGTCTCGAATCAGATTTCTAAGAACACGCTTATTTTTTTAATGAAATTTTTAACGCAATTAAGCTTTAGAGCATTAAACCATATAAAGGAAGCTTTTAAAACTCGCTCACATGGAAATATTACTTTTTATATAATATATTTAAGGAAGTTAAAAAGTATATTTCTTACGTATTTCATGCTTGGACCAAAGTGACCCTGCTCGGATCCTAAGCGTGTTGTAATTTTTTAAACTAACACCAATTTTTATTAATTCATAAAATTTTAAAAAGATGCTTGGAAATTGTTCCTAAAAGTACAATACTTAGAATGCCTAATGGTTTTTAAGTGTTTAAATCATTTTTGAACTTTAATTTTTTTCTTTTGTAAAAAAAACCTATGATTTTGGACCAAAGTTACACGCAATGACATAATTTTAACTTTTCCCGTATAGAGAGATAGAGTTTTTCGCGTATTTGTTTGCCTCTATTTTGCATTTCATCCTTCAAATTTCGTATTTTCAAACCCCATTTAAGTATTAGAATATCGAAAGGGCAACGAAATTTCAAAACTCAGTGCATATGTTTTTTTTTATCTATGTAAAAAAATTCTGCAGTACTATATTCTGTGGTAAAAAGAATATCGTGTATATGAAGTTGCGAAGGAAATATTATATTTATGGAGAGTAATTCCTATTCTGACGCGATCGAGGAGAAGGGAAATTCGGTCGGGGAAGTGCATTTAGAATCGCGCCTTTTCTCCAGGAGATATTTATTCTGCGATGGGAAAAATGATTGCTCGAAAACCCCAACTTTTGAATTCATGACGCGCCCTACCTTCGTTTTAATAAAAACTCTCTTGTGACATTCAGTAATCTGAACATTTATTTTCATTAAATTGATTCATCAGTGAAGCTTCCCTAACATCCAGTAAATTGAAAATAAATCATTAAATGTGTTTACGATTGTTTGGTCTAAGATACAAAATATTTAGAAGGCAAAGATCCTCTTAACCATACAACTTCAATTTTCCCCCTGGAGACAGGTCTTTAAAAACGCTATCAGCATTTCACATGTGTGATGAGTTCTTAGGGAAACCTTGCGATTCAATAAAACTCTCACAGCAGTTTAAAGTATGGAACAAGATTGCACACTGATCTAAGCAGGATTGTTCCTATTAAGAAAGTTTGATAAATTGAATGTACTAAGAGTCTTCGATGCCGGAATTGTTCCTTAAGTGTGGAAAATGGTTCTTAGTTCTAATTAAGATTCCGGCGGAACACTTTGTGGCATCTAGAAATCATTTTGAGACAGCCTCCCACGCTTCCCGAGAAATGGGGATCGGAAACAAAAGAACACTTCTGTTCTTTATTTACCTGATTTTTAGCACCCATTCTTTTTTTTCTGCTGAAAAGTAGAAGGTGAAACGTTTTTCAGATACCTTCCTCCCTTCCTGTTTTCCTAATACTCAATCTTTTTCATGGGTATCGTATTACTTTTCTTATGGTGTTCCTTTTTGTCATGAATTAATTTTTGCACAAATGCTATTCAGCTATTTACCTTTTTAAAAACTTATAAGATTATTTATCGGAGACAAATTTTCCTTTGAAATACTTTAATTTCGATATTTATCTCAGAGGGAATGTTAACATTTGGCATTTAAAAAGGTAATCTGTGCAGATAATTACTTCAAAATGTCGCATCCATGTGCGAGTCAATACTTGTATATCGGATTTTAATCTCTCGAAAGTTACCTTTATTGAACCATTATCGATATAATGAATTGCTTTTTGTCAAGCCAAGTAAAATTGTCATTTTTTCAAGTTCTTTTCTTTGAATCCATTGTTTTTCGATCAACAGAAGTATTTCGTCAGTTGAGCTGCGTTGGTCCACCTGCATACGTCTTTTCCGCAACAGGAGTTTGGTTGGGGGTAGTTGGGAGTCCGGAAGTTCTTGCACTGACGAAGAAGTTAATCCATTTTTAAAGTTACACGACAAAGTTGATCGACATGCAAAAAAAATAGTTAATCAATGTTAAAAACCTATTGTTTCACTTTTTTAGACACTTGATCATTGCCGGTTTTTTAACATAAAAAATATAGTATATATACACTGGATTCGATGCTTTTTAAATGACTGATTAAATGTGCGAAACTTTCCCCTGATCCTTCGAGGGTGAAAGTCGGTGTTCACCAGCTGTTCTCCGAAATGAACCTTCACCGAGTCCCCACCTCTGAGTGATTTATGCCCTCATAATTAAAAAATAGTCAGCGCGTCTTCCTCGCCCCCTCCCCCCCCCACACACACACAACTATTTTAATCTCGCGGGACCATTAGAGACTCCCCCCCCCCCCCTTGTCACTCACTGCAGGATTCCAATAACACAACTATTCAACTCTCTGTCTGAGGAGAGAGAGTCGGTCAAGGAATTGCACTTTAGAGGCCCAAGATTCAAATGGATACCTTCAAATAAATTAGTAGAAAGAAAATTTGCGACAAAAATAAAACTGTATATATCGTAAGTCATAAACATTTGTCTGCTGTCACTGCAAGATGACGATATCAACTCAAGCGTTGGCCTCGTCACTTGATCGTGGTTCAAAATAACGAGTCTCGTCTTCAGTAGCCTAGTATATGTCTTATGCTTATTTCTCCAAACCTCGATTCCACAAATTAGAATTGTCAATAATTAAATTAAGAAATTGACATTGAGTCAATTTTCGAACTTATGTTTATTTATGAAAAAATAGATAAAATATTTCTCTTTAATATAAAAAAAATCTTAAGCCAACTTTCAGAGAAATTTTATACAATTTTCCGAAGTGCGGTCTATTCTATACGACTTGGTTATGCAAACCGATTTAATTACCAAGACAAAAAAAACTAGGTTTTTCCCCTTAGACCCAATAATTTATGGCCTTTAATTATTTATTTGATTGTACCACGAGGGACCCGGAGCAATCGTGGAAATGTGTCCTTCGGGAGCAATGAAGAACAAAAATCACTCAATTGCGATGTCTTCTTACGGCTTTTTCATCCTGTCATGTAATCGGGGGACATTGCTTTTGCAAAACATAAAACGCACGTTAAAAGATCGAATAGATCTTGGATCCTTGTACATCTGTCGGGGGGAAAAACGCTATATTCTCTATTTAACGACAGTTATTGAAAATATTTCGAGATTAAATCATTTTTCAATTAAAAAGTGTATTTTAGAGAAAATCGTTGATGAATTTTGAAAGTTTTTTTTCTTTTTAAAAGAATTGATCTCCGGTACCAAAATTCGCATAGGGGGCCGTCTCCATGTAAAAATGAGAACTAACTTAACAAATCCAACATCAACCAATTTTATTTACCTAAAATATTTAAGATTGTTTAGCACCTTCAAAAAATATCCCAAATATAATCATTTAATAACCCAAAATTTAAAAATACCCAGAATATGTGTTATTTCGTTCGGCGATATTTTTAGAAACTGCCACTCAAGTCCAAAGCGCAAATGAGCATATTTTTTAAATAATAGCATAAAGTAAATAATGTTTTTAGTCCTTTTTTATAGTGATTTTTGTGTGGTAATGTGGTTGGCAAACTAAGTAGTTCTTGACTCGCATCGGTGTGACAAACTAACATATATGTGGAAAAAATAGCCTTTAAAATGCCAGTGAATCCTAGAGCGTTTATGCAATGCCATTGAAGATTGTATGTAAAAAAAATTATCGTTTAAGTAAATTATCGACAAAGGATCCATGTCAAAATTTCAAATATTTCTATCCTATACGTCAATGAACATTACAAACAGATAGCGCTCAGAAACTAATTTCGTAGTTCGTTCACCTTCAACGCAAAAGAGGTCATCCTTAAAATGTTCTCAATTTTTTTACTTCCATAAAATAAGTTATGGTAGTTACGACACTGCACAACAGTGGAATTATTTAGTTATACTTTTACAAAGTTAGGAATTTAATAAAATTCTAATTTAAATTTACTATTTTAAAACTATTTAGTTGTATTGGCCTTGACACATTTTGCAGCTTTCTCAGTGATCAATATAAATTAGTTTTTGACAGAGAACGCCTTTTACAACTTTGTATCACGGAGGTTTGCTGTCGATTCGCATGATTTTATTTGTTAGAAATTCTAATTTTCAAATGGAATATGTATTCTCTAATCCGCCCTCCACTCCCATCAAATTCCTGGCGCTAATCCGACACATTTCGAGCTACAGAGAGCAAGACTCGACTTCTTCCTCAAAACAAGATAGCGGTTTTTTTTTTTATAAATCCACGCAAAGGACGAGCGCAAGAAACAGTCGTTCTTTTTTGAGATCGAATGTCGAGAAACATGTGGAATAAAAAAATTTGAGATAAAAAAAGGAAGAGTCCGATCTGTTCGTTTTGATGGCACGGCAGAGTAGGGATGAGTGTTGTTGGGGTATTTTTTCAGCTTAAGTTTAGAGGTCACTTTTAGCAACTCAAAATAATTTTATAAATGTAGTAGAGTCCTATTCGGCTGATCCTATTCCCTCGCATATCATATTCATTTGAATAAGAATCATTTGATTTAGACCAACAAATTGCTATTAGGTATCGTTTTAAAGGACTAAAAGTGCTCTTCACTTGTTTATAGTGAAGTATTTTCAATTGAATATACTTATCGAAAGTTACAATGGAATAAGAGCAAAAAGTGGCATTTCCTAATTTTGCGCAAAATTACTCATAAAAAAAAAAAAAAATTTAAGAAATTTAACATTGTCATTTATTTAAATAATTTTAGATGGACTATTTCAAAATGATATTTTTTTAATAATAAGTTTATTCAATTGACTTGAATAGTTACCGAGTTCAAAGTGATGGTGGGGGTAGTTTGATGTTTAAAGGAAAAGGAGAAAGCTTCAGGTTAAAACTTGAGATTTAAGTAGAAAAATGTACCTTTTAAGATACTCCTACAGCAGTAAAAAAAATTCAGCTCCTAGAAAGTGAGTTTCGTAATCGAGGCTTTTTTTTGTTTACTAGGATAGGATTTAAAAGCTACTTTTTGAATAATATCGATCCGGAAGCCAGCCCTAACAGGTGAAACTAAAAACATCTAGTTTCATTTTTTACACATCTTCAATAAAGTAGTCATAAATAAGCACAAAAAATTTTATGGGGGGAGGCTCTGGGGGTAGCACATTTCTTTATTCCATCACCGAATGCAGGGGGGCTTTAAAAAACTTCCAAAAACTTTTATTTTTATTGAAAAGTGTAACACGTGACGCGACGAGAAAAAACTAAATGCAGAAAAAAAGATTAAAATCACTTTTTTACGTTTCCCAAACGGAAATCCGATCGCTGAAAAAGGGGAGAGAAAAAATATTTAAAACTGGGTGCAAGAAAATAAAATGGAGGAACTACTCGTTATCGGGTGTTGCGCCAACCTCGCCGAAAGACGGGGATGGAGACAAAAATGACTTGGGAGTGAGTACAAGAGGAGGAACATTTGGAATTGGAAGCATGGACGTACGATGTCCCTCGAAAGTTAGTGGATGCTCAAATGCCGACCTCTCCGCACAAGGTTTTAAAGTACAAAAGCGTATGTGGTTTCGTTAAATATCTCTTTAGGCCATGGAAACGTTCAGTACAAAAAGTTATCCCGTTTAAAAACTCAACCCAGCTCTACAGTTTTGAAATTTTGGCGGAATAATCTACAAGTTGGCGACGAATTGGAAGCTTGGCGGAAAAAAACCCGATAAATAGGAGTTTTCCAAAAACTATCCAAAGTTAGAAAAATAAACTGAAAAAGTTGGCATAAAAATAGCTACTTGTTAAAAAAGAAATATGAATTCTAAATTTTTTTTTAAGGTGCAAGTCAATTTTCGATAAGCTTCGTTTTAGGAAGGAAAAACTAAAAACGTTTAAAAGGAAGAATATTAAAAGATTAAACAAATATGACGGGAAAGTTTATTTAAAGTGATGTTCGTCTTATAGCGACCATTAGGTTGATAATGTATGGTTGTTGCGTTTAGCGAGCATGTATGCTAGTTTTTTTTAATGACTCGAACTTGGAAACTGTTTTAGATAAAGTGAAATTTTTCTTACTTAAAATAATAATTTCTTAACTTATTTGCTAATGGTACCAAATTAAATACTTAATTAGTATTTGGTACCAGTAGCAAATGGTTATTTAATGTTTAATAATTGATAAAACAATATTAAATAACAAGCGCATATTAATTTAAACGTTTTTTGATATTTTTTTAGCTATAACAGGAAAAAAATAGTGTATTGAACAATTTACACAAGCACTATTACAATTGCTAAGGACGAGACGGTTTTTTCAATATAACCTTGTACAAAAGCTTTCCAAATCAACACATTTAATATCGTGAGATCTCAATAAGTAAGGACAAAAGTAATATAAGCAACACTTACTAAAAGAGAAATCAGAGGGATTAAAAAAAAGTTTTATTGAAAGAGAAATGGAATTCCATTCCATGCATCTCCGTGGTTGAGATGAAATTTGGACTTTCACTTACGATAATTTCATGAGTGTGCCATGAATATCGATAATCCAGTAAAACATTAAACCTACGACACAGCTGCGGCCTAAAAAAGACCATGCAAAAACGGATCATCGATGACGGAGAAAAATTATGAAACATGATTTATTGCGGATACGTGATACATACGGCTCCAGAATCCCATATCGGTGAATATTCATTAAATAGTTAACAAGACGACAAATGTACGACATAGACGTTTATCACATTTGATTATCAGTTGTCAATGGACCCGGCTTTTAAGGTTAAAACTATGTCGTAGATTTGATGTTTTACTGGATTATCGATATTCATGGCGCACTCGTAAAATTGTCGCAATTGAAAATCCAAAATTCATCTCCATCTCGGAGATGCATGGAATGGAATTGCTCTTTCAATAAAGCTTCTTTTCATCCCTCTGATTTCTCTTTTAGTAAGTGTTGCTTTTATTACTCATGTCCTTACGTGTTGGGAATCTTACGGTATTAAATGTGTTGATTTGGAAAGCTTTTGTACTAAGTTATGTTGAAGAAAAAAACGTATCGTCCTTAGCGATTGGCCACCAGTGTACAAGAAATAGTTGGATAACCCGAAACCATCATACGAACTTCTATGTACTACGTATGGTAACAGATCTCTATGGGGAGCACAGAAACTAAGCAGTAAAGGGTATTTAAATTTTTTTAAATATGGCATTTGTTTAGACATTCCTTTTGACAACCTTGCTATGAGCACACTTGTGGTCCGTCTCTTTGCCAGGTGGGTCAACAAAAAAAGTGTTCGTTTCTCGTATCTCATGCCATGAATGGGTTGTTTTTAAATTGTTGAGGTACCCTAATGAATAAGATTTCACAAAGAAGTCGTTGAGACGCCGGGAAACAACGTTATCAGTTTCAACTCGGCTTTGGTTTCAAGTTCTGTAAACTGCAGGTTGTCGTAAGCCAAGACTGACTACTCTCAATTGGTTTGTTTATCGAAATGCGACGTGTGCGAGTTTCCGTACGCACCTGCCATTTGAATGAAATGCAAATGAAAGGCACTCGTTCAGGCAAATTTACTCCGATTTTGTTGTTTGAGTGCCCACAATGCATGATACGGGCATGACCACGGGCCAAAGAAGCTTTCCCAAGCACGCACGAGGACGGAAATTTTGACGTCATAGTTCCGAGTGACGTTGTTCCGAAGATCAAAACAACCTTCTTCGAAACCTGTTCGGTTCACGGCGGACCACATTTTTAGGTTAGCGAATGCGTCCGAACTAGTTTCTCGATCTTCGGCACTGGAAGCAGTGACGCCAAAATTTCCGTCTATGGTCATTGTTTTGGAGAGCTTCTCCGGCCTTGTTATTGAAGTTGGCCGTGGCATGGACCCGCTTTCTTTTTCTTCTAACAGAATTCCTTCGTATTCGTGACCCTCGGAAGCATCCAATATTTCGATCACCCTTCACTTTCGCGGCTTCACTTACTGTGGTCGCCCTCCATCTTCATTCCAACTCTGCAGAGAAGCGGGTGTCCCGTCAATAATTACACCCTAATGCTATTGTAAAAACTTGCATAGAAAGAGGTAGTACATTTTTCTTGTAACTTCTTACGTTGATTAGAATGTTAAAACTGGACATTTGAATGATAAAGAAAAATACCAATAAATAAATTCCAATTGGCTTGAACACTGACAATATAACTGCCTCGAGCGAAAGGCGTTCGCCAAAACTCTCTTAACGTATCGGTACAGATCCGATACAGGGTGATGTCGCCGAAGTCCCTCGCTATCGATTTGCAGACTTGGCGAATGCTCCCTTCACCCTCCGATACAGCTCTATAATACCAAAAAAAAGGTAACTCAATAGAAATCCGCCGTTTTTTGTATAACGACCTCCTAGGTAAACGAAGCCCAGTGCGGCCTAGTGATGGTGCTTCGTATTGCCATTTCTCAGGACCGGGGATCGAGTCCCGGACTGGACGAGATTGACTCAGCCTTCCATATCTTAAGTGGGTCTATAAAATGAGTGCCAAGCGTGCTTGGGAATTAATAACTGGGGGTTCAGCGTGATGTTGACCACCTTACCGGGACATATGCCTAGCACCCAAGAGCCCTTGGTCACGTAAGCTGGAATGGGCACGGCAGGCTTTGGCCCTCTAACGGGCTGTCGCGACTCTGCCAGCGTGAGAAAGGGACGCTGACCGAATCGACAGCGAAACAGCAGCGCCCCCCTAATCTCCCCCCGCCCAGTGGCGATAAGGCCAGTGTTGCCAACGAGCGGACATAAATTCTCCCCAAACGATCGTGAGGCCGTTAGCTTTCGGCAGTTAATGACCCGTCGTAACTGTAAACCGTGATACGGGCAGGAGATGGAAGGGCGGCCGAAAATTAGGAGGGGGGGGGGGCTAATCGACTTAAACACTATTAAAGCGGGGGTGGAGGGGGGCATGAAAGAAGGCTCAGCTAGGTGGTTTGGGGCGAGGCGGGGTTAAATATATCTTCTTTTTTAAAGTTTTGCTTGGGTGTTAAAAGAGTGGCAACATGTGCGAGGGGGGGGGGGGTAGTGATTAGTAGAAAGGGTGAATGAGCATCGCACTGGATCCCCGATGGGAAGGGTGACGCGCACTGAACTGAACTGAAACTCTGGAAGGAGCTTCCTATGAAAAGCTGGTGAATCATATTTTAGGGTCACTTGTCGACAGCTTTAAGGAGAATATGTGGCAAGCGATTAGGCTCGTGCCGACAACATCCAATGCAAACTGTAAGTCATGTGTCAATTGTAATCGACGAATTCATGCCAAATGTGGCACATATTCTCCCTAAAGCTGTCGCCAGGTGACCCAAAAATAGGCTTCATCAGCTGTATTGCTTCTTTTATGGGATGCTCCTTCCACCTTCCAGAGTTTCAGTTTAGTTCAGTGGTGACGCGCCGGTGGTGGTCTGGTGTCTCAAGCATCATTCAAAACTTCATTCTGAACTGTTGCTTGTTGCATTTCTTAGGCCATTCAGATGACAATTTATTTTAAAATGAATCTCGTCCATCAACTGAATTTGAAAGAGTTTGTTCCGATTTGAACCGATTTGTTTTCAGACCATTAAACCATCGTCCGAATGGGAGGGGAGAAAAAAACAAGAAGACATTTTCTTCCAAAAACATAAAAAGATTTCGCGACAGAACAATTCTTGCCCAAGCGGAGAGATAAGGAGAGACCACCATTGCTAGCGGAAAACAAGATGGCCGACCTCTTGTTTTCCGCCACTTTTGAGATAAGAGTAGAAACTCTGTTCAAATCTCGCAGGGTTGCCCCATGGCAATCACACTTGGCAACTTAGCACCTGCTTGCGAAAAAAAGGTTGGCAGAATAAAAGGCATTGCAAGACAATAGGGGATTTGACCCAAGTTCTGTGGCGAAATACGTACTCTTAAATCACGAGAACATTCGTTCTACATTTCATAGCTGCACAATTTTGTCATTACTGATAAGCTAAAACTAGAATGCAATATTCAAATATCATTTTAATGATACAAAAAACTCAATTATTTGTTGAAAAAACTGCAGTCGAATCGTTATAAAATTGGATATGAACGTGCGCAACAGCCTTTCATGTCGGACAGTTCTACACTAAAGATGCTGCTGGTATGGAAGAAGGAGGAAGGGGAGGGGGGCGAATCTCGCTTGATTTTATGTTTTTTTCCGCAACGGAATTTGTTTTCGTCTTCTAAAATCAAACTTCCACTTTTCACTTCGGTAACCAAAACTCAGCATCGGCTCAGCATCCCTTTCCCATTTTGTTTTCGTTTGATTTCTTTACGCATTTTATGCGCCGCTATAAAAACATCCGATAGGTCGTGGAAAAAGCGAATCTTATTAACTTACTTGTTCCTTGAAATACCTAGTTGTTTCTGCATGGACCTCTTCTGCACATCCGGTAGACCATCTTTCACCTAAAGTGGTGTTTTTGATTCTTGGATAAAATATTTTTGACCAACTTTTCCTTCTAATTCGACAGAATTAAAAAAAAAAAGTCTCTTATAGACAATTTGAGATTTCAGTTAATCTGTCCGAACACCCCTGACAACTTGTAACTTGTAAGCTTCTGTCTTCAAAATTCTCCTTTTGTTTAAAAGATATGACACCTATCATTTATAAATTGGTTCACTTTTCTTCTGGTCTGTCGACGATCTGTTTCACACACACAACTTACTTGCTGATTTTCTAATTTTCAAAATACTTTTTTTAAAGGTATGATATCAGAAACTAAATTAATTTTTCGGTCCGCCGTAATTACTGTAATAAATTTTGTGAGCATTAAACTAACAGGAAAGTAAGTGATTCAGTTCTTTCAGGTTTAGAACTTATTATTTTAATAACCTAATATGAAATATAATATAAGGCATAAAAGGTATTACGATGGGGACGAACATCAGTGTCTCCTACCTCCTTTTTTAGGGTGCTGATTTTAAGAAAGCGCTGTATTGGAGATTGGTTCGTCAGTCGGGCCCTTCACCTCGATTTAAAAGAGCTTCAAATTTGGAAAATGAGCTCCTAGTATTCGTCGTACTAAGGTCTACGTCATACTAAAGTTTTTGAGAAAATCACACATGCGCAAAAGGTAGCTCTCACAGAACTTTATAGGTTTTAAAGTTATTGATATGACTGTGCACATAATAACCTTAATGGGCGTTAAAAGAGTCGTGTGTTATTGCAAACCCCAAGTTCTTCTTTCTTTTTTTCTACACAAGTCATTATTGTCAGTTGAATGACCAAGGTAAGCGAAATAAAAATTAAAAATGGGCATGTGGAGTGATCTCCACATGCCCATTTTTAATTTTTATTTCGTCAAGAGATTTTATCAAGATCTTTTGAGCCTACTCTCGGCGACCTGTTTCAAAACCATAATCATTTGTAAAGTCTGCTGTTTTAAATAAGAAATCGTTGGTTAGAGACAACTGCCCTCTCCAAAGAACGTGTTCCAAATCTCGGGATGCACCTTGAAATATTCATCTGCTCGGCGTGCATTGGAATGTGGATCTGCGTCCTCCCATGGAGGTCAGAGGGAGGGAGAGAGGCGACGGAAGATAAAAGTGAAACCCCATGGAAGTTGCCACATTGAAACTTGACTTATCAGGGGCAAGTGAAAAATGTGAATTGGCCAGGCGTCATTTTTTTCTGCTTAGTTAGGACAATTTGTGCCTATTAGTAGCATGTTTTTAATCATCGGCGACACAGGAACGGCGACATTAAGTACAAATTTTCATAGTTTTCTAACCCAGAAGGAACCCCCACAGACAGCACTCTGCACATCATTTCAATACGAAACGTCTCATTTTGTACTTCTACAATCAATAATTAATATTCCAAGAGGAGAATTTGTGTAGTCGGTATAGGAAACGGTATAGAGTATGGAAACAGAATAAATGCAAGTTCTATATTTCTCTTAACGTGTATTAAAATTGCTATTAATTTTTTTTAAAACCCATTTATTTCTATTTCTATTTATTACTTGGCTTTGCACACTTCGCCAAATGCCTCTCCCATGCAGCACTTTCAGTAAGGAAAAGTTCACTTTGAGTCCCGGATGATTGCAGTTGGCCGTCCTAAGTTCGCCGAAACTTCGACACACAGATGCAAAAAGAGCATTTCTGGTTTTATCTGTGATTATCAATCGGTAGCAATATTACAAAGGAGCAATATACGCAGAGCCCTTTTCCGAACTTAAAAAATTCACCACTGCCACTATACGTGATTCAAAACCACATGTAAAACCATAAGTACGGGTTTTGCTTTCTTTTTATAAGAAAGAATCAATGGACTTAATACTTCCAGTGCAAACCGGCATACGATGAAAATGACTAGAACTGCTGGAGTGCGGAACGCGCCAAATCCTTCTCCGAGCTCTTGTTTGAGCCTCTTACTCATAAGATCCGTGGCTTCACCCTGCGGACGGCCTTTAGCCGTGTTTTCGAGCAGGCGGCATCTTTACTCCATTCTGACGTCCATCGCGCACATGTGAAGAGCTGCCATGTCTGGGGGTTTAATAAAGGGTTATTCGAGTTTTACGTCTGTGTGGTTTTATATATTTTTAAACGTATTGGGGAGATTGTTCATATCGGCCCACGTCCGTTTAATGTATTAAAGAGAATTTGCAATGCATTACTTTTACAACAAGCTAAGCCTTTGCAAAGATTGGTTTTGTTCCAGAACGGGGTCGAATGTAAAAGTGTACTTAAACTTTCCACTTAAAAACCAGAACGACTCACAGCGTTAAAAAAATAAGTACCGAAATAATGTTTTATCGACTTACCCATGTGTGAATTATATTTATTGTGAACCCATGTGTGAATTATATTTATTGTTTTTATTGTGAACAAAAACTTCTGAAAAACAATTATATTTTTAAAAGAGCGATTTTACATCATAGTATCAGACGTTACGAAAAAAATTATTGTTCGATCCGTAAATAATTATTGCAAAGTTAAGATCATGCGTAAGATCATGTATAAGAAATTAAGATCATGCGTAAATAATTATTCTAAAGTTAAAACGTTAATAAGACGTTCTTGTAGCAGTTCATAAATTTTTAGACATGAGATAGGCAGGAAAAAATGTATCCATCGAGCTCTTAGGCTACCACACAATTTTTAAATTATTATTATTAAACCAAATTTGGGGTTTAATTTGGGAAGGGGGGTAAGAAAATGGTTCTCACAATAAAATGAGAACATCCTTATTTTTATAGCTTATTTTTTGACAATGTAAAAAGTTATTTCTTTTTTTTACAGATCATGTGTCATGTCTCCGGTCCTTCCCGGTCGATCAAGCTCAACAACGCACTTCTCTCTGAATCGCAAGAAGAGCATCGAAATCTGTCGATAATTGTCTTCCTTTAACTGCGCGGACTGAATATCGAAATAAACACATCGAAAACATTGGTAGAATATTATCTCTCGCACCCTAATAGGAATGTTGAGCGATAATTGCGATTTCATTTCCCTCTAACGAAATAAAACTGGTTTACCTATCTTCACATTCGAAACCAGAAGTCCTCATGATGTCTGTAGCCAATAATAAATATGTTTGTTTCGTAGAAACGAAACTGGAATTTGCCGTGGTCATTTCGAAAGAAAGAAAACATGAGAGATCCGGCAGAAGAGCGTGAAAAAAGGAAGCGGCACTTCTGCCGATGATTGATCGCTCCCATTTCTTTGGCAATATTTGTGTTTAGTAACGAACGCAAGGCACGCGTAAATGTTCAGTGTACGCCTAGTTCCAGTATATAGAACTAGAAGCCTAGTTCTAGCATCTAAAAACAAAACTCATTTTGAAATGGTTGGCCGCAGGACATGCCCAGATTTCTGAATGGTACAGAAAATGACGGCGATTCCAGGACCTCCGCAAACGATCCTTGAAGGGTGGAGAGACGACACCTGCAACCACAGAAAACTATACGAGTGTGAAAATCTCCGTTTGATCCATTCCCTAGCATATGATGATGAGTCCCATCAAACCAACTACTCCAAAGAAAACCATAGAACCAACTACTCGTAAAAAAACGACATTTTTTCTAAATTCACAATGCTTTGGGTGTGTGCAAAACATGCAATACCTATGATATATTTATAAAACATACACGTTTTTTTTTCAAGTAGCATTACAGTTTATAAGCAGACCAAGTGTCTGCAACTCATCGATTCAAATGGACACAGGGTAGACTCGGTACTGTGCTGAGGTTGATAAAAATGTTTACCATTATACGAACAATACCTTAAGGTATATTAGAATCATCGAATTTGTGCCTCGACGCTTTCATAGTTTTCCACTATCACGGCCATGTACATATAAATGAACAGATTTCGAATTCACCATGTGCCGGTGAAGCGCAATGCTAATCCAACAGGGTTGAAGAGAGAATCGAATGGATCATTGTTCTAATTAATTTAAAAAGAACCATTGAACTGAAATCGAATATTTATTTATGCTGACTTCGAAGTAACGGTTTATATGAATTGTGTTAGTGTCTTGACTCGATGGTGAGACAACTCACGTTTTCATTGAGCTAATGCAGATTTATCTTATGTGTCACTGAAATTTTTAAATCAAGAGCAACTTAACTGTTGATATACTTAACCTGAATATGTATGGGTCGTTAAAGGCATGCATTTAATAAGCAATGACTAAAGAAAAGTAATAATAGATTCATTTAAACGAAATTACCCAACACATATTGCTGGTGCTCGATTGTTGAGTTGATTCCTTTGTTTGGTGTCGTCAACCAAGTTGGAGAAACCATTTATTTAATTGGATATTTAGCACAGCGAGAATACAACAGATTCTGACAGGTCACAGGTTTTAAAAACCTGAACTCATGGATGGCATTCCATTGCTAACATTGGAGTTGATTCCCCGTTGAAATAATTCGGATTGTGTTGTTCCACCACTGGACTCCGACGGGTGCTGCGCCTCCACCATGTCGTTCGTGGGCGAGGAGACCTGAAGCGCGCCTCCTCCTCCGACTTGGCGATGGAGGCTGGCGGCGCCACGAACGCCAGCTTCGCCAACGTGAGCTTCGCGGAGTACGAGGTGCCCCTCCTCCTGCGGGGGGCGAACGAAACGCTCCTCAATGGAACGACCCACTTCGTCACGGGTGAGTCGCTCTTTGGCCTCATTTCAGTACCAAACGGGCCTTAAGATCGTTCAAAATAATGAATAAACATCAATTCAATAGAATTTTTTTTAATGAGTATGAATTGAGTAAAGCTGGCAAAAAATTTATGGTTGTCTATAAGTGTTCAGATAAGATCTATTAACGAAAGGCAATAAGGACAATTATGTATATTGAAATGAAAATAATTAAATCAAATCGAAGTTTGCATATGCGCATTACACGTTATGCCAACGCTCCAAAATTCAAGTGTTGAGAAATTGTTTTCAATAAACAAAAGAACAATCAGAATTTTATCTTCAATGATTTTTTTTTATTTATTTTTAAAGAATGTATACAACCTCTAAATGAGCCATGAGAAGATTCTCTAAGAAAGCAACTTTAATCCTTGCCTCCTAGTTCATTGCATAAAAATGGATAAGTTTAAAAATACCAGACAGCAGGAGTTAGTAATTTATCTTTCTGATCAAAGAGGAAAAACCAACTAAGCGGTTTCGAAACTTGTCCTTTCAATGCAAGCACAATAAACTATTTTGGACACGAATCAAAGTTGCCTTCTTCGTGAATTTTCTCATGTCGAATTTAGAGGTTGCAATTAGCTATCGCTAACATAAGTAAATGCTTGTTGTTTTTTGGGGGACCAGGCGGCGGCAACTTCTCCCTGTGGGGCGGCGTCAATAACGGAGACGACGAGTACGACGGGGGCTGGGGTTGGGGCGAGTCGCAGTACCCCTCCGGCTACTCGCACCTGGGCATCGTGCTGACGTCGTTCTTCGTCACCGTCATCATGATCGTCATCGTGGTGGGCAACATGCTCGTCTGCATCGCCATCGCCACGGAGAAGGCGCTCAAGCAGGTAACTGGTCGCTCGCTCTCTCTTGTACTATTTCCTCTTCGCATTTTCATTTTCGCAGTTTCGACTTGACTGAATCAACATTGACTTGATACTAACTAAATCTTACACGTTAATTCATTGGTTTCACAGATTCTTCACTACACTAAATTCTTTGATGTAGCGTTACTAAAGTTTTATGGAGTACCAAATTTATCAATTAACGGTATACAAATAAGAAAATAACTCCATAAAAGTAAAAGTGTCTCATGGTGCTGCCACCAACTTAAAGGCGTAACTTTGCAAAGCAAAAGAGTTGTAAACTTCTTATTTGCATGAGTTACTCCATTAATCTGGTGAAAGGTTACTCCATATGATTACACAAGGATTTTACAGTGTATAAAAGATTAAAAAATGTTTTTAGTTTTGGCTATCAAGTTAGAATTTATTATCACGTCGCCAATGAAGATTAGTTTTGTTGCAAATGACGAATATTCGAACGCTGTAAACAAAAAGTGGTAATTTTGCCAGCTGCCACCAGATTGTTTACCAACTAACTTTCCGTCGATTTTTTTTACTGTGAATGTTGGGATTTCGTTGCTAATGAAGAGTTGCTTCCAGTTATATATAATTTCATTAGTAATCCATTTTTCAAGGTGATAATATTTTTTTGTCCTAACGCAAATGAATGTGCTTGCCACACCTAAGGGATCTATTCTCACGGGCTATGTGTGTTGGGTGTGTGTGCAGGTGCAGAACTGGTTCATCGCGTCGCTGGCCGTGTCCGACTTCCTGGTGGGCCTGGTCATCATGCCCTTCTCGCTGGCCAAGGAGGTGATGGGCTACTGGATCTTCGGCCGCCTCTGGTGCGACATCCACTCGGCGCTCGACGTCTTCCTCTGCACAGCCTCCATCAACTCGCTCTGCCTCATCTCGCTGGACAGGTACGCCACGCCCCCGCTGCATTCTGCAAAAACGCACTTCAAACTCATTTGCAAAAGTCGCCAGAGAATGTTACACAACTTTCCGGTTCGAACCATGAGGCATTCTAAAGATATTACCTGCTTGTCGTTTTGGAGACTAAATCTGGGAATGCACTAAGGAACAGGATCAAGGACGGGACATGTGTACAGCTGCGGAAATAAAAAAAAGTACCCACTAGTGATTATTTTGGCCATCAATCATCTTATGGAATCGGATCTTTTTGACATTGTGAACAATTAACATTCTGAGTTAATTGCATGACACAAAATTTGCATAAGGGTCCATCTTCATATTAAAAATGTTACTAACTTTGAAATTTCCAATAGTAACACCCCCTTTTGAGTCCATATTTCAAATCTATGACCTATGTTAATACGAAATGCCAAATTTTGTTAGTTTTTAAGCATTATTAGAGGAATTAGAGACGTGCAAAGTTTAGGACCCATAATGTTAAATGAGTTGCACGCAAAAAACTATCCCAATCTATAAATAATTAAGATAATGGAACGAATTTTTTACTGAAAAGAAATTATAATAACCCAAACAAAATACATTTAATATTGGGGCATTTAAAACAATTTTTATATTTTTAAATAATTATTATATTAATTTTTAAAAAAAATATGAATAGAAACCCCTTAATATTTTTAAAGAAATAAATTTAAGACATTAAGTTTAAGCGAAATCCCAATTTTTTTTAAAAAAAATTTCATAATTTGATGAGTAAATCGCAAAATACTTTTTAATTACCCATTAGGGGACTGTGTATAAGATTACGTGTGTAATTGATAAATAAAAACGGCCTTGCATGCATGCTTGCTTGTCATTTTAGAGATGGTCCCCAAAATGTCCACAAGTGATTCGATTGAATAACTCGTCAAATATTCATTCAAATGTAACAAAAACTTAGATTTAAGGGTTTTCAAGAGAGCTTAACATTTCTAAGTTATTAAAATTGGGTGTTGCTATTGGAAATTTCAAAGTTCATGACATTTTTAATATGAAGACGGTCCCTTATGCAAATTTTGTGTTGCGCAATTAACTCAGAATGTTAATTGTTCACAATCTCAAAAAGGTCCAATTCTATAGGGTGACTAACGGATGAAATAACCTGAAGTGGGTACTTTTTTATTTCCACAGCTGTACCTTCGCTACTCTTCCTCTTTGACGTTATCGAAAGCATTTTCACTCGTCATTGATTAGTTTCATGTGCTCACGTAACATGTCAAACCCAACATTGCTAGTGAAAATGTTTTAGGTAACGTCTTGGAGGAAGAGGAACAATGGTTGGCGAAGGTTCATATGCCATGTCTTTGGTCGCGCTCTTCCGAGTATGGGAAGTTAAAGTTGGAGCACGTTATTCACCTTTAGATCAATGTGAAAAAGACACAATCTCAAGGTCTATCTATTGTAATGGTATAATTGGTGCAACCCATAGATTTACCATCCATTTTTATTCCCTTATGGTGTTCTGTGAAAAAGAACAGGGCAACCGCTGATAGTTTGATGGCTTATTCTTTCTTGCAATAACTTTTCTGTGCACTCTCGCCTCGAATATTATTTGGCATTGAGGGGGGCAGCACTCAATTGGCTGGGAATGTGAAACAAAGGAATTTGCCAACCTCGCCCAAACTGGCAGTGTTTCTTGTACACTTCAAGTTCGTATTGTGAGTATAGAGCAGTGATGTCCGTCTAATTGCAGGTACTGGAGCGTGACGCACGCCGTGGAGTACCTGCGGAAGCGCACCGCCAAGCGCTCGATGGCCATGATCTGCGGGGTGTGGGTGCTGTCGGCGGTCATCTCCCTTCCCCCCCTGGTGGGGTGGAAGAAGCAGCAGCGCCCCAACGCAGCCTACCCCGAGTGCCTGCTCTCCGACGACGTGGGATACGTGCTCTACTCCGCATTCGGCTCCTTCTACGTGCCCGCCTTCGTCATGGTCTTCGTCTACTGCAGGTGAAACACCCTTCACTTCAATTCTTCAATGATACCTCCTCCTAGGAGTCTTATATATAAGCAAACAAAATATCAATATTATATACTTTTATTACGACCAAAAAAAATAATCTGATTGATGCTTACAATATGTATGTCAGTTTCATCCAGTTCAGTTACAATAGTTAATCCAGCTATATGCATACATTCACATGATGTCATTATAGAAACCGACCCATTAAAATCAGCACTCGTGATGTCTTTTAAAAATGGACATTAGCATTAGTCACAAGCAAAAAGTGAGATTTCACCCCTCATTGAATCAACATAGGTCATTTTTTCTGATAGGATGCAACACATTGAGTAAAATTTATATACTTATTGCAGTTCTACTATTTAGTTTTAGATTTCAGAAATAGGTAATGTCAACCAAGAATCTGTTCTTGGAAGATAATTTCAATACAGTAAATTTGATAAGAAACATGATACAATGGAGAAAGGTAAGAAACATAATACAATGGAGTAAATTTATGCAGTGAAATTTTATAGTTTGATTTAATTAAATTTATTGGTAAGTAAAATTCGATCTTTTCATTCAAAAAATCCTTCAGATCGTTTGTTAAAGGCAAGTTAGGGTAGGAGGTATGCTTGAAGAGAGATAAAGAATCTAAGTACCATTTTGCTTAAGCCACTTCAGTTTCCGTTTTGTTGTGCAGGATCCTCATGGCTTACTTACGGACAAAAAGATCTTCGACTTAGTACGATTCTGTAGCGAGGACGCAAAAATTAAAAATAGTTTGATTTAGGCCCCCTCATATTTTAATTTCAATCGTCGAAAATCGGATTTAATACTTTCATTCAAAAATCCATTGAGAACACCAGTCGAAACAGATTATTGATGTGAGTTGAGGGCTCAATCTCAATTCAATTTTTATCAAGCTTCTTTATCTCTTGTGCCTCCTCTGGCGCAGAACTCTCCTTTCCCTCCTACTGCATTTTTTTAAGCTGTATTCTACTAAACGGTATTTCTTTTCAGCTTTGAAAATCAGTCATGAATAATATATTTTTCACAGGATCTTCGTGGCGGCCCGTTCCCGCGCACGGCGCCACTTGAAGAAGCGCCACAAGGGGGTGACGCCGGACGCCACGACCACGTGCACCGGCAACACCCGCTCCACCACGACGTGCACGACGAGCTTCTCCAACGCGTCCCCCCCGCCCCCGCCCAGGGGGGAGAGGAACGGGGGGTCAGCACTCCCCCCGCCGCCCCCCATCGTCGTCATCGAGGAGATGGAGGAGGAGGACGCCAACTCGGTCACCGACAGCGTCAAAGTGGCGCCCCCACCGAGGAGGCGAGTCGCTTATGTTTGTTTCCAATTAATCTATCAATAGATGGCGCCATCACTTCGTATTGCTTTAGTTTTGTTTTTGTATAAATCTGTTGCTTATGAAATAGGCCTTGCTAATCCATTTCTTTAGATTCCTGTGTGAGGTGAACGTTTTTATCTAGGTTTAAGGTACAATAAAAAATTTTCCAGTGACGTAGTGGGACTTTGAGTTGTTTCTGTTTAGTTTAATAACAAGTACCGTTAAACATTAAACGTTGAGGGTAACTTTTCGTGTGAGTGTATGTCCTTTGCACTGGGAGCAAAGTGTTCTCGACATCGTCTTTCGATAAAATTGGTGAGCTTTTATCTAGGGGTTAAAAGCCTTACAAAACTACTCGGTAACTTCAATACAATATATAACAGACGGGTGGCGGCTCTGTGACTGACAGGAATTACGTGTCCGCCTCATAAGCCCAAGTAAGCGTGTTTGAGGTCCGGCTGAGTCTCTGAATTTTCTAGATGAGAAAATGGTCTCACGCATGTCATGTGATTACATAGCAAGTAAAAGATCCTTTGAGTTCCCATTCGCTTGGTTCCCATTCGCTTGGATTCATTTCGCTTGGATTCCCTGGCAAAATAATTCTTGGTATACGTTAGCAGCCACAGAGAGTTGAGACTCATTGTAATCTGAGCGTCAAAATGTATTGCTCGAGTCGCTAGATGGTGCCACAAAAGTCTTCAGTTCTGGAGAATATGTCGAGTCTGCTAAGATTAAGCCGCCAATAAAGCAGCCCCGCTGGGAACAAACAGCTTTTAAGCTCAATAAAATATGTTCTTTGATGCTTAAGCCATGTCGTTCTTTCCTTAGGTTCTCCATGCTGCGCGCGCCCAAGTTCCTGCGCTCGCCGTTCGGGTCGACGCTGTCCCTGGCCGACATGGGGGGCTCCGAGGAGGACGTGAGCGACGACAGCGCCGCCACAAAGAAGCAGAAGAAGAAGAAGGACAAGAAGGTGGCGGTGGTGGCGGACCCGCCGCCCTCGCCCCAGCCCCCCACCACCGAGGCCGAGCGGCAGAGGAGGCGCATCGCCAAAGCCAGGGAGAGGCGGGCCACCCTCATACTGGGTACGACCCCCCTCCTTCTTGTTACCATCCAAATTGTTGGGCCCGTTTCCCGTACAACAGTTTTGGTCACGTTCGCCGCACTCACGGTGCGGGATGATCGTTTTGATTTCAACTTTCATTTGCTTCAACCCATTTTAACCATTTTTAAACTTACTGTTGTTGTTTAAGTTTTGCACAGCGTTTCAATTCTTAAAAGTAACCAATGTAGGATCTAAGGTAAACCCGGTTTTGCCCCTTATTTGTACAAGCAGCTGGGTCAATCCATTTAAATTTTTGAAATTGATTCGAATATTTTTAATGTTATAAATAATTTTACAAAAAAGCATTTGTAATTAATTCAAAAGTGTTATTATCGAGACTTTTAAGTCAGCTACATTTATCATATAACAAACCGCTTGTTAAAATTTTCAATACAGTAGGAGAAATGTGGCTTGGAAATTTCAAAAAATAATTTCAAAAGTGTTATTATAGAGACTTTTAAGTCAGCTACATTTATCATATAACAAACCGCTTGTTAAAATATTCAATACAGTAGGAGAAATGTGGCTAGGAAATTATTTTTTTCTTCATTGGAATAACACAGACACACTTTGTTTTGGAGACCAGCGCTCATTCATTTATATTCGCCTTTTAATATGCTAGTGAAATTCCTAAGAGTAGAGTTGCTAAACGTCTAGGATTTTTAGTGAACATTATCTATTAAGGTTACATTTCCGACGCTCTTTTCAGAAGTGGCTGAGTGATCTTTTATTTGGTCGCGATCAGAAATGAGACCGCCGTTCTCCAATTTGAGTAACCCTTGTGCTAACAGTGTACTTCTCTTTGCCAGGGCTGATCATGGCGTCGTTCATCCTGGCGTGGCTGCCCTTCTTCGTGCTGTACGTGCTGGAGGCGCTCTGCTCCGCCTGCCACATCGGGGCCACGGGGTTCGCGGTCGCCTTCTGGCTCGGCTACTGCAACTCCGCCCTCAACCCCATCATCTACACCATCTTCAACAGGGACTTCCGGCGCGCCTTCAGGAAGATACTCTTCAAGTAGCCAACACCCACGTGTGTCTACCTTGTTGTGATTATAAGAAGGCTACACTGAACAGGCACGCATTTATAATCTTCGAGTGAGATCTCACTTGCTTAGAATGCCTCTGCCTCATTGTTGATAGGAAGAGCTGCTACAAACCAGCAGGCGTGATTTGCAGTCAAACCCAGTCTTCCTAACGGAGGCCTGTTATCAGGCACGGATAGCGATTGGTGGTAACCGTCTTACGAAGAGAAAGGCTTGCAAAACCAGGAGACGGGTCTATGCCCTCAAGTAGTCTCATTCTTGGTGTTCTAAGACAGGTACGTTGCTGAACATGTGGGGACAGAAAATTTCAACAACACCAGTAAAGGTGTTTCTGACCTACACTCCCAAGCATCTGCAAGACAGAAAACTGTAGAAGGAGAAAAACAGGAGTTAGTGCTGTTCAGTCTTTGTACATAACCTAGATTCAAAATGCTGAACGATGTCCCCCCTCTGGACTCGAAGTCAGTACATATGCGGGAAGACATTCTTCAAATAGAGAGGACTTTAAACTCGCTACACCCACCAAGGGCTGTTATACGACTCCGTTTCGTGAGCAAGGGGCACTTGGGGTGTGAATCGTATGTCCTAGTCAAGTGGTCAACCTCAGAGGACAATTCTTTATCTTATTAACTTTCAACAAACGTGGAGCCAACTTACTGGGGTGTACCTAAAATCAACTGGACACGCAAGTGACTGCCGTGGCCTCTCTGGGTGCAAGTTGTATTCAATCTCTCGGCCTGTTCACCTCTGAGAAGCGCGGTGTCAGTGGATGGGTTCTAATTCAAGATCCTTACCTCTTATGATTAGCAAGGGAGTGTTGGAAATAAGCAGTCTGAAAAATCGAAGTGTCCTAGAGTCGATAGATATAAGATCCTGAATTTACTTCTGGTTTCAGCGATGAGAAGTGCAAGTAACTTCCGGCTTCTCTATATAAAGATTGAATGTCTCGGTCAGATACTCGTGCCACTCTTTCCTAAACTTGGGGTGCCCGTTGGAAGGTATTAAGTCACAATATAGACATTGCCACGTAAATAGCCAACTCTCCAAAATTGCAAGTTGACGTGACTTTCCACTACGTGTTAGTATACATCGATATTGAATGGCTCTATGTATTGTATGGCTATGCCTAACCTAAATTTCTGCACCGGACGTTATGAGTACATACTTCGTCGATCGGTTTTGAATTTCAAATACATTGAAAGTGTTGAAAAGTGTTCCTCGATGCCGGCAACGTTCATTATCCTGGAAGCCATGATTTAAAAATGCCAAACTGAAATATGCTCGAAAATATATTAGCATTTACTCATGGGAGACGACTCCCTGCCTCCTTCGACATGTGGGTCTGTTCCCTTTCTTCGACGCTGGGACGAGAGGCCGCTTTCATTCCTCAGACCAAACTTTGGCATTGGTTGTGGAATCGAGTCTGTAAACGAAACTTCTGCACTTCCATCTTATCGAACTGCTTTCTTTGAACATTTTGAAAGTGCATTCAAGATGCACTCAAAGATTTCCATGTTCAATTCGAAAGTGTCTTTTGAGCATTTACGATTTCTTCCAAGCCTAACTTCATACACTAAGAATTGCAACGTAACAAAAGCATGTCCGGGGCCAGAGTGCAGACGAAGCGCTTTCAAATCTGTTGTAGTTAAGCAGTTTTGGAAATATTTTTCTTTAAAAAAAAAGTACTCGTTATTTTAATAGTAACCTTTGAATCACTTGGTTAAGGTTGTAAAAAGCCTTTGAAATCAATCGTAACTGACCACTGCCAAAATGTTCTTGTAATTGGTTTAAGCTGGAAAAAGTTTCTTCGTCAATAAGAATTTTTAGCTGTGTTATTTTGTGTTTAAAAAAGGTATTTAAGTTACATTAATTTAGCCTATTTGAAAAAAAATTCCGAGCTAGTGTTTGTAATAATATACCTTTAATTTAGTTACTTGTTTGGACGTTTAAAAAAAATCAACATGAGCCAGAAATTCAGGATTGCACTCTTTGAATACTTTATAATAGTAAAAAAAAAGTAACCGCTGAAAAGTCGCGGAGAAAATTTTTCAAGCAAAAGGGGTGCTTTGAATCCGCTCTTCGTCTGCCCGCAACAATGTTCAGGAGGCGATTTCTGCCCCTGGGAGGGGGGAGATCAACGAGCCGATTTCAAATCGGATCCGCAATATCAAAAGCACATGGGTGTACTTTTTTCAACTTTTACACAGATCCATTGCAATTGTATGAACCTGCTCACCGCTTGAGTGGCAGAGCACACATAAAGGTAGGTCATCATTCATCAAACACTTGTACAAACATTTTAATAAGGCGTGTATTAAATAATTCACCATTTCGTTTACAGTTTAGATTTTTACTCAGTCTGGGTTAATCTGAAGCTGCAACAGATTTTGCACCCAATATTGTGCCGAAGACCTTTGTATTACTTACTTTTCAGATACCAGTGTGTGCTTTTGTACGCAAGAGAAATGCCACGATATGATAACTATCAAAGCAGCTCTACTAACGCCAATCGAGTCAATCTTGGCGACTCACACTTCCTAAAACATGGTGGACGCATGGTGGATTCTTGTCTCTCGATATTTTTACTAAATTAGCTAAGATGGTGGTGGTGAAATGAAGCGTTTGCATTCTTACCATTCTTCTACGCGAATTTGGCGCTGTAAAGTGGCTCTGTATCGTCATTCGGGTGCCGCGGCTTCAACTGATACCAATGAGGCCATCAAATTGCTTATGCACAAAAGAAGAATCGTGTCTGTACCGAGATGTTTCAAAGTGTGTACATCTTCGTTTTTGGCTTTTACATTTGTAGATGCAAAGTACAAAATGGTATCCGAGAAGTGAACACATTTCTTTTTAACACTTTCGCTGCGGATGATATCTTATGGCACCAGGAACAAAGAAATTAATAGTCATGTAACACAAAATTATCACGTAGCGAAAGTGTTCCATACCATACTCTGACCCTCATCTACATCGAATAGCAAATTTGTTTACTACCCGAATTGCAGACATCTCTTGTCGGCGATTCCCATCTCTAATAGTCGACGTTTCTAGTTACCCGTAGTTTATTCGGGTAGTTTTTCTCGGCACCTAAGTAGGGATCGAGAACTCAAAAGGCTGTCGATAAGTGATCCCAACTTCGTTCTGGTTGGTTGTTTCCGATGGGGATTCATTTTTAAAGATTTTTTTTAGTTGTTTTAAAAGTATGCAGGATACCCTTATAGACATATCACAATCATGTAATTTTCTGATAATATTTAAATACTAATTTAATATTCTAATAATTACACCACATAAAAGAATGCAAATATTAGGAAGAAAACTTAAATAAGTGTAGTATTTGTTTATTTGGGAATTTCTTAAAGACATATAGTTACCGACTTAATAAATTAATGAAGGTTGCTATTTAAGAAATATAAAGCAATAAATGTTATGTGTTTTCTTAAAGCTACATCTGATTTTCCTGATTATTATTTCAAAAATGTACAGCTTGAAATTATATTCAAAGTGAACTTTCATTTTAGAAATATTAAGAGTAGGTTTTTCTTATGTGTGTGATTATTTTTATAACGGAGAATGAACTACGAAATAATATCGATACAAGCTTGATGACGCCAGGTGAGAATCGGCTTCGCAATCGCCTCCTGAACACCCTCGACGACACCTTTGCCCTGTCTGCTGCAGGGGGCGCGCACATCAATGTACATACAGCATTCATGACATCAACAAATCTATACAAACAAATCTATTTATTCTTGACGCGTGTTTAGGTCACTGTTACATTTGTGTGTGGATCTCTATTCCAGATGTTTATTCACAGGTCAATGTGAGCTGCTGTTGTGTGTTTTTCTCGCAATAATATTATATTATAATATAAAGTGTAGATTTTGCTGTTGCCGGTGAATTAAAGCCTTTTCTGTGATGCGGGTGTGTGTTTATTGGATCCGTGTCATTTCGTTTCCTTTCGAAGAGGCCACACTGCGGCCCTACTCCACTCATGAGGCCACAGTGTTGATCCCAACGATGTCAAGCACTCGATCCTGTTTGGAGCGTCGTCGGCTGTTGCGATAAAGGAGAAACCTTTTCAGATTCAGAAAAGTAGTAGGCAGTAGGCATCTTCTTCGGAACAGCTGACACTCCTAACAGGACTTGGCCGTGGCTCTAAATATTAGGCGCGTTTACACGAGCCATCGAATCCATGGATTTGAAGAGCAAAAAAAGCAATTTTTCCCTCTTGGGGGATTTTCTCCCATACGGAACCGAAATTGCAGGCTTCATGGGGAGGCTTCGCAAACCTCCAATGAAGGAGGGTTTGATGCTTCACACCATGGATTCGGCCACGGGCTATCATTTGGGTTAGAAATCCAGCTCGACCTCTATTTCCCCTCATGGGGATCTTTGTATTCCATGGATTCGATGGCCCATGTAAACGCGCCTAATGACACATATCGTCAATGGCCGTCGTGTAGCTCTAGTGGGATTTCAAACTTACTCTCATGGAAAGTTTCTGTCCCTTTAAGTTGAGTATTCTGGGCCAATACCTTCGGATGCATTTACAGGTTTTGCCTAAAATTACATAATCTTGAGCAAGACTTTAGATTAGGTTTGAATTATCGTCGCACTAGAGCTATACTGGGGCTATTGGCGACGGGCTTCCTTGAGCAAGACAGAATCTCTCCTATCCAGGCAAGTTCACTTGTGGAATTCCGAGGCCAATGTGAGATTCTGTTTTACTCAGGACTGCTAAAGTTCTCGCCAAATCTAGAAAGTATCGATTTGATTGGTCAAGCTAAATGAGCGGAAACCCAACTACCGCTACCCATTTTTCAAACTCTGTGTGTCGGCTTTTTCTGCTGAAGTAAAGTTCAACTTCGCCCTGGGATTCGGAGCATAAAGTAATTATTATTTTAAAGCTAACAATATTTCTTTATAATTCACTTTCTAAGAATATTTTTAAGAAAACACTGACTTAACAGCTGTAAAGAGTGTCTTTAGCTAAGTTAAAACAATTTGTGTGTTTAATTTGCCGATTGTGGCTAAGAAATAGCCCTTCTTGCCCGAAATATTTCAAAGTAGAAACTGCTTGCACGGTGTCTCTAAAACTATTTATTAGATGCCAACAGGCCTCGGAATTTGATCGCGGTTCTCAATTACTTGGCCTTCGCTAATTTCATCAGCAGCTCTAGTGCGCCTTTCATTCAGTTAAACCTCATGAAATTCTGAACCCTTAGAGTACCTCTCTCTTGCACTCGAATCGGAAAAGGAGAATGTGTGCTGATGATTTAGTTTAATTTGGGTTAGTTTGGTTTGGTTTGAATTATCGTCGCACTAGAGCTACACGAGGGCTATTGGCGACTTAATTTGGGTTAGTAAGATGAACGTCGCACTACAACTACTCGAAAGCCAACAAAGCCTCGTAATTCGCTCTAAACAACTTGGTGTTCATTTTTATGTATTTCATATGTAGTTAGACCCTAAATTTTAAATTAAGCAACGTACAGTTAGTAACGCAAAAAACACATTATATTCATTTTTTGAATTTTTTGTAAACAAATCATTTAAATTGTAATTGTGGGGTAGGTACATATATATTCCGGCTTGTGTGCATGATCAGAGATCCGCTTATATGTCCTCGTTAAGTAAGACAGACACAGGGAAAGGAAGTACACTCAGGGGGAAGGAGGGAATCAAACTTACGCCCGTTACAGCGCACAGGCTGTTAGCGTAATGGTCTGTGGTCCAAACCACTAGGCCTTCCGGGCCCCTTGTAAAATAAAATAATAATTTTTGATGCGCTGAATATTCTTACAGAAATAATATTAAATTGAAAACAAAGCTCAATTTAAGTAAACATAACTTCAAACGGGGGCACGCAAGCAGAAATATATGTACAGGGTGGTTATAAAATAACGCTCCCTATTCGGAGTGGTCTGTAGCTAGAATGAATAATCCAAATGCAAAAAACTTTGAGACACTTACTAATCAAGAAGGGGGGGAAAAGAATGGCATCGTAAAAAACAAACTCGTCTCTTGACCAGGGTTCTAAATTACGAGGCGTAATTGGATGTGTTGGCCGTAATTAGCCATAATTGGCTACTCCTCGTAATTATAACCTTGGTCAAGAGACGAGTTTCTGTGTTATAATTCCATTCTTTTTCGTAATAAAGAAACTTGTCTCTTGACCAAGGTTCTAAATTACGAGGCGAAATTAGCTGTGCTGGCAGTAATTGGATATAATTGACCACGCCTCGTAATTTGGATTCTGGTCAAAAGACGAGTTTGTTTTTATGATTATTCTTTTTTAAGATTATTCTTAAGGATTTTATCTTTTTATGATTCCATTCTTTTTCCCCCTTCTTGAATAGCAAGTGTCTCAATTTTTGATGCATTTGGACTATTCAATCAAGCTACATACCACTCCGAATAGGGAGCGTTATTTTATAACCACCCTGTATATACCAACCAACTAACCATGTTGGCTCATGATTTGTTTAGTTTTTAAACTTTGCACTACAGCTACTCGAGAACCTATGCCAACAGGCCTCGTAATTTCGTACAGGCGTCAAGCGAAGTAGAGAAGCACAATGCGGTGTCATTTTGTTCAGTTTTATTTTGCGTAGATTGGTTTAATTAGACTGAATGCTTCCGGCTGTCTCTTTCTAGCCTCCAAAGAGCTTACTTGCGTAGATTGAGAATATGCTAAGCCCAATTTTTTGTGTGAGGGAATTACTAATTGGGAAAAAATGACTTTTCTCAATGGGCACGTTTCAGGCCTTGAGTGGCAACAGAAAGCTTTATTTTTGTGATTACTTTCTGGATTTATGATTGCTGAATACACGCTACGTAGGAACAGACGACCAATCGGGGTACAATCATAAGAAGAAATTTAGAAAACATTTCATAACCAGAAAAAACCCAAATTTGTCCGATAAGTATTTCATGAATACAAAAAAAAAATTGCTTTTGCCTTCTCATGCCATATGCGCAATCTACGCAAGTAAGCTCCTTGGAGGCTAGAAATAGACAGTCGGAAGCATTCAATGTAATTTAACCAATCTACGCAACAAAAAACTAAACAAAATGACACCTCATTGGGCTTCACTACTTCGCTTGAAGCCTGTACGAAATTACGAGGCCTGTTGGCATAGGTTCCCGAGTAGCTGTGGTGCAACGTTAGCAAACTAACCAAACCATGTACCAACATGGTTGGTAGATACATATTCGGGTTTGTGTGCTTAATCAAAGACCCGCTTATAAACTTTTGCCAAGTAAGATAGACACAGCCAGAATTTTTTTCTGATCCAGAGAGAGAAGGTACACCTAGGACGAAGGTGGTAATCGAACCGTAGACTGGGCTGGGTTCGGTGAGGAACAATTTTCCACATCGCAATAAACTGTTTCCTGCTGACTATTTCTAGCCACCTTTAGGAGCTTTAACGCAGCCAATTAGTCTTGTGATTTAGAAACGTTGTCAAGTGATGAGGTCGATACCTGAGCTGGCACCCAGCGGAACTCGTTCAGCTCTCCCTAAATGAGGCTTGGGTAGTTCGGGCAAAAGAACTGCAGATGCCGACCCTTAAATGGTTTGTGCAACCAAGAAAGTCGGACGCCTGATACTACGTGCATTGGGGAATGCACGTTAAATATGCTTTCCGACGCCGTGGAACAGTTTTTTACCCCTAAATTTGAGCTTGGTGCCGCTCTGGTGTCGTCCCTTGACCAGGGTTCTAAAAAATGACGAAACGTGTGAAGTGAAACAAAAAATAATCGAATAAAGCAAAGCCTAAATATACAGGGTGGTTATAAAATAACGCTCCCTATTCGGAGTGGTCTGTAGCTTGAATGAACAATCCAAATGCATCAAAAATTGAGACTCTTACTAATCAAGAAGGGGGGGGGGGGGTGAGAATGGAATCATAAAAAATAAATTAGTATTTTGACCAGGGTTCTAAATTACGAGGCGTCCTCAATAATGGCCAATTGTGGCCAACACAGATAATTACGCCTCGTAATTAAATTTAGAACCCTCGTCCAGAGACGAGTTTCTTTTTTTTTTTCGAAAAAGAATGGAATCATAAAAACGAAACTCGTTCTCTTGATCAAGGTTCTAAATTACGAGGCATAGCCAATTATGGCTTATTATGGCCAACACAGCTAATTACTCCTCGTAATTTAGAACCCTGGTCAAGTGACGAGTTTGTTTTTTATAATTCCATTCTTTTTCCCCCTTCTTGATTAGTAAGTGTCTCAAAGTTGTTTGCATTTTGATTATTCAAATAAAGCTACAGACCACTCCGAATGGCGAGCGTTACTTTATAACCACCCTGTATGGTAGGAGTGCTGGCCGGAGTGAGTCCATCTACCAGAGTATGCCCCAACTGAACTAACGTACGATGTCGCTCCGTTGGGTGTCCGCTCCGGTGTCGACCAAGTCATTCGACTGGGTCTTATTAATTCCTTTAAGCTGGGCTTTCGGCTGTCCTAAAGCTTCTCGCAGGTTTCTAAGTTGAGCATAATTAGCTGGGTTACGGCTCCAAGAGGCTATAAACAGACAGCTTGAAAACGTACAACCCATCTGACCTGCTGAGTCCGTCACTTGATCAGGGTCCGACGAGGCGTAATTGACTGTGTTTAAGCTCCTCGAGGAAGTCTAAAGAAATGGGAAGTCGGAAACAAATCACTTACTTACGTTGGCGGGGGAAACAAAATGGAGGAAGTAAACAAACGGGAGCGAGGAGGTGGCAAATGGGTACGTACGTATTTTATGTATATTATAAAGTATGCATTTAAATTTCTTTCTTTATGTATTTACAGTGGTTTTACTTAGGTCAACTAAAGTGTTCTCTCATTTACTAGCAGTCTCATTTAAAAGAGGCTTGATCCTAAAGTGTTGGGGTTTTTTGCTGCACCACGTATTGAATTAATCTATGGTAAAATAAAATAGAGTTCTGCAAATGTGTACGTTAATCGGGAGGGTGATATATTATTCAAAGTTTTCAAATACTCTGGATGTGTTGGAATCCCCGGACATTAAGGCAAATCCAGATCGTCTGATGGATGCCCTATTTATTGACTTTTCTTGAGGAACTGAGTGGGAGCAGACTTCCATTTCTGCACTGCTAATTATGAATATTCCTTCTTGCTGATGGATTTGTTTGGAGTTTCTGTCGATGCGCCTTTTTCTATACGTTTGGGTTCCTTGCTTTAAATGTCGAGAATAAGTCGAGTGTTCTCTCGACGGGGTTTATTAAAATATCGAAACACGCCATTAGATCGAACAGGTGGTCACTCAATTTTTTACAGTCGATTCGCCTAAGCTGAAAGTGCAGCACATCCACTTGGATGAGATTGGTTTTGACACCACTAAGAAAGGAGCCAACCACCTCGAAACTTTTGTCGTGCTTTGGTTCTGATTAAATTATTCGTACTAGGGGCAACACCTGGGCATAATGAAGAAGGTGTGTGCTCTTTTTTTGGGGGGGAGGGGGGGGGGAGGTATTCTAAAGGTAATCGAATACCCAAAATTCTAAAATTTTTACTATTACTTTAATCTTTTTCAAATTTGGCATAGTGATTTCAAATATAATGAGCAATGCTTTTTAAGCAATTATTTTTATTTAAATATAATTTATTTATTTTAAACGTTGTTGTTCACCTACAAAAAGGGGTTTACGCCAACACTTCTAGGTATAAAAAGTTTTACATAAATTAACCTGAAATTTTTTACAGATTTATTTCAATATATATCTGTGCCATGAACCTCTAACATCTGGTGTAAATATACAAGTTTTTTTTTTTTTTAAATGTCCAAGTGTAAGTTAATCGAAAAAAATCTTTTTTTGTGTGTGGTTAATTTATAAAATTTTTCTTAATAACTTCTTTTCTTGTAATTTGTATGTAACTCTTGAGGGTCATTGCATGTATCAGTTCAAAACGAAGAATTTAACACATAATTCATGTTTATAGGATGAAAATTCAATGTGGTAGACTTGTTAGCGAAAACCTCTTTTTTTTAGTAGGAAAACACCAGTTAAATTAAATAAACTATATTTAAATTCAAAAAAATGCCTAAAACGCATTGTTCATTATATTTGAAATCACTATGCCAAATTTGGAAAAGATTAAAGTAATAGTTAAAATTTTAGAATTTTGTGTAATTTTGGGTATTCGCCTACCTTAAGTTAATCGAAGGCTTTTGGAGAAGAGAATGATAATAATTATTTTTTTACTGAAGTTTTGTGTACGAAAGGGCATTTATTTCAAATTCATTTGTGAGCAACAGTACTTTCATACACGTCGTGTTTTGGTCTTTCGAAGATGACAACTTCGCAAATGGTCCGTTTGTTGACGTGGAGAAGAATCCATTCGGCACGTTGTCCAATATTAACCAATAACCAATATTGAATTAAAATCTTTTTGATGTATAACTGTTATCAATTTCAGAAGCAAAACTTTTTTTTCTTGCTTCATTAGCAATTCTAATTGTTTTTTAACATCAATACTCCATTTAAGAAATGTTGGCAGGGGGGATTTAATTTTTAGTTAGATGTCAGTATCTTTTACGAAAGATAGATGGCAGCACAGTTTGTAACATTTATTTTAACAAAAAAATAGTTTTATTACAGAACAACAGATGGCAGCATAAAACCACAGATACTCAATGTTCTTGTCGAATTTTTCTCATCTCAGCTAAATCGTGCCAAATCTTTGAATTTTACTACGAAATCAATAGATTTATAATTTTAGCAACATTCGAAAGTTAATGAATACTCAAAAATAGTATAGAAATTGTGATTATTCTAAACGTGTGTGTTTGTTAAAGTAATTTTTTTTTAAATGAAAACCAAGAGGGGTTATATTTTACCTTGTATCTATCCCCGATAATTTTTTATTTTATTTTATCCTTTTTGAAACTCTTGTAAAAAAAAACTAAAATATAATAAACCTGCAACTTTAATAAACCAGGATGCCAATGAATGATGTCCAAAATCATCAAAATTTATGTAGTTAATTCTCATGGAGGAATGGGCTAATTTCCGCGGTAATTCTCTTTTTATGAAGTACAAACTGTACACTTGTACATACCATTCATTCCATCGCTGTAAACATCAAAATGAAGCGATGATCTATAAAATTCAATAAAAATCTGAAATATTGTTAGAATCGAATCGAGTCAATTTTACCAAGCCATTAAAAATTTAAGATACCAGTAATTACTTATCAATTTTTTTATACAAATAGGGTTCGTTTTATGCGATAAAAAATGAACAGTAAAATGAAAAATAAAAGATTTTCAAAGGTTTCCTATATTTTCAAATATACTAATTAATCATTTTCAAACCATCAAAATAAGAAATATCTAATATTTTAACCCCGAGTTTAAAAACATGACGAGCAGGTGGTCAGCCAGCTGCTTATGAAAACAAACTCAAAATATTGACACTTTATTTCTAAAACAGAGAGTATCAACTAATCATTTTTTCCCCCTTTCTATCCCGTGTCTGTAGTTTTAAATTTTTTTTATTGTTATTACTTTTTAATTATTAAATTTGCATTAGTTTTCTTTGTTTATATTCAATGTTTAACTCAATAAATTATTTTATCACTTATCTTAAAAGATACGGCCGCAAAGGGCCTTAGATGATTTTTACACAACAACAGTGAATGAGTGAATCTGTCTTTATTATTCATAAAATAGTAATGGAGGGCTTTGATTGTGATTTTTAATTAATATAATTAGTTTTATAAAAACGTCATCCACGTGGGATTGCGGGACCATAACAGGGCTTGAAAATACATGGACCGGGCCGAAACGGAGGCTTGACGCCATCCTTTATTAGTTTGATTGATTGAGTTTGGTTGAGACATGCGCTCGCCCTAAGGCTGCTTCATCCTCTATTAGTGTTTGCCTTTTTAAGTGAGCATGCGCCAACACGAATTTAATTTTGTTTTGATTTTGAGTGTATTTTCACAAGAAAGCATGCCTCTAAAAGGAAGCAATGCGTAGTTAACGGTTTCCCAGTAAGGCGGGACCATACTGCTAGTTTATTCATGAAATAGTGAAGGAGGGGACTAGTTTTCCCGTAAGTTTTCCGGCCTAATTTTGGGAATGAGCCACGGAGGGGGCTGCTTGGTTTCTGACGCAATGGACGGGCAAAGGTTTTTGTGGGTGGGTGGCACATGAAACTTTGTATTCCTCAAGAATCCTTGTTCATAAGTGTTGTAATATTAGAGCTGTTTTTATGATTTTTTTTTTCAAAATGTCTTCATTTTTTATGCTCACTTTCACACCTAAATTAAACGTTACTTTCATTTAACTTACACTCTTAAAACAAACGAGCGATTTTAGCTCGGTCTGAGTTAATTTTCGCGCCTCCAGTCTTAAAAATGCACTTCCCCGAAAGGAGTGGATCCTTTGTTAAACCTCCGACAGGATCACTCCAAACGAGTGATTTTAACTCAGTCTGAGTCAATATTCACTTCTTTCCAGTGGCGAAAATGCACTTCTCCTACTAAAGTGGATTTCACTCTTTTGTTTTAAGAGTGTTGTTTTGCATTGCGTATAATAAAAGGTGGTTCCGATCTCTACTTTATACCTTACTCTTAAATATGTATTTGTTTCAAAGTCAAAGTCTTTATTCGTCAATGGTACTATTATAGTCAACATATGGCGATGGGGCAGGTTTTCCAAAATTTCACCAGTTAAAAATTCAAACAATGCCTTGCACATAAATGTGCTCCAACCTTGATACTATTCAAAAAAGGCAATGATTCTTTATTGTATGACCAAGTAATATAAGCATAGATTAAATCCTGAACGTAAAAAGTTTTGTTTCTGGAGGAAAAAAGTTTGACTTAGTCAAAAAAAGAAACTCCATGACAGAAATCGTACCAGTTTGAAGCGATATACGTTGCTTTAATAAATGTCAACTATGTATTTCATGGCGTTAAGCGTCCAAGAAGGTGAATATTCCAGATCGTGAATATTGCACTTTAAAATATTAACATGTCATGTTGCATCCGAAACTTTTCAATATACTGACTCGCTAAGAAAAAAAGAGGAGCAATCGTCAACAAACTTGGTGGCAGCGCACTTGCCCAAAACGAAAGGACCGACTAAATGCTTTCCCCCCTCAGCAGGGGGCCGGGGTGACCGTTGGCTACTTTTAGGACAGCAATTTTTCGCCATGTAGCCAAGACCAAATCTCATGGCATTGAATTGTTTGAAATTTGCGCTTAGCCCCTTTCTCACAGATGGTTGTGCCGTGGAATTTTTGGGAAGGTTTGTCCTCGCGGGGGGTTAGGAATTGAGATTGACATCCCTGACAACTGCAAAATAATTAGGACGTGGCTGAAGGATTTTTTGGTGCCTATTTTGTCATCGTTGTAGGATGACTTAGATTTTTTTAAACATATTCATGTAGTTACTAATGCTAATTTCGAAAAAAGAATATTGTATACAATATTATTAATAACTGAACTGTGTACCAAATTGTTTATTGTCTCTTTAATAGGAAAGCAGTATACAAGAATCCATTTTTTTTAATTGTATAAAAAGATGGGTAGTTTTAATTTGCATCCCTTAGTTTATTAATGTATAATTTTATAAGAGCGTACCTACGTACACCTACGTAAAATGGATAACCAACAAAGAATTTTAAATCAATACAAACTAAATTCAGTATTTCCAAACCATAATTCATATGGAAGTCAAATATTTTTTTACAGAATTTTTTGGTACAGTAAACAGCACCTGCCATTCATGCGTTTTATAAAATGAATCAACGTAAACACTGATTGGGAGTTCTTGCAATAACAATTTAAAAAAAAACAGTTTTTTTAATAGTTCTATAACTTTTAGTTTTTAAAATTTGTTTAAGTTTTGGTTGGCTGAATATGACAGGAAAATTAAGCAACATTAAATTTTAGAATATGGCAGTTAAATAGCCGTATAAATCATAAATAATAGAAGAATTAACCACCCAAAACTTTGGAAATTTTCTTTTTACGATTTTGTAGTCGTAAATGTAGGTGAAAATGAACAACGTAACGAAGTAGTTTAGCTTAATTTTTTTACACAAAAAACAAATTTGTAAAAAAACTTTCTAAACGAAACTAAAAAACATCTCAATTTCAAAACATACTAAATCTACATCTACAAACAAAGTTTTTACTGACTGGATCGCACATCATCAAACATTCGAAATTACTTTAGTTGCAGACTCGGGACTACTCAAATTAAGGAGCTTATTCCTATGTACCGAAGGCGTCATTTAAGAAGAGATTCTTCTAATTTCTAGCCTAAACGGTAAATGAATGCAAAAAGTGAACTGATTTCTCCATAGGTATAGCATTGTTCATTGTTGTAAGCATGAGATTTATACTTTTCATTCCCAATTTGAATACAAATTTCAGCGCGAGTGAAAATTAAGTATAAACAAGAAAAGTAACCAAATCAAGGGGCCCGGATGGCCGAGTGGTGAGCATCGCAGGCCAGCAGTCGGCATGCTGTAACGGGTGCGGGTTCGATTCCCGCCTTCACCCTGGGTGTACTTCCTTTCTTTGTGACAGTAAAACGCTTTCTGTGTCTGTCTTATTTGACGAGGGCTTATAAGCGGGTCTCTGATTGAGCACATAAGCCGAAATATAGATGTTAACTACCCTACCCTAACCAAATCAACTGTCACAAGCGAAACTATTTAAAAAATTATTATTTAAAGAAAAATTTTATCAGTTTTAAATGAAGTCATAATATGCAGAACATTCAAAGAATGTGATTCTTTGAATGTTCATGTTCTGTATACTAAGAAAGCGGTGTACAGTGTTCATTTTTTGCATAAAAAGCTGGTTAGTTCAACGAGAATTACAAGGTGTATTTTTCTTTCTTATCAATGTGCAATTTATAAAGGCGTCAACTGTGACATGTACTTTAGCTATTTTTGTTTTTACGAAAGCATTTGAAAATAAGAGACTATTTGAAGGATAGATTGTTTGCATGTTGTAGCCAACGATCGATAATGTAGGTAGGGTAGGTACATATATAGTCCAGCCTGTGTGCATGATCAAAGACCCGCTTATAAGCCTTCGTCAAGTAAGACAGACACAGAAAGAGTTTTTACTGTCACAGAGAAAGGAAGTACACCCAGGGCGAAGGCAGGAATCGAACCCGCACCCGTTACAGCGCACAGACTGCTGGCCTGCGATCCGGGTCCAATCGATAATGTATACTGGAGAGTTTGTGCAATGTTAAGAATACACTATGTCAGATATCTGGAGACAATTATTTGGGCTCTTTCTTCAACTTCGCCACTGATGTTTTTGTCTCCTCTTAACTTTACCTATAAGCATAAATGCCTCTTACAAGTCATTAGTTGTAAAACAATGGACAATAAATATAAATTAATAAAAAAAATTATACATATTTGGGATTAAGTTTAAAAGGACATGCAAATAACGTTATATTTTATATACTGCATTCGGTAAGCCGTTTTCCTGGAGTCAGATCATGAGAAAATATTTAGAATAAGGTATTTCACATATTTATTTTTTTAAATGCAAATAAATTTAACAAGGTATAAAAAATGTTATTTGAATTTGTGTAAGAAAATTCATGAAAATGGGAAATTTCGCCCTTTAAAAGTTTAAATTAAAACTAAATGCTGTCATCTTGCTGCTTCCCCCCCCCCCCCCCCCCCCCTCAAATCATTTGTGGTAGCGGATCTAGGGAACAATTACTGTTACAAAACTAATTGTTTTTATGTTAGAATTTCAGTGAGTATTAGAGTTATATTTTAGGTCTTTTAAAACTTCTTGTCGAATTTATTATTCGCAAGCCGCATATTTTAATACCCATTGTTCAAAACCATTTTAAGCTGGGGAGCCCAGTCGGTTATGCACTCGCCTAGCATGGGAGGGGTCCCTGGTTCGGGTGTTGTCCGGCATACCTAATAATTTATATTTAATTTTATTTATATAATGTTAAAGAAAACTGGAATTGAATGAATAATCACGATTTCTTTTTTAAATAAACTTTTTACATTAAAAACTTTATTATCTTGATTATCTTTTTCATTTTGCTTAAAAAAACGATTAGTGGTACGCAGGTAACAAAATGCGCTGGAAGAGGAGTGAGAATTAAAAAAGGTTAAAAATTTGACGATTTTTTTAAATTTTGACCAATTATACAAAAGTTGTTTTTAGTTATTTTGGCTGCAAAGTGATTATTATTTTTACTGCTTATGTAAAAATAGGTGAATAGACTAATATGTAAAATAAACCTACCACGCGCCACCTACACAATTTAGACATGTCCCTGAAGGGGAGGGAAATAGTCTCCAGAAAACACTGTTCCAACATTTACAATCGAACAATAAACTTTAAAATTAAAGATTGAAAGACAAACTTTTTTGAATGACATCATAATGTATTTTGTCGCAATATGATTCTTTGATGGTTCATTATTCAAGTTAGTTTTTTTTTTTTAGTTTATGTTTTTTTTATAAAGATATTTGAAAACCTTACCATCGATAGTTTGCTACAAAATTTTAAATAACAGAGCTCGAAAAAATCTAAATTAAAATAATGATACATTTCGTTTACATTTTAAAGATAGCAATTTTGCATGAATTTGCTTTGAACGTAAATAAATTTAACAAAATATGAAGAATATTCATTGAATTTGTGAAAGAAAATTAATGAAAATTAAAAGCTAAATGGCCGCTTCTAAAATTTTAACAATAATAATTTCTATGAGTGTTAAAGTAATTGGAAAGTAGGTTGTTGTGTCAGTTCTTTTAGAAGTTCTTGCTTTCATTGTTATTTAAACTTAAAATAAGCTCAAAAACAATTTTATTCGAATAAAACACGTTTACTTTTGGAAATTACCCAATAATCATTGATTATACCCTGCAAATATGTTTACTTATCGAAAAACTCGTGCAAGAACAACCAAATTAAGTATTCTTATAAATTGCAGATTTTATATTGAAGCATATTCTTTTAAATAACTTTTTCTTAAAAACGTATTTGTGCTAATCCAGCAAATTTCAATTGCAATTTGAAAAAACTAAATCAAAACGTTCGAAAAATGGGAAGCTATAGTCACAATGGCCTTCTAAGCCATATTGAAAGTAACTAACACATTAGCGTTGATAAGAATGTCTCGTAGAGAAGAATACTGAATAACCCCCCGCTGAAACGGGCGACAAACAAGTTTCAGCTTACTGGCAAGATCTTGGAATACGCGCACTTCATTATTAACTCGACCCCCCTCGATCTGCTTGTAGAGTAGGGGGGCGTATAAGGACAATTGCTTTTATTACGCTATCAACCCTCAAAGTCTCAACTGGTGAGAGAAACATGCCAAAACTACAACCCCTGAAAATGGTCAAAGAGGGGAAGAAATAGTATGGCAGCCATATTTTGGGCAAGTGTCGTGTAATCAACAAACTTCAGTGCAAGGGATATGATTTTTTTTTTAATCTTTAGCCATCCCTTACAAAAATCACCTTTAAGCACCGAAGAAGGAGCACCTAAAAACAGCTCTAGTTGCACAAAAAAGGAAATTGCTCAATTTGCTTCATTTCAAGATGCGAGTGACAATGAACTTTATTTAACAATTTGTTATAGTAAACTCGCGTTTTTTTTTTTTTACAATTTTTACTTTATTCTGGGTATATTCTTTTGAACGATTTTAGTTTCCAAATAAAATTGCACATAAAAGCAAATTTGTTTTTTTAATATGTTAAATATTTTCAAGAGTAGTTAGGAAATTTGCCTAATCCATTTTGGGCAGTCTGGGAAAATGATATACAATTAAAAAGAACACGAAGAAAACTAGGGCAGGTCTTCCCCATTTTTAAAGTTTTCAACTTCTTCCAACATTTCAAAGTTCTATCAAACGTTTCTTTTTAAATGATTATTTGATTTAACCGATTAAAGTATCAAATTGAGTGGCTATTTAAGGATTTCTTAATTGTTTTGAATATTTAGGTGTTAAAAAAACATAAGCCATACATTTCATGCATGTTACTTTATGAACTTTGTAGTAACTAAACTTTGGTCCGGAGTAACTAAGTCCGGACTTTGCTTCGGAGTTTGTAGTAACTAAACTTTGTAGTAACTAAATTATGTTCCGGAGGGTAAAAAAAAACATAATATTTTGAAGTTTGAAAAGTATTGATTGAGAAATAAATATGTGGAGGAATTTTGGCCGATTTTAGGTCTTTTCCGAACACTGTGCGACGCTTGGGGTTTTTGCCCTGATCAAACAGGAATCCAACACACATACATTCATAATTTTACATAATAATAAATGAACATTGTTTCCTTCATAAATACTCGCATGTTTCATGAGAAAAGATTCCCTGCTTTCGTGTGTCAAAAAAAACTCGGGTAAAAATGCCAACAATTCGGCCAAGTGGACGATCTCCTGCCGCCAAGAAGAGAACGCGGTCGGTGGGCCGAGACCACCCAAGTGGCGAGATGCGGACCACCCAGGCAGGCACCCCCTCCCCCCCTCGCGGCACGTGAGCCCCCCCCCCCCCCCCCCCCTGCATGGAGAGAGAGAGGACCACTTTTCGGGCTCTTCTTCTTCCGCGGCCCATAAAGGAACGGCACGCGGAGACACGCTCCTCGTGAAGCCGCCACATTTCTGTTATACGCCCAAAACAAACCTTTCTTTCTTTATTTTGATCAAAGGAATTTTTTTTAATTGCATCGTGGTGATTTCCGTCTGGTAAACCCCTTCCTTCATCATTTCCAAATTCCATTCTGTCTGATTTTAAAATTTATTTAGATAGAAAGGCATGACATTAGATACCTATTTTTTTTTTCATTATGCCTTTGGTTTTGTTCATCTCCTTATCGGTATTGTTTTATAATTTCTATTGAGCATTATAGTTACAAGAAAGAATGCAATTTTGGTTCTTTTTTTAACTAAAGATGTGATCCTTAATCTGGTCTTTAGAAAAAAAACAATTTATGGATGCTGAAAAGTGAAAATGCATCTCATTGACTACAAAGTATCGCCAAATAATATCGAAGTGCCAGTTTGGGTGATTCAAGGTATCATTTGGCAAACCCACCTTGTACACCGGCAGCATGATAGCATCTTCTTCTGGCCCCCGTGTGCAGCGGGCTGAGATAGAGCTCTGACATTCTCGGAAATTCCGGCAGTGGTCGGGGGGGGGGGGGGATTCCCCTGTTGCGTGAACCCCTTCTTCATTCCCACTCATTGACAATAGGAGCGCAAAGATAATACATTGAATTCAACAATGAATTATGATTTAGACAGACATTTAGCAACCAACAATGTGCAATACGGACATTGAGAGTGTACGCTCTTGAGTATTTGTCTCTTTTCTTTTGCAATTTATGCGCGTACTTAAAAATAAATAGCAATAAGGCTTATTAGGAACAAAAATGTATACTCATCTCTGTTTCTACTGCAATGGAGTCAAGACCCTTCTATACTACATTATTTGCAAAATGTGGAATGGGAATGGAATGTTAAATGCTCATGAAACAAAAAGCTTTGGCATCATAAAGGTCACACAACGAAATAACGAGAGTGGTGTGTAAGTGAGGGCTTACAAAAGCTTTACCTGTAAAAAATAAACCTTCGTGGCGCGTTTGATCCTGAAATAAATACTGTACACCTTTATTTAGAATGCTTATTGCGGACTACTCCCTTCTGTAAGAGAAATGTGTCTAAAAATACATTTTTTAAAATTAATTCCCATTTGGGGAAAAAGAAAGCAAAGCAACGGACCCTTTCCCTAGGATTGCCAAGAGGGGCGACTCCCCTGGAAATGTGGCTACCCTGCCTAATGGACTCCCGGCGAGGGGAGTCCATTAGGGGCAGGGTTGAGCTCAGCAGGGGGGCTCCTTGAGGAAATCCTTGAGGAGAGTAAAACCGTGCGCTCTCGCACACTTTCCAGGAGACGCGTCCGAAAGAACGAGGGGGCGGTGTGGGCCCCGCGCTAATGTTTTAAAATTTATTTAGGAAGAGGGTAATATTGATACATAATACATAAGCCAGGCTTATTTGTAGGGTAGTTCTTCGCTCTTCAGCAAATTTGTTTTTAATGTCAAATTCAGTTGTGTACCGTCAAAGAGGGTAAATTTGGCCCAATATCCTAGGGGTTTTTTTAAGAAGAGAGGAAAAAGTTAAGCTACAAAAACAATTAAAATTTATTTATTTAAACATACACTACAGATAAAAATCCAATTACTGTGGTGCAATGAAAAACACACAGACAAATATAAAATACGAAAATAAAACAGCAAATACACTAAAAAAAAATACTAAGAACGACATGAAAGATGAGTTATTTTGAACACATGTAGCTTTAAAACATTGAAAAGATATAATTAAAAATATCAAGACCATTAAAGTACTTATTGTATAATTTATAAAATTTATATAAATAAAAATTTGCAATGACATTTGATTTTCAAATGATTTTCATTTGATTTTGTTAACAAATAAACGATGGTTTCTTTAAAATCTACATGCAAAATGAACATAGTTAAAGAAAGTATCCCCCAAGTCGGTAGATGATATGAATTGAGAACACATAGATCCCTTATAATTCTTTAAAATCACGAATCATTTCAGATATTGAACTTTTAGAAATCTTTTGCAAGCATTTTGGCAAAATAATATTATGTATTTTTTAAAATGCTGTTAGTTTAAGAAAGTGGGCCCAGTAACCGGCTTGGTAACTTTGATATTAGCTTAGCTTGAAATACGTAAGTAACGTATTTTTTATGTCCTTAAAGTCTGTGTTACAAAATTTAATAGCAATATTAAAAGTTTAAACATAAAAATTAACGTTAAAAACTTAACATTTACTTTATTCTGCATCGTAGAATGACATTACACTATGAATATCACTATTGATGGCCATTTGAAAGGGGGGGGGGGATACTAAACTTCAAATTTTGATTGGGGAAAGTTAACTAATTTTTTTAGAAGCAAGATATAAAAACGAATATCGTCATAAAAATCAAACATTTTTATTATAAAAGGAAAGCAATAATATATTCAGAATTTTAAAATATTTATGTTTAGGTATAAATGATTTTGAATGTTGGAATGTTTGTTCTTAAATATTATATTTTATTGTTATTTTTAAACTATCATTTCAAATATGGATAATCCCCCATAAGAAAAAAAACTTTCTTAAAAAATAAAAAGCTCTTAAACTGGGAACTAAAGGGAATCTAAAAAGAATATAGGTAAGAAATGTAATTAATAGGAGGAATTTCATCCAAGTAAAGCCGCTACATCCCTGGGCCACCCGATTGTCTTCGCCCTCAAGCTTTTTGGATAGCCCCGCATTGCCGCAAGGAAGTTTTAAAGAAACGAATGAGCTTTTTAGAAAATGAGTCATTTTACAACAATGAACCAACTTTCGAAAGAAAACGAAATAACTATTTCAAATATAAACAAATAATTCTAATCTTAATTTACATTTTCCACATAGTTTGATGTAAAATAAATACCAGCATGATAATTGCTTACCTTTAAAAGCAATATTTAGGTCATCCTGGTGATATGAATGCGCCTCTTACCAGGATCTTTAATACTTCGACTCCATAAAAAATTTTACGCGCATTAGAATAACAGGAAATTTTCCCCAGAACTTTTTGGGTAAAAAAAAATGAACAAGCTTGGTCCTTTGGGCCTCGTTTGTTTGTTTGCTCTCGGGCCCCTGTGGACCTGAGCGAATAATAACTGCGATCGAAAAATACTTCAAAATGTCTCTCGTAATGAAAGATAAAATCTAACCGAGGGAAAAAATCAATCAAGCTTTTTTTAAAAAAAAAAAAAAAAAAAAAAAAAAAAGAGCCCATATCTCTCGCACCCTCTTCATTTGAGGTTCTCAGCCGAGATCAGTTCCTGGAGAGAGGGATTTTATGAGCCTAATCCGTCAGGTGGAATCCCAGGTCTTTGGAGTCGGGGATGCCGAGTCATCTAATTCTGCTGTTTGCGTAGATTGCGACTATGTCTAGGTGGAAACATAAATTACCAGCTTTCATATAGTGTTTAGCCAGAGAAAGACAAAAAAAAGTATATTTTTTGGAGCTTTTTTTTAAAACCTTTTTCAATATGGAAAAGAACGATTTTAAGTCGCCTTCATTCCTCAACTGACGCGACAACTGATAATGCACAACTACACAAAATTAAAAAATGGACTAGTTTTTTATATATATTTAAAACTGATCAAATCTTCCATTTGCATCTTACCCAGCTATAGAGCGAGTAGAATAGATTCTTAGCTGTAGTATTCAATTTCTCCTGCACTCATTTATAGAAACAGAAAAACCTGCTTCTTCTTTGCCGGTATCGGAGAGTTTTCAAATTTTGTTTGTTAGTAATGCTTAAGGATGTTTCTTAGTGCAACAGATCTGACTAATTAACTTGTTTTCCATAACCTATAAACTTCTTTCAACTAATAAAAAACTTTCAACAATTAAAAAAAAACTTTATACACAAAAGTAAAAAAGTATTAGTAAGGGTATAAGCACTTCTTTTAAGTTCTATTTCAAATGGATTTTAAAAGCTCCTCTTTAAAATGTAACATATTAAACGAATTTTTAAAAGTTATGTGTTGATGGAAATAACTTATTTTAACCTAAAGGCTAAGCTAGAAGCTATCCCTTTCGGATTTCGTTCTAATCATTAAATTTGAAAACTTTTTTTGACACCCAGACTAGACATGTGGCTACTATACATGTTGTTCATCCCACTCAGTTTTTCATACTTTTTTTAAACGACCTTTCAAACCGGATGATTGCCACAATTTATTTTTGGTTAGAAAGGTTCGACATCAGAAATCTGCATACCTTATGTCTTATCTTTTATGTCCGGCTTTTTTATATTTATATACGTTCTCCTTTCAACTTCTAACGATGTTATTAATAAAAAATAAATCTTTTGTTTGAAATGATGATTTAAAAGAACAATATTTTTATACTTTTTGACCATTTGTCTGGACGTCCTACTTTCTTTTGTTCATTTTTCTTCCTCTGTCTCTTTGTAAACTTCTTCTCGGACTGTCCAATTTTCAATATTTTTTTTTATTTAAAAGGTAGATGACAACAGGGGCCTATCTTACACTCTTCGTTCATCCGTCTGTCTGTCCGTACTATAAGAACTTCTAAAGGTAAATTTTAAGTAAAGCAAAGAAAGCTCTTTTGGAACTTCTAGTTGAACAAAGTATTCAACAAAGATGGACATTCTGGGATAATGCTTTCAGCTCTTCTGCAGCGAGTTCGCCCTCATCAGTGTCTTATGTACAGTCGTACAAAAGACAAAGATAATTTACTGTAAAAGCAGACACGAAAAAGGACAAGGGATACGTGTGCCTGATTAAATCTTGCATAATAAACTTTAAAAAAAAGAAGCATATATATTATTATAGTTTTAAATCGTAAGATTTAACCATTGTTATGCAACTGATTTTCACAATGTATGGGCACTGGCCGCTGATTACTCGTTGGCACACGCCAGTCATGGACGGAAACAAAGGGATGGTTAAAAACGTCCCGTAGACCCATTCGGCGCAGCGTCACTTTCATGGGCGCGACGTCATTTTGCGGTGGGATATTTTTTAGTTCCACCACGATACAGGGCGTCCCGACAGTAGTCTCTGAAAAAGAACAGGGGGGAACCGAGACCAGTTCCGTCTTTCCTTGCGTGTGCGGCTTCTTCTCCTCCGGTGGTCCCCCCCTCGGGCGCCGACCGCACAGAAGCCCCGAAGAGAGGAGCGCCGCGATCGCCAAAGCACGTCGCCAAGACCTTTTTTTTTTTTTTGAAGATCCATTTCGTAATGATCACCGCCCCTCTCCCCCTGCAAAAGAATACCGATGACTAATATTTTTTTTCTTTTGTATTCAGGAGGGGGACCATATGGAGACACTTCTTGTTATTTGTAACACTTTTCAAAAGAGTTGTGTACTAAATAAACAGAGTACAGTATTAACAAAGTGCACATATTCAGTCCCTTTTCCTGCCATTTTTTGACTTCATGGCATAAGGAGGAGTGGGAGGGGGGGGGACTGGAACAGGTGTTCTACCCTTCATTAATTCGAAGAAAACAACTTAAAGCGCTTAAATGAGTCATTAAAGCCGGACTGCTCCTACATATGTTACTAAAGATTAGCAGCAGCTTTTTTTGCTAGTTCCAAAATTTTAAGACTATACCCCGATATCTCTCATGGGTCAGCAGAGCATTTTTTGAACAATTTCAAAGATTAACTTGTTTGCCTCTATGGATCGGCAACTATTTATTGCAGCCATTAAATTTCGTGTCAATTATTCTGTAGTTGCCAACATTTTTACGTATATATAAGGTAAGGAGACGAAAGGTTCTCCTATTCTTTATAATTAAAAATGTGTAGAATTCCTTTCGAGAATATCAGCTGTTGAAATATTTATTTTATATTCGTTTCAAAAGCGTAAAAACCAAAAACCATATAGGTGTCTTTCGATGAATCTCTGCAACTAAAAGGTAGAATTCACATCCGTATTTGAAACATTATAAACAAAAATTAATGTTTCTTTAAAAGTATAATGCATTAAAAAAGTTAAATTAACTTAAATATGATGGATTGTTCTTTTTTTGTTCTTCTTCACTTCAAATTCTTATAAATTTCGAAATGTGTTTTCGTATTCCAACCAACTTCTCGTCCTTTTTTTTCGTTGCTCATGTTGTTTTTCTATTCCATGAAACAAGCCTGTCAAGTAGGGGAACAATGAGTCTCAATGGGTTTATTTGTGACGGTATACTTATCTATAATTGCATTGATTTATACCAATAATTAAATATACATCTGTGACATCCCTTGTGTAATGCGAGTTAAATGATAAGGTATATTTTTTATAGACCCTACGTTATCTAACCTTGTTTGTACAGCTGCGGAAATAAAAAAAGTACCACTAGTGATTATTTCTGCCGTTAGTTACCCTATAGAATCGGACCTTTTTGAAATTGTAAACAATTAACATTCTGAGTTAATTGTATGACACAAAATTTGCATAAGGGGTTATCTTCATATTAAAAATGTTACTAACTTTAAAATTTCCAATAGAAACACCCCTTTTTGAGTCCATATTTCAAATCTATGACCTATGTTAATACTAAATGCCAAATTTTGTTAGTTTTTACGCATTATTAGGGGAGTTAGAGACGTGCAAAGTTTAGGTCCCATAATGTTAAATGAGTTGCGCATAAAAAACTATCCCAATCTATAAATAATTAAGATAATGAAACGAATTTTTTACTGAAAAGAAATTATAATAACCCAAACAAAATGCATTCAATATTGGGGCATTTAAAACAATTTTTATATTTTTTATTAATTATTATATTAATTTTTAAAAAAAATATGAATAGAAACCCCTTAATATTTTTACAGAAATAAATTCAAGACAGGAAATTTAAGCGAAATCCCAATTTTTAAAAAATTTTATTCATAATTTGCCGAGTAAATCACAAAATATTTTTTAATTACCCTTTAGGGGACTGTGTATAAGATTACATGTGTAAGTGGTAAATAAAGACTGCCTTGCATGCATGCTTGCTTGTCATTTAGAGATTGTCCCCAAATGATCCACAAGTGATTCGATTGAATAACTCATCTAATATTCATTCAAATGTAATAAAAACTTAGATTTAAGTGTTTTCGAGAGTGCTTAACATTTCTAAGTTATTAAAATTGGGTGTTGCTATTGGAAATTTCAAAGTTCGTGACAGTTTTAATATGAAGACGGCCCCTTATGCAAATTTTGTGTCATGCAACTAACTCAGAACGTTTATTGTTCACAATCTCAAAAAGGTCCGATTCTATAGGGTGACTAATGGCTGAAATAATCACTAGTGGTACTTTTTTTATTTCCGCAGCTGTACCTCGAAATTGTTTAGCTGTCGCTGTCCCCTTTTTCAATGTTTCGACACGCGAGGCAGGTTTCCTTCTCTTGCATGGGGGGCGCATCTCGATGAAGCCAGGTGTTTTGTGTGAGTCTTCCTTGGGTGGCATCAAAGGGTGAGGCTCGTTCGGCTAATGACGACTTCACTCATTAGCAAGAATATGTGCCACACAAGCTTTCTGCTAAATAATGCAAACACAATATCACACACATGAAGCCAATTTATATGTTGTGGGAGAATCTAAAACACGAGTATTAAAAAAATACCAGCTGTGTGGCATTGACAATTAAAATTTTAAAACAAATCGTTCTTCATTGTCATACATTGTTTATAGTTTTGACAGTTAAAATAAAGATAATATCGTGACAAAATATTACTTGTATGCACGATATTAGCAGTTAAATTCCACCGTAATGTTGAAGGCAGGTTTGGTTTCTTTTTGTTTTTTACTCCATTATTGGGGTTTTTAGCTTATTTCGTCTTTGAGGTGTCTTACTTCGTTTTTTGTGTAAGATTACTCAGCTTCAGTAAGTTGACGCCGCTTTTACGGATGTAACGTTCCACTAAGTGTTCCGCAGTGTGTGTCTTTATATAGTGAATTAAGATATTTTACATGAAGTATTTCAAGTCAATTTGTCATGAAGTCTGCCTTTTTAATGTGTTGTATAGATGACCCTTTATTGTGTGCCCGTCTGTGCTTCCCATCGTCCAGAGGATTCTTCTTCGCCGCCCAACGGGTCTCCCTCTCTCTGGGTGGCAGAGGAAGGGAGGAGGACTCGGAATGGTCTCATTACCATACTAAGCATAAAAAAGCTTATAAAGGTTAGGTTCATTTGTCCAAGTAAAAAGGCGTCTTCATAAACATTACGTTTTGTGATTAGTATATACTATATTGGAGGGTATACAGCTGCATGCAGTGCTGTATTCGTAAAATTTGCACGGAGTATATACTGTGCCTAAATAAAAAAAGAATGAGAGGGTATACTCTTAATATAAGTTGGTACTTGGTAATAAAATTTACAAATATGCTACTGTAATTCAAGATGTAGAAAAAAACTTGGTTTAAACTCCACATAAAATAAACTTATCTTTTAATTCTTGCTCTTAAAAGGGAAAAGAGAGGAAATTAAATAACATAGAAATGTGAAAAATAAGCAAATTATTTATTTTTTCCAAAAAAAGGCCAGATTCCTTTTCTTCTCACCCTTGTACTGCTTATTGATTAGACAATATTCGCTGCCCGAATGGTTTCCAACCATGACCTCACATACCTCTTTGGTACAAACACGATCCACTGGCTGTATTTATTATTTTTTAAAAACAAAGTTTCAAACCCATTAAAAAATTTAAAGGGTATACGCTAATTTGGAAAATAATCACAGAACTCTATTTTTTCAAAGAAAACCACAGGGTATACTCCGTATACTCCCCAATACAGCCCTGGCTGCATGAGTCCTTTTTGAATGCGAAGAAAAATAAGTGTATTTACTTGAGTAATGTTTTAAATAATTGCCGAAATTGCCCTTATATTTTGTACGAACTTAATTTTTTATGTTCCATCGAAGCGGGTATATTTGGCCATTGGAGGGTAACTTTGATCCAACCATCGGAAAAAGATTTGTTTCGTAATTTCTCTTCGTAAAATGATCCTAATCTTAAAATTTTTGTCATTTTTGGAAAGGTTGAAACATTACCTTTCATGTAAAAAATCTCATTCTAATTTTGGCAATACTGTAATGTCGTTTTTACTCTTGCAAGCATTATAAAAACAAAAAAATCTATTTCATCCAAAATCGAATCTCCACAAAATCTATTTCTTCCAACTTTTGTCTGGAACACCTTAAAAAATATTGAGAAATTGCTAAATAAGACACTATACTATTCTATTGTTTATGGGTATGAATATTACACCATTTATTTTAATTTGAATTTATTACTTTTTATGCTATACTTAATTATTGGTCTTCGGCTGATGAATGCTTAGGTCCAAGAAGTAAGGATTTATGGAACTTTTAAAAAAAGAATGTAAACGTGTATTCTATTTAACCATTTTTGAAGTAGTCTTACTATTATGATTTATAATTACCCATTTTTAAGATGAATTTTTTAAAAAATTAAACGAATTTAAACATTAAAAAGATGAAGATGAAATGCAAGAAACGTACAACATTTAAAATCGTGAATTTATGTCTCAAAATGTCGAAATGTAAACATTTTCAAAATCCTAGTTTATACTATTTTTTTAATAATAAAATCGTTTGCTTTTTATAAAGATATTTGTTATTAAATCTTTCTTCTAAAAACAAGTTAATTTTCCAATATTAAATTCGAAGTTATAACTTTATATCTTATATTTTTAATCATTTTTTGTTCATATATTTTATAATATTACTATTTAATTCTGTAACGCAGCCCATCAAGATTGTAAAAGGTATGTTTCTTATGTATTTCATACTTGTACAAAAGTTACCGCCCGGATTCTAACCGAGTACTATTTTTTTTAAACTAACACCATTTTCTTAAAAAGCTATAAATGGTATCAAAAATGCCTGCAAATGCTTCCTAAAAGTTCAGTTCTTAAAATTCATGGTGTTTTTAAAGTGTTTGAATAGTTTTTGTAACTTCGCTTTTCTTGTAAAAACTAGGATTTTGAACCAATGCTACACTCGCATTGACGGTTAATGCTAATTCAACTCGGAATAAAGTTATACTTAAAAACCCTTTTACAAAGAGAAAAGTATTTAAAAAACTTATTAATCAATTTATTAATTTAGTAAATGATCTTTCAACAACGATATTTTTTGTTGGGGGGGGGGTGGATTACCTTGTTCGAAGTTAGCAACTTTGGAGGGGAGTGAAGGTTAAGGCTCGAAATTTTTTTCTTGATCTGTCGCTTCGCATGGAACAACTTTTTTTTTACCTTCCTCTCGTTCGCCCTCTGGACATGAAGAGTAAATATCCACAAAGAGAAATGGCTGAATTATCCAAGGCTATTTTTGTTGTTGAAGTTTTTAGGGCCTTTGAGTTTTATTAATTTTTGCCTTCACTCTTTGGTCAGTTTCAGTAAAAGCTTCCAAATAAAAAAATTTGACGAGCCGAAATAGTCCAGGGGTGTTTACTGTGTCTTTCTAATTATAATATTTTTTTTTCTTCTGAAAAATCTGAAGCCTCCCAAGTCTCACGAAACGTCATAACAGGGCCATGGTTGTCGAAAGTATTTCGTCCAGACTAAATGACTCATTCCAATCGCAATCAATAGGTAGATTGTCTTCATTAGCTTATCCATAAGAGATTTTTAAAAGAGCATATATAAATAATATTGACTGCGCCAATAAACTATGTTCTACTGATCATACTTCATTGGAAGTTCTTAATTATCAGTACCAACTTTATATTTTTCTTAACTAAAAAAAGCTAAAGTACCCGAATTTTAAGATATCGGTCACTTTTGCCCAATATTTTCGGAAAATATAAGGAGTGTTACTACTTTGGAATTACCGGAACCAAACCTTTGCCACATTTGAAGAGCTTAGTAGAAGAACTTGCTAAGTGACATTTTGGAAAAAAAATATAGATTTTTGTGCCAATGATTATGTTATAAACCTCCTTTAAACATAGCAGCTTTCACTGTTTTTTTTATATAAAAATTTTTCAGACTTTCGCTTTATTTGCATTAATAGCAAAACCAATATATAAATAGCAAAACATTTTAACAAAATGTCCTAGTTTTCCTGATTAAACTTAAATTATTCAATATGATAAATGAAATAAAATTTATCTAGCGTATAACCGGGCTTTGAATGCATTTAGCAAAGAAAGGAGAAAAATGCATTTTCATTTCGAATTCAATCAGAGTTAAATGTTTTAACATATTATACAATATCGTCTGCGTTTAATGACTTTGTGTTTATATCCTAATAAACATAGTAGAACAGATGATATCATTAAAACAAAGTTGCACCTGCCCTATGGAGATCGTAGAAAGCTTCGCGTTAAAACGACATTGCACCGAACATGAACCAAAGCATCTGCTTCGAAAAAAAAAACGAAATTAGTGATACAAAAATCGTTTAAAAGCCATTTTACGTTTGTTCTTTAAAGCCATCGAATGCATTTTGTGCTAGGTCCGAAAATTATTAAAATGGAATTGAGAAGCAAGAGGATATAGTTTGATTTTTGCTTGAAAATGTTAATAGCAACTTATATTGTAAGTACACATTTTAATCAATTTATTGATTTGTTATGTCAAATTAAAAATATGCTTTATATTAATTGATATGATGTTTTATGATTTACCTCTTTGTAAATAAATTTGTACTTACAAGCAAGGCAATAAAATCAAAAAAACACTTTTTTCTTACGATTCTCCTTGAAGTCATTGGCAAGTTTTCAATATTCGCAGAAAAAAAGTTTGCTTCCGTAATTTATCGATGGTTAGATTTAACAATTTTAGTAGCTTTATCGTTTAGTTATTAATTAAAACTGTTTATAAAAAACTTCAAAAGTAATATAGAAAATGTTAATTAGGTCTGGTAAAACCATATCGAAACGATGTGTGAATCCTTAATTCAAAAGGAGAAAAAATAGCACGAGTATCGTTAGGGTCCATATTTTGTCATATATAACTTATTTTTACTTTTTTAATATCAATGTTTGTTTTTAAATTTGATTATTCATGTCCAAAAACTATTTAAAAATGTATTTTTCAAAAACTTACCATCTTGCATGATGTGTCTTATTCATAAACTATTAATTTAAAGGTTTAAATAATAAATTATTAAATTAAAATATTGATTTTATTCCCTTTCATTTGTATAACTTTCACTCTTTTTGTATTATCTTTATTAATTTAGTCTTAGTATGCTTAAAATTTTTAAGCATAAAATTCTCTTAGTACTATTTGTAATTTCAGTGGTAATGAAATTCTGTAAAAAAAATATTTCAAACTAAAAACTTGCTCATATAACATGTAATATAAGTTCATATAACAAGCTTATTTTACAAGAAGTTTCTCAAAGAACTAATATAGCATACTTTAAATACTCACAGAATTAATTATAGTAGGGACTGAGCGAAGGGCGAACAAAATGTTGAAGCTAGGTCTCTGATGCCATGCACTTCAAACAAAAAAAAAACCCTTCAAAGTTTTAAGTAAGGAATTTTTCCCTTATTCACAAAATCAGAGAAAACAGAGGTTTATTTATTTAGTTACTAAATGCTTAGTGTTTTTTGGCTTAGCTGTAATTACCGTATTTACAAGAAATTTAACAAAATGCGCCTGACACCTCATGCACGTTCTTCCTCCGAAATGTTTCACAAGTGAAAGGCCGAATCAACCATTTCGGTGGAAGAAGATGTTTATATGCCACATTCTCCCGTTGAAAATAAGACAAAAACGTGTGCACCTTCATCCATTAAAAATATACTAAACTAAATGAAAATTAAAAATCTTAAGTTTAAAGGGACATCATAGACACAAAAATCTGCTCCCCCCGCCGAAATGTGCTCGTTTTTTCACTAAGCTCTAATTTTGCTTTCCGAGTTATGATCTCTTACCTACAATACTTTAAACCCAACAACGAAATAAAAATGTGGGCAGCTATCCCTCATGTGTTTGTTTCAGTCTGTTAAATAAAATTTTTAATTAAAATTGTAACTCATAATTTCAATAATAATTTATTATAAACAGCATACAACATGAGCATACACGTGGGAATGAAAGCACTTAGAATAAGGAAGTTCCGTAGGGCTGTTGAGTGGTTTTGGTAAACGTGGATCGAATCCTTTAGCTTGGTGAACGCACGGTGGCCTCAGACGGTGAAAAGAAGCGACTCTGTACTGCACTTGTTGTCAATAGTGAGTGAATAGGCAATATAGTAGACTAGTAGAGGGATAAAACACACGTGTGCTAGTTTGCCATTTTTATTCGTTGTCGTAAAATATTATTCATTGTCGATAGGTTAAGAGAATGCGCACTAAGATTCGAAAATGGAATGAAATCACATTCCTCAGGGTCGTCCCGTTCGAATGTCCAGTCTTTTTTTCTTTATTACAGTTCGGACATAGAAGTATTGCATCGAGCCGGAATACATATTTTTGCAAACTAAAATCGAATGTCCGTATTGCGTAAACATAAAATGTTTGTGTCCTTATCTCTAAATTTTTGAGATAAGGAATAGATGCGACGAATGTAAGTCTCGGTCCAATGCCCCAGTGCCAGTTTATTTTAGTTTTGGACCCAGAAGCATCGATCCACCGAAAAGTCTAGTTTTTTTTTGTCGCTTTATCACATTAAGTTGTCCAGTCTGGAATGAGAGATTCCTCGCTAGACTCATCCCACGAGAGGAAAGTGGAGGTAATCGAATTCAGTCGCACAGAAGAGAGCGGCGAAATGAGCGGGTCAAGAAGATGGATCCTCATCACGAGGATCTCGCCGGAGAGACCGAATCCTTCTTGCGCGGGCCACGACAGGAATTCGGTGGGTCTTGTTGAGGAGTCACCTGGGAGGAGGGCGGTTCCTACGAGTCGTAAGAATTGCCCCGGCGGGGCGTCACGACGAGGTGGAGTGGTCGTAGAGGCCGCTCTCCCTCAGCCGGAGTGCGAGGGCGTCGTCCCCCGCCGCCCCCCTCTTCTTGGTCTTGGCGCGCCTGTTCTGGAACCAGATCTTGAGCTGCGCCTCGCTCAGCCCGAGCTGGGCGGAGAGGGCGCGCCGCCGCCCCTCGCTCAGGTAGGCGGAGGCGGAGAAGTGCGCGCGCAGCTCCCCCAGCTGCTGCGGGGAGAAGGCGGTGCGGCGGCGGGTCGACTCGCGCGCCGCCTCCTTCCGACGCCGGCTGCGGGGACCTGCAACACACAAGGGAGAGGACATATTCAGAACCACATCAACAACCCCAGTGCAACAGAAGCCCCACATATACCCCCCCTCTATAAAATGTCGCCCACCGAAATATATGACCGTTACAAATCATGACCTACTGTGAACAGGTACTTAAGGTATTAATCAGGGATTATGTGATAATGGGTTTAAATGTGATAATGGGTTTGATCACGGCCGACTCAAATACTAAGGCCAAAGAAGCTCTCCTAAACACACTCGAGGACGGAATTTTTGACGTCATAGTTCCGAGTGACGTTGTTCCGAAAGTGAAGATAACCGGTCTCGAAACCTGTTCGGAAACACTCGTTCACGGCTGATCTCATTTTTAGGATTCCGAATGCATCCGAACTAGTTTATCAATCTCCGGCACTCGGAATAGTGACGTCAAAAATTCCGTCTAGCTCATGTTTGGGCCGGCCTTTTTGCTTCTCCGGCCTTGTTATTGAAGTTGGCCGTGGTTTGATTCGTAAATATTTAAAAAAAAAACAATCTTGATTTAATTAGTAATAAGATAATTTTTAAAAAAATTGTCGATACGATATTTCGCGGGCCCTGGATAAAGTAGAGTCCTATGGCACCGGGGGCATTCCTTATATTTAATTTAAATACTTCTGGAATGCACAAAGGATATCAATGAAAATTAGCTTTGCTTAATCTATCGGATATTTACCGGTATTTTCAGATGTTTATTAAAAGTATGGGAATTGTCCACTGACCCATCAAGCAAAATACGACGAGGACAGTTGATTTCCGACCCTCCCCTTATTGTTAAAAGAAGGATTTCATGGCCGCGCGGGGCGCGCGATGGCCTCCCCTCTATCCTCACTGTCCTGGCCGCTTTTCCAGTATGCAGCCCTTCTGAACAACCAAACGATAATAAACCAGTCATCTTGTGAAGACTTGTCTGGTGTATCTTGTTAAGAGTGTGTCTGAAGCCTTAAATTAAACACGGTTCCTTAAAGGTCCCCCCTGCCATGACCCACTTTGCCAAACACGACGGCGACAGTTTCTTGCTCGTGTGACCAGAAGTTACTGAAAAAGAAAGGGTTGGCACGCCCCTCTGGCTCCGCCCCCTGGGTGCCGCCCTGTGCAGTCTCCATGGGAGGGGAGGGGGGGTGTTGCATTCGATTTCCGTCCATCGCGTGTCCGCGCCACCCTGTTCCCATGGAGATTTCTCGTCGGAGAGGGGGCACACACAGCGGAAGCGAGGGCAGTGGCGCAATTAAGAAAGGAAAACAACTCAATCTGCCTTTCTGCCTGATGAGCCACTCCTTCTCCCGTGCGCCGGGCTCGCCGCGATCGACTGATAAGTGCGTCTCAGGCGATCGCACTGCACTCCATCGGCATCGACACCTGCCAGCTTTTACAAAGCCCCCCCCCCCCCCCTTTCCCCCGTGTCTTAATTGTTTCGAACAAACAAGCAGAATCGAATCACCTTTTTTACCTACATCGATGAGTATAACTTCATTATTTCCCTGTGGCATAACTGTGGCATATTCTTCTTCCCCCGGAAATGATGTCTATTAGTCAGGCCAATTAAATAGGGTTCCTTTTTCTTTTAAAACAATCCATAGCATTTCGCTAAGACTATTCATTCCGACTGGAGTCACTTGTTAGTAATCTTTAAAAATCTTTACATTTGGTGATTTTTTCAAATTTAGCTTACTATTCGGGCTGAATTAACCTGTTCGAAACTATTTTCGCGTTTATTAGACCCTTCCTTCTAGAATCAAATTGATCCTTAAATTTTTGTTTATTGTAGTAATATAAATAATTGTTTGTTATATTAATACTATATATATATTAAAGCTTATTTTTGTGACTGATGGTGCAATTGCACATCTTGAAAGTAAAATAAGCAAATTAAGAATAATTATATGCATAATTAAAGGATTGCTTTATGTTTAGCTTTGGGAGAAATAATAGTATATAAATAGATTCGAAAAGATATGTGGATTTAAATAATTTTAAATCGTGTTTTAGAAATTTCGACTGATCAAATGTAATTTTAGCAATGTAATTTTAACAATGGGTTTTAACTAACTCTTAATTTATTAAGTAATTACAAATGGTTAATCAAGTATAATCAGAAATAAAAACATGACAATATTTCACAATTATGGATTCATTTTGTTTTAAACTGTTTCATTGTATACAATTGTACATTTTAAACCATTTTGCAACTATTGCTCATGCTCCTTGCACTATTATTTATGAATATTTGGTGTCCACCTCATGAAAGTGTGTTGGAAGATGAAGTGAAGTGTGTGTTGCTATGTATCCGTGTAAGTATTTCTCCAGTGGCAATGATCTCAACGTTTGTGCGCGGCTAAGTACAGGCAGTATTAAATCAAAATCAGTCAAAAATAATTTGGTGACGCGTTTCGTTAATGTTGAGGATTTTCTAACCAGTAAACGAAAACGGCAGTGGGTGGGGAAAGGTGAATTGAAAAAATAGATCGTTCGCCGAGATCGTTCGTTGTGCAAACCCATGCACAATGTTGCGTGTCCATTCTCTTTGAGACTCTGCGTTCGTAAAAAAAAAATCTCGAGACGTTGATGAGTTTCCAATTCTCAGGAATAGAAAAATGCTCCACACGAAGAGTAAAAGAGCCAATTAGCATAAATCACATTTCATGGGTCGAGAGGCCGAAGAGAGGAGGGACACGCATTCCGAAACTAAACACAAATCAATTATTTGTTCGTTTGAAATTCAGGACTATTTCTCCTTACTGCACACCCAACTCCAGGCATGGATTTGATAATCAGCCAGAGGAAAACCAGGGCTTAGGAGCCAAAACAAGTTTATTTCAAACCAAACCATTCGGCAAGAACGACACCGGAGCAGACATCCAGCGCAGTGTCATCTACCGCCACAACACAATCGTTCTTTAAGGGGTCATAGGACTCTTAAAAATGTGCAAAGAAGGTACTACAAAGTATCGTTTGATCTCTCATGTAACTTTTTAACTACTCAATATATAAGTATAAATTTTTTATATGTAATTCTACAAGATTTATTTATTTTAAAACAAATTTTTAAATTTATGAAACTTTAGCCAAAACTAAAATAAATGATATTAAACATAAAGCTATTTGAACACATTGTGATTAGGCTTGCGCGGCAAATTGTGAGGTCAAAATTGAAAAAATGACCATGAAAATGACTTTATATTGTACAAATATGTACAGACAAGGACTTATACCTAAATTCTCAGCTCAAATTTAATTAGAAATTATTTTTAAAAAAATTTAAAATCAAAATTTTAAAAATTTTATAAATTTTTTTAGAAAAAAGTTCTTAAAATAATTTCTAATTAAAATTGAGCTGAGAATTTAGGTATAAGTCCTTGTCTGTACATATTTGTACAATATAAAGTCATTTTCATGGTCATTTTTTCAATTTTGACCTCACAATTTGCCGCGCAAGCCTAATCACAATGTGTTCAAATAGCTTCATGTTTAATATCATTTATTTTAGTGTTGGCTAAAGTTTCATAAATTTTAAAGCTTGTTTTATAATAAATAAGTTTTGTAGAATTACATATAAAAAAATTATACTTATACATTGAGTAGTTCAAAAATGCCATGAAAGATCAAACTATGTTTTGTAGTACCTTCTTTGCACATTTCTAAGACTCCTGTGACCCCTTAAAATGTGTTCAAATTTTTTTTTCTATTTGTTCATCATATTAAAAGTTTTTAAATCATGTTAAGAAATTTTAAAACTATCTTTTCATCGATTTTTTCAAAATATAAGGTTTTTTACTTGGTCTGACAATGTTGGACCAGGCGGGAGATAAGAAGTGGAAAACTATTTTTTTTGTAATTAATATCCGACATAGCTACAAAAAAACGCCATAGCTACAAAATGGATTCGTCTATTATCGTTTGTTGGTTCAATATTTGTGCGTACCTCGGAACTACCCTCCACCCCAAATTACCTGTTGAATTCGGATTTATTGTGCTAAAAACCAGCCTTTGTATAAAAAGCAAAAAAAAAAAGTAATGCTAAAAATGACGTGAAAAGAATTTAAGGGGAAAACTTTACTTTCTGTTATAGCCTAATACTACTCGTATTTTGTTTGCCCAAAAAGTTGTTCAATCCAGCGGTACACTTTCTATATAGTGTTCAAATCCATATGTGCAACACTGAAACACACACACAAAATCAATAAGCTGATATCATAGTGAGATCTTGTATGTATCTCAGTGAGCGATAGCTGTTGTGCAACTCATTTTACCAACCTGAATGACTTACTGTCGTGCAGTTGCGGCGTCGATCGTAACTTTAATCGAGTGCCGTGTGCTTTGTTGAAACACGTGGACCTCTTTTCGCTGAAACTGTAAGTAATTTTTTTTACCAAGATCTTGATTTAATAATGCAAGAAGCATTTTATAGCCAACGTTTGTTTACAATTTGTATTCTAACATGTTAAAAAAAGTGTAACCAACACAATTTTGAAGGAGGCTTTGCTATCAAATACCCACATCGTTGAAGTCCAACTACAGTAGATCTGGGAAAACATTCGAGGGGCTCTTAATGGATCGTAACCAATCGTATTAATGAATTGTTAATAATTTCAACAATCCACAGCTAAAACATGTCACTCTGAAATAATATTTATCCATGATCGAAACACTAAAACAAAAAATTTTGCTTCTGGAAATTCACGTAAAATTTTCCCTTTTACAACGTTGTACGTTAACCCGACAGGATTTGGACCGACGTTTTATTTATTTGAAAATGGACTAATTTATAGTAAGCAAGGCTTTAATAAGCACCAAACTATAGAAATGTCCCGAGTTGGCCCAATACTATGTAAAATATATTTCCAAATTAAAAACTAATAGGTAAAACCATCCTTTTAAAATTAACTTCGGGCGTCTTTTTTTTTATAGTCTCTCTTCGCAGTCTCTGAGTTGTTGTTTTTTTCAAACCCAATGTAAACATAAAAAATTATAATGTAAACTAAAGTGATATTTTTTAATTGTTGCCACTTTAGCACCTAAATTGCGGCCCCAAACAAAACAGCGTATTAACCAGAGTGTTTATAATTAATAAATCTTAAGTTGCGAAACATCTTGAAGAACAATTATTACGGTTAAAGTACTTAATAATTTTATTAAAAAATAAAAAATACGATATACTGTTCTAGAATCTTTCAATAAATATTTATTGATAGATTCTAGAACAGTATGTTGTATTTTCTATCCAACTTTTGCATATTAAACTGTTTTTTGACTAATAGTCAGATGATGATGATACTTTTAGATAAAATGAGGATTTCTTTTCGGCAATATGTTTAGAATGACTACAGTTATAGAAAAAAAATACGATAGAAGTGAAGTCGTTGCATAGTAAAGTGGTTAATGCCCTACACAAAAAGCCTTTTCACGGATCCTCCTGTGAGTTAGTACTTCGATTTCGAAATCGGTATAAAATAAAGTAGAACTTATCTATTATCCTATTCCTTTTGCCTTAACCTCTTGTGACTCGAGCCAAAATCCTACACATATATTCTTTATCTAAACATACTTTCAATACAAATATATACTAAAACGTATGTTTTGCAATTTTTAAAAAAAAAATTATGTTAATAGTTAATGAGAGACATGCCTTAAGCTCTAAAAATACACATTTTTTGTGAAATAAATGCAAAAAAAGGCAGTATCACTTATTTGCAGTTAACAGTCTATTTAAACATAGATTTTAATGCAAAATGCCTTTAAAATTCATTTCTAAGAGAATTTTTTGAAAAGTAAAAAGAAAGAGCTAGTTTAAAGTTATTTTGTAAGAACTCTAATATCGTATTGACCCTCGTTCAACTTCATATTTTTATAGAAATAAATTACTGATACCTGTAATCAAAGGCTGAAAACTGATTTTCGGTTCTTCTTCTATCGGACCGGTCCATTTCGAAACTAATTAACACTTGTTTATAGGGAGGTTTCAAAAAATGTCCCCAAATGGCAACACCAGGTCGCAAGAGGTTAATAAATATATTCAGCAATTCAAAAAATCAAAAAGTTGTCCTGGTAGATTTGATTTTAATCCTGGCTCTTCCATGTGTGTCGTTCCCTGAAATATTGTTTTCTATTTAATTTATAAACCTGTTTTAACTCTTTAATACAAAGTAATTAAATCGTAAGCTGGGTAATATTCCTTTATTGTTCGGGGGCTGGGGAGACCAATCGGTTAGGCGCAATCCAGGTTCAGGTACGGGCAGCGCCAAAATAACTGCCGACCTATAAACGGCCCGTGCAGCCAAATATGTCCGACGAATAATACCCCGTGTAGAGGAAGTGCTCGTTAAATATGCTCCGAAGTCCCGACGCCGCGTACGATGACGTACTTGAGAAGGGTAACCAGAAATTTCTCATGTCGGAAATTTCTCACATCGAAATTTCTCACAAAAAGACTCATTCGAATGATTTTGTCACAGGGACCATCCACAAATGACGGCAAGCTTGACAAATGAGGAAGGAGGGTTCAATTGTTTGTGGATATGGATTGGAGTGTATGTCGGAAGGATGGGGAGGGGGGGGGGGAGGTGAAGGGAGCGTTCTGAGCGATGTTCGATAGAAGAATAAGAATTAGAATGGTATCGAACTATAATGAACTAAGATAAAGAAGGATATAAGTGTAATAATTTTTTTTCACAATTAATTACATTGTCGACTCAGGTTAAGCTAATGATTAAATTACGCCTTAAGTACATGATGGTATATAAAAATAATATAAAAATAGTGTAATACTTTTTAAGGAAGAAAATGAAAGACGAAAAAAAAGTTTTGTTTGATTACCGTTGCACTAGAGCTACAAGTGGGCTATTGCGATGAGTGTTTTAATTCTTAAGGGCCCTCACTCGCCCTCCGATTTCGAGCGTGGCTTCTTCACTTTACTTCACCTAGCTGATTTGGGGGGAAGCGGGGAAGAACCCGACTTTTCTTTTTGGGAATTCTTTGGCGAGCTTACTGGTTAGTGAAAACTAGCAACCTTAGGGGGGGGGGGAACAACCTAGTGTTAGGGGGGAGAGGGTTGGTGACAGTCGTAATTGATGGACGCGGACGGTTATCCAATGCCACTTTGAAAGTTCTATTTGAAAAGGGCCCTTTAGGGGTATTGCTGTGTCATTCTTATCATTGCCCAGTCCAACCAGACGAAGAAATGTCTACATCATATGGTTTTTCGATGATATTATTAGTTGTGAAGATTTTGTGGTTGCACGATATAGAAAAAAAAACTGTTCTGCATCAAATTCTTTTACAATTGCATTTCTATGATGCATGACTAATATTACTACTGTTTATTGTTACTAATATTTTTAAGATTAGTATAAAATATTTAGATTGGAATTGGAAGTATATAAGAAGAAAAGCTAGTATCATATATCAACGGAGTGAATTAAGACAAATTTTAAATAATTTAAAAAAAAAGACAAATTATTCTAAAAATATGAATTGCATGGCCTAATTCCACAATTGATTTAAAATTAAAATATCTATCTATAAATATCACAAACTGGTGTTTCAATTTCTTTTTTAAATCTAAGGCGAATTGCGTCAATGATTGGAAAATCTAAAAGTTTTTAAATAAAATTTCTAAATTGAAGAGCTTAGTGGAACAACGCGCTAAGTGACAAAAAGGTGAAAAAGAGACAAAATGTGCTTCAAAGCTCTTAGTTTGCAACTTCTCTCTAATTCACAAAATCATAGTTTTTTCTGCATGATATATCCGTATGGATCGTCAAAATGCTTGGTGGCTTTTGGCTTAATCGTAATTTACGTAATAACACGAAATTTACAATTTGGCAGTCGTTTAGTGGAAGTGGAAGAACGAGATAAGTGACATTTTTTAGGTAATTTTGTTCCATAATTGTTTCATAATTCTTGTACTAAACTTCTGATTTTCAAAATTCTTTTTTTGTTTAGAAGATAGGACTTCATAAGATCTTTTATTTAATACGTTTGCCTGTCCGTCCATCATTTTGTCCGTCCGTCCATATATATCCCTTTCAATTTCCGATCCAAAGTCGTGCCTGAATTTGGAAATTATTTTTTTTGGTTCGAAAGTGAAAAATTAGATGACTACAATGCATAGTGTTTGGCCACCTGTATGTACGTCTGTTATTTTGTTTCTATTCGTACGTCCTACTACCCCCCCCCCTCCCCCTTCTTTGTACCCGTCCAATTTTTAAAGTTGTTAAAAACTTTCAATTACCTTGAATAAAATATATGGTAATGAAACTATTTGTGCCTTCTACACGTTTTTGAGGGTGCTCATACTAAAAAAAATTGGTTTTTTTCATTGATCTGTCTGTCTGACTAAAACTACTTTACAATTCGAAATAAAAGAGCTACAGACTTCACATTTAGTATATATACAATCACACAATAATTTTAATACAATACAACCATTAAATTTTTAGTTAAACCATCACACAATAAAGTAGTACTCGTTTGTTATTAAAACAATACGAAATCAGAAGTATGAAAACAAAAACAGAAGTAGGTAGATCCGATGTAGAATGAAAATTAGACAAAAAAGTAATAAATAAAACCGTGTCTTACAATATTATTATACAATTACAAAATTAATTTTGTGTATTTTAAACAAAATTACAATTGTGATAGATACAGCAATTATTGTTTATTTAATACAATATGAATAGAGTTTGATTCAACATTATAAATAAAAATAGCAAAAACTTAGGCACTTGAGTCTATGAAAAAAGAAAACAAGTCCTGTTTGGGAAGTTTTCGATGTTTCAGAAGAAATCTGAAAAATAATAATTACAATTCCACTATTCGGCCAAACCGAATATTCGGCTAAAGTGGCAAAATACCGAATATTAGTAACCGATTATTCGGTGCAATAGATACAGTCTTAAAATTTTATACTTGGTTCCATGTACTAGTCGGACGCCCCAAAATAAAGTTTTCTATATTTTGCATTTGCAAGGAGTAGCTGCCATAGAACTTTGTAGGTTTGAAAGTTATTGAAAATACTTTATAAATATAATAACTTTTAAATAATAATCAGTAATTGAAAGTCGTATAATGTTTACTTCATTTACAGCATTTCTACAACAGTAGAACATGATCATTTAAACAATTTATTTTTACAATCGTGATGCATAGTCATTTTAGGAGTTTAGAACATTGCGCGAAATGCGTTCGATAAGCTTTAGAGATCAAACGTAAAATGGCTTTGAAACTATTTTTGTACCCATAATTCATTTTTTTTTAACAAGCCAGATGCTTTGAATGTTCGGTGTAATGTTGTTTTAACGCGAAACTGCGATCTCCATAGAACAGGTGCAATTTTTTTTAATTATACCATCTGTTCACTGCTAAGTTATCTATGTTTGTTACAATAAAAATCAGACGACATCAAAATACTAAAATAGACTATATTTTATAAAATGTTAAAACCTTTAACTCCATTTAATTTAAAAATGAAAATGCATTTTTTTCCTTTCTTGCTATCACACATTTTAATATAGATATAAGATGTTAATTTTAATAACTTTAAAACCTAAAAATTTTATTGGCAGCTTGACCCTAATGACCCTTGCTCATGCGCAATTTTCTCGGAAACCTTATTATGAAGATCGACAAGTACTGGGAACTCGTGAGCCACATTTAAAGTGTGTTGCTCTGCTCTTTTAGTTCAAATTGTAAAGTGGCTTCAGACAAAAGGATAGAACAATGTTCGGATACAACTTTTTTAGAATCATCACCCTCCAAAACGCGCAGAAAACACAAATTTTATGAAGTATATACTTGTACCCATTATAGACAATGCTTTCAATATAAACACCTCAGATCTTTAAAAGTTAAATTTTTAGTCGAGAGATGGTGTTACATGTCCGGAAAGAAAAGCAGTTAAAAAATATTTTAGCCTAAAAGTTGCACACACACAAAAAAACCGTGCTTTTGAAAGTAATTTGTATTTTCGTGTCATGCTGATTCTAATTATAGGAAAGCTATTTATTTTTATGACATAATGTATACTTTAAATATTGAAAAGTGGAGTGTTTTAGAAAGCTGGCAAAACTTATTTTCGATTGTTATTGCATCAGTTTTTTAATGATGATAGCCTGTGGTCCAGAGAATGTAATCCAAGGATCGCCCATGCAGGGCCTGATTAAGCAATGTAGGACCTGTAGGAAGTAGATTTTGGCAAAGCCACGGACATGAATTTTTTAAGGATCGCCCATTCTATTTGGTCCTTTATATAAAAAATTATCCCCGTAAAAATACTTTGAAAATCGGTAAACGATTCGAAAAACGTCAAATATTTGGATTGCTTTCTCTGTACAAACCCAAATCTTTTCATAAACAATAAAGATGCCCATAGACATCGGTATTTATTTTAACCCGCAATTAAATATCTAGTATTGAGCAGGGCGTCATTTATGTACGTCCTCTGGTAATATTATTTTATAAAATACGTAATATTTTTATTAAAATAAAAATAATTATAAAGTGAAAACCTATATCTGTAACAAATAATTAACACTCGATGAAAGCCTAAAAAATAATAGAAATTAATGGCATCTCGCCCTTTTTCAAGGAATGTGTGAATTAAAAAATGCTTAAATACCCTTAAATTTATGTATTATACGAAATTATCAAATTGAAAAATAATGCATTAAACCGCAGGGCCGTTTATTCCTCACTTCTAAGGTTTGTGCAGCTATTCGTTTGTATCTTTGTCCTTTGGTCCTTTAGTATGGCCTCGATGCTTGATGCCTTTATTTTACCGTTTCTTAGTAGTTTTCAAGTTTTCATGATAAAAAAATGGTACCGGATTTACCCCTTTTGGTACTAGGAAAAATATTCAAAAACAGCTTTTTTATTACTATTGACAGAAAAAAAATCCAAAATTAAATTTTAAAGGAGAAGACACTTTTTGTAAAGGCCTTAGATGACACAAAAAAATACAATCGTCACTTGAAGCAAAGCGGGAAAAAAAATGACCAGTTCCTTTCACGATTCAGAAAATCAGCACCGTTTACGAGTCCAAACCAAAAATAGTAAACGAAGAACACCTCTTATCTCACTTTCCAGTTATCTATACCACAGACAATATACCTCACATTTTCTCTCCCTCATTCCCCGCACATACGTCTCATATTACCCCCCGCCTAGGCAGAGCAACTACATTTGGCTACATCTCCCTTTTTTTTCTAATCACTATAGCCAACATCGCCAAACTGCTGGGAGGGGGGGGATTTGCAAAAGAATTGCTTTTTGTCATCAACTGCTCTTAATCTAATTAAAATTATGCTTCCAAATTTTTAGGGAGGCTTTATCACGATCGTAACTTACATGAGAAGAAATTGCAACGTGTTCGGACGGTAATTTTCAAAATTGTGACCCCCTAAAATTTTTTAATTTTTAGACATTTTTGATAATTTTTAATTAAAAATCTAATCATCAAATTTGTTTCGTTTTTTGTCGTTTGTTAAGTGAACTTGTTCTGTGTATGAAAAAAATTATTTGGAGAAATTTAGCGTTTTTGAACATGTGTTATTCTTGGCACAAAAAACGTCTTTTTTAAAGTTTAAAGCCCCATATCTCCCTTAAAAATTAAATTTCAAAGCCCAAATTTTGAAATTTTCTTATTTTCAAAATGAGGCATCGAATGGTGTGTTTCTTAAAACTCGACTTGATGTTTTAATTTTTGAGATGAGGGCCCTTAACAACGGTCAAGAATTTAAACGAATCTAACTGACTACGTGCAAGCAGATATGGTGCATGTTAAAACAGATTGTGGTCTGTTGTCTTGTTTTTATATTTAGTTAAATACTAGCAGTATGGTCCCGCCTTAATGGGAACCGGTTAACTTCATATTGCTTAATTTTAGAGGCATGCTTACTTGTGAAAATACACTCAAAATCAAAACAAAATTAAATTCGTGTTGGCGCATGCACACTTAAAAAAGCAAACACTAATAGAGGATGAAGCAGCCTTAGGGCGAGTGCATATCTCAATCAAACTCAATCAATCAAACTAATAGAGGATGGCGTCAAGTCCCCGTTTCGGCCCGGTCCATGTATTTTCAAGCCCTGTTATGGTCCCGCAATTCCACGTGGATGACGTTTTTTTAAACTAATTATATTAATTAAAAATCACAATCAAATATGAAAAAACTAAGTCTCAGGTGCACACGTAGGTATTAAAAGGAACCTATATTAAAAATTTCGAATTTTTTAGAGCAGTCTAAGTAGGTTTTTTGCGATCCACAGACAGACAGACACACAGACAGACTCTTTCTTTTATTATTATAGATAACGTTTCTCTATCAGTTGCACAATGAAATGTCAAAGAGGATTAACTTGATCAAATCCTACACTACTAAACATACGAGATTACACCTCAAGACAAAGAAAACATTGCTTGATGTTCCCACTATAAATAATTAAGTTCTTAAAATGTATTAGATTTGGTGGGACAGACGTGCTCGTTAAATCTGTGGAGTCCAAAGTCCCGACGGCGTCAGCGTACGATGTCGCTCGAAGCTCCGTTGGGTGCCCGCTCAGGTGTCGACCTCGTCACTTGACCAGGGTTCTAAATTACGAGGCGTTATTGGCTGAGTTAAAGCTCCTATAGGAGGCTAGAAATAGGCAGCCGGAATCGATTACATTACATTACCCATTAGATTTGGTTGAATTAATATCGCAAACGAGTACTATGATAGGAAATGCAAATTTTTTATTTATGTTTCAGTGAAATGTTTTTGGATCCAGTTCCAGATGAATTTTATTTTCTACCCAAGCATAAGGCAAATGCTAATTAGTGATCTTTTATGTAAATGTAAAATGTTGCATTAATATTTCAAAATAAACGTTAATGAATGTTTGTTTCTTTGCAACTGACTATTTTTCTTTAAAAAAATGAAGTATAAATTTCTGATGAAACATAAAAAATACTTGAAAGTGGTATTAAATTTATAAATTTTAAATCAATAATTTAAATGGATTCCCACTCATCTGAAAAGTCAGGGAAATTTGGGATTTCAGGGAAATTTGGAAATGGTTGGACTAATTACGTAATTAAAATAAATATATATACTGCAATTTATAAAATAACCATGCAAAAACTTCCGAAAAGTTTCACAAACCGAAAATTTTGGACACTTTGCTTGATCGCAACGATGAGCGAATACGATGAAAGCGAATTATGGCCACCCCACATTTGGCTATCACCTGCCAATGTGTCGCCTAGCTAATTAGTGAGTGTCGATCTGCCAACATCTGGAACCACCTTTTCCCCTGGTCACTTCTTAGAAAATGCCCTGGAGAAAGGGCATTTTCTAAGAATCCTCCCCCCCCCCTTAACTTGCTCCAGTGGCTTGCTGGTAGGGGGGGGACCATCCCACTTCCCTGAGGGAGTTGGAGAATCGGGATTCTTTTGGCGACAGTCGTAATTACGGAACAATTCTAAACCCGGTTTTTGCGAGAAGCGAGGGTTCTTGTCAATTGGCCAAAGAACGTTTTTTCTTAATAAAAGCATAAGTAACATTTAATGTAACATAAAAATGTGCTGACTTGGCTTATTATAAAGACTGGTGTTACTAATTAGTAATTATAAACATTGATTATCATTCACTGTAATCAAAAAAGTTAACTATGTTTTGACTCAAAACTTTATTTATTGCATTTAAAGATACAAAAGAATGCGTTTTTAATTGATTCATATAGAAAGCTTTAATATAAAATTTATCATGGCTTATACGAAACTTCCCTATAAGCTTCTCAAATGTAAAGCAGTAATATATAAGAATTTAACTGGATTTAATCATTATTTTGAAAGCCACAAATATTTTAAAATTGACTTTTTTTTAAGTTATCTTTTCATGCATCTAAGTATTATAATAAGAATAAATTAACAAAAGCAGGTCAGTATAGTTTTTAATTTGTCCCAAGAATAATCTTTAGATACCGACTCAATATATAAATCCAGTAAGCCATATAATTACAACTTTACCATATTAAATTTGTTTTTAATTCTTTTGATGCATAAAATTTACAAAATATTTAAAAATTGTTTAACTAAAACATTATTGCTTATTAAAATCTTACTTCTAAACGTATTATTTTTTTTTTTCAGTGAATTTTTTCGTTTTAGTGAATTTTTAATAAATTTAATTTAGGCAAGATAAATTTACAAAAAAAATATTCTTCCTAAATTTAAGTTTGTCTTGTCTAAATATTTATTAAATGATTAGAACATTTCGTTTTATATTTCAGTTAAATATCCGCATTCCATTCACGGAATTTTACCATTGAAAACTTACATTTTGATGGGTCTGTTGTATAGTTTTTGCCCAACTTTGATGCACTCTATCTCTGGAACTAGTTCAAAATACAGTACAAAATTTTTGTCACATGTTTATGTCATAAAGAGGTACTTCCTTTATTAATTTCAAATTCTTGCACTCAGTACTTTTTAAGATATACGACCTTAAAAGTGGGAAAATGCATTTGTTTACCATTGTTGAAGCACTGGAACCAGCAAGAAATACAATACAAAATTTTTATTACATGTTTATGTTACAAAGTTGTACAACCTGCATCAATTTCAAATTTTATCACTCAGTCCTTTTTGAGATATTTTACTTTAAAAATGGCGAAAATACGATTTTCAGCAATTTTGAAAAATTGTAAAAAAATAAAAATTAAGTCCTCAATCTTTAAACTTCGACAACAAGTTGTTCTATAACTGGTTTATACAGGAAAAAAAATATCTAAGGCGAGTCTCTTCTCCTTTTACCCCATTTTCAGCGCTAAAACTCCCGTTCCAAGCGAATTTTCATTTTTCAGTTGTGATCTTTTTATCTAACGTTTCCGCACTAATTTGATAATATTATGCGCTGGCAAACTATTTATAGAATCACTCTGATCATTTTCTTTTTTTTTGTTTTTTTTTAATTTCGTCTTGAAATCCATAAAATCAACATATGCATTAAAGCAAAAGCAGTTTTCAGCTGAAAATCGGCTTTGAAGCAAGTTAAAATGACCGCCAAAAAAAAATTATGAGCTCAAATTTTTTTTTACTTTGGCTTTGAACTCACCTAGTATTATGAGATATATGGTAAAAAAAATTAGGAAAATCAAAAATGTTGAGCAACAGGTCTGGGTGATTTGTAATGGTTTGACAAAAGGGACACTGATCTGATATCTTAATGATTTTAGTTCACAATCTATATTAATGTTTGTCAAGAATATTTAAATTTAAACGATGCAAAAAAAAATTGACATACATAATGTTTTGCTTAAGCGTGATTTTTTAACATGTTTTGCTACAATTTTCCCCAAATACGGAATTTTCTTTTAATGATTTACTTTCTTAAAACTATTTTTATATTCATAACTAATAATAAAATCGCTGAACGTCATGGTTGGAATAGAATTTTCTGAAAATTGCTGACAAAAGTGATCGGCCTAAGGCATAATTAACTCTTAAGCTTAACCTTAGTAGACAGTTCAATTATTTGTGAAATTTTATAACACTTATACGCTTGTACGCCAAGATGCCGCTCTTTTGAGTTATTTTGCCAACTCAGGTGTCGGCCACTTCACTTGACTGTTGTTAAGAATTAAAACCCCCATCGCCAATGCCCACTTGTAGCTTTAGTGCAACGCTAATCAAACAAAAATAATTTTTTGCCGCATAGTTTTTATTTTCTTTCTTAAAAAAAGTATTACACTATTTTCATTTGTCATCTTAACATAAAAAAAAACGCTGCGTGCGACGTCGCCCTTAACAGTTGCGTTGGGTGGCTATTCAGGTGTGGCTCGTCACCTGACTGTGGTTCTAAAATACGACGCCAGTCGCCAATGGCCAACTTGTAGCTCTAGTGCAACGCTATTCAAACAAATGCTGAAAAAAAAGTTTTTTTTTATGATTTACTCTCTTAAAACCATTTTTAAATATTATCATAACTAATTATAAAATCGCACAAAGTTATGTATAGAATTTTCAGAAAATTGCGGTCAAAGGTGATCGTCACCTTAAGGTACAATTTACATTTTAACTTAGCCTTAGTGGACAATTCAATTATTTGTGAAATTTTATAACACTTATACGCCAAGATGCCTCTCTTTTAAGTTTTAATGCCAACTCAGGTGTCGGCCACGTCACTTGACAGTTGTCAAGAATTAAAAAATCCCGTCGCCAATAGCCCACTTGTAGCTCTAGTGCAACGCTAATCAAACAAAAAAATGTTTTTGCCACGTAGCTTTCATTTTCTTAATTGAAAAAGTATTAAACTATTTTCATATGCGATCACTGCTAAAGGCGTAATTTAATCTTTAAGATAGCCTGAGTAGACAATGTAATTAATTGTGAAATTTTATAAGACTTATACGCGTTAACTTATATCCTTCTTCATATATCTTCTTCTTTATATCCATTATAGTTCGATTTTAATAGTTCTAATTCTACTTTCGAACATAGCTTGGAAAGTCCCCCTCCCCTCCTTTCTACGCCACATTTCTACAAATCCTCTCTCCCCTCAACCTCCCCTTCCGACACACACTCCAATCCATATCCACAAACAATTACAGCTATATGAACCCTCCTCACTCCCTTGTCTAGCGTGGCTTCATTTGTGGATGGTCCCTGTGACAGAATCATTCGAATGAGTCTTTTTGTGAGAAATTTCCGACATGAGAAATTTCTGAAGTGAGAAATATCCGGGATCCCTTGAGAAGTGTGTCGGTTGTCGACTCGTCATTGGACTGTAGTTGACAATTAACCCGTGTAGCTCTGGTGCGACGTTCTTTCCAGTTAACTTACTGTTTGTTTGTGACGTGGGGGATTCTGATCTCCCACCACTGTGGACGTCACGAGGGTGGGCAGGGGAGACCTCCCAGGGAGGAAGGGGGGGGGGGGGGCAGTGGCAGGCGATCCGTCTTCTTGCGCAACCCCCTCTCCCACGACAAGAAGGCGATTCTCCCCCCTGTTTGGGTGAACGCCGAGCTGCATACGAATGTCAACCGACTCTTAGCACACGACGTCACAAAAGTGGATGGTTGGCATTTTTTTTTATCTCATTAATGACTGGGTTACACGGACCTTTTGGAAAGTCAAGCGACCCATTATTTTTGTCTCTTGACTTCCCGAATGGTTTTGTGCAATGAAAGAGAAAAAAGTTCTGAATTTTTTGGTCACTTTTCCTTTTTTTTTTATTTCGAAAACATTTGAAATTAATGGGCAGACATGGTGCAGATGTCACTGTATCCTTATACCCCTTCTAATTCGAATCTAGCCATCAGATGTTTAAAAAAAAATTCAGTTTGTTAAGAAAGGTGTGACAGCAGAGACATATCTTTTGTTTTATGTTTATACTTTTACGTTATACTTTTTGTTCATCAGTCCTGCACGAATATGCATGTCTGGCAACATTCTACCCATTTGAATAGCATTGGAAATGAAATTTGTTTTCGTTTAAATCGCCGCTGCCTCATCAACTATGTCATGAGAAACTTCATGTAAAATGAATTCTGGATTTATTTTTGTCACAGAAATCAATGCCATAGTATGGTTCGATTCATTATTCGATTAATCATTATTTGTTTACTAAGAAGCTGCACACAGTGTTCCATTTTTTTATGTATAAAGAGCTTGTAATTATTAATTTACATTTCTTCGTAGATTATTGCAATTTTGAGTTGTTTCATTTAGTTGTTACTTATTATTTCCAATATATCGGGATTTTAACGGTTTTATGTTGGTACTCATTTAAGAAAAAAAAAAGGTTGCGATATTTAGGTGTTGGCCAGCATTTTAAAAACGAATACTATTATTTGCCCCAAGGAGTTTTACTAATTACTCTTCGAACTGAAAATAAATTTAGCGAATGATTAATTGAATTTGCGAAAGAAACCGAATGAAACAGACGTATTTTTTTTCTAAGACACAACAACAAAATTTGGCCTTTTACGGAAAATGGTACGGGAATGGAACACTACACTTCAATATTTTTTTTAACGATCGCATTTGCCTGGGATTGTCTTCAAGGGGGGAGGGGGGGACTTCAAGTAGTATCGCACATGTTTTAAAAGAATTAAAATGCTAACCTCAACCAGACAACGACATGTTCCAACCCAAATACTTTTACGATTCCTTGAACAAATGTATTCCTTTTGAATTTAACTAATGTTATAATAACCTAAAGCACAAATCAGACCAAATTTGCATTCGATAATTATCAATGAAAAGATATCGAGAGATTTTACCAAATAACAGCAATACAGCCCATCACAGTATTGCTCTACGAAAATAACTTAATATTTATGGAATATAATTATTGTTTCAACGGAATACCAATTAAATAAACTGCATGGTTAGATAATTACATAACAGAAATAATCTCATCAAACAATTACAACAGTTTTGGTAAAAAGTAGGAGAGACCGGGGCTAGTTTTCCCATTGGGGTTAGTTTCCCACCTGTCCTTGGAAATGAGCAATTAGAGGGACCCAAATGGTACTTTGCTCATGAAGCAACTTATTATATCCCCAAGAATCTTTATTCAATAATGAATTCTTCATTATTTGTAGAATTTGTTTGCTGTATCGTTTTCAGCTAGGAAAATTCCTGAATGACTATTTATCCAAGTTTTCGCTCCTTAACCAATTTTTATTTCTCCGCTTTATGCACGTTTTAAAAGGACCCGAAGCGAGTATCATCATCGAAGTGGATTCATTCATTTGAATTTTTTTTAATAAATATCCATGCTTTTAAATTTTTAAAGCAAAACCTTCTTATCCAGAGCATAGCTGGAAGCTACTCAGCTGCTTAATTGGCCAATATAATAATAATGAGTTTTCTGAAATCGACGGAATCGTTCGAATTCTGCGACTCTTATTCAAAACTCTAAGCAAATATTTTTGTTGTCATTCAATAATTCTTCTGAGTTTGGTTTGCTTTACAATCAGCAAATTATCAGGAAATAAGCTATAGACACCCATCGTTGTATTCTAACTTTTCCAAAAAAATATGACAATATATATTTTTGTTGATCCCTCGTTATTTTATTAAGGACCACACACGCAAAGGAATGTTTTAAGGTTGGCGAATACCCAAAATTCTAAAATTTTTACTATTACTTTAATCTTTTCCAAATTTGGCATAGTGATTTCAAATATAATGAATAATACTATTTAGGCATTTTTTTAAATTTAAATATAGTTTATTTATTTTAAACGTTTTTTTCTACTAAAAAAAGAGTTTTACGCTAACAAGTCTACCACATTGAATTTTCATCCTATAAACATTAATTATGTGTTAAATTCTTCGTTTTGAACTGATACATGCAATGGCCCTCTAGAGTTACATACAAATTACAAGAAAAGAAGTTATTAAGAAAAATGTTATAAATTAACCACACAAAAAAGATTTTTTTCGATTAACTTACACTTGAACATTAAAAAAAAACATGTATATTTACACCAGATGTTAGAGGTTCAGGGCACAGCATATATTGAAATAGCATCTGTAAAAAAATTCGGGTAAATTAATGTAAAACTTTTTATGCTAGAAGTGTTAGCGTAACCCCCTTTTTTAGTTGAAAAACACCGTTTAAAATAAATCAATTGTATTCAATAAAAAAATATTGCCCCAAAAGCATTGTTCACTATACTTGAAATCACTATGCCAAATTTGGAAAAGATTAAAGTAATAAAAATGGTTGATATTTTTATAATATATTTTCACAATTCTAAATAATTTTTATTTTACATGTTCACACAAACATTTAAGCGCCAGGTCAGGTGAAAAGAACGATCCCAACAAAAACATCTCTGTAAAAGAGGGCCAAGTTCTTACAAAAAAAGGTCTGGCCTACAAAAGAAGTGAAATCAACAAAAAGACCAAGTTCAATGGAATTTGCTGAGTTAAAGTTCTAGAAAAAATTAAGCCTGGACAACCAAAGATTTGAAAACAAAAAAGGATCAAGTTCAATAGAAGTTGATGAGGTTATAAACCCCAAAACATTTTGTTTTAAGATGCAGCTTAGGTCTAACACATTCTTACTAGCTGTTTGTGTAACTTGGCCAATACGCATCGTGAATATGGAGTTGAACCCTTCGTACCTGGTTGAATTTCACCTCGGGGCGTTTGAGTAAGTCTGTATTTGATTTATCCTCAGTTAAGTGGTGAATGACACGCACCTCTCGGGTGGAAGGGGGTAAAATAGTAGTCGTACCACATGCGTTGGCGTTGCAGGTAAATAATAAAAATAAAAACGTTTGCTTTTGTTGCCAGGATTACCATCACACTTAGTTGGTAATACTTATCTGAATGAACATTTAGCTGTTTGCAACTGTTGAAGCGTTTTAGTAAGGTAATCGTTCTATTTCCTTCAAAGAAAGTAAGAAAGAGTAATCAAAGCTCCATATATTATAGTAAAGCTTAGCGGTTTTACTACAAGATTAAAGCATTGGAAAACGAGATGCTACATTTACTTACGTGATCTAAAGTAATGCTCCAATCTCCATCGACTATTGTATTGATCTATTTAAAATTTTTAAAACATTTTTTTTATTTTACTTGATTATCAATAAGGTTTCAGCTGAATAAGGAGAAAGACATGTTTTTTCAATTGCAAATAGCATTTATTAATATAAAAACACTAACAGAAATGTAATAATCTCGAACATATATATATATATATATATATATATATATATATATATATATATATATATATATATATATAATATATATATATATATATATATATATATATATATACATAAAACTACATAATACAAACTAACTAAATGTGTCAACTTTATAGTTCATTATTAAAACACCACATCACATTATTGTTCTATAGATATACAACACATAGCCATCACCACGCAGAATACCACTAGGATTAACCATTTGATTAACTAGGGATAAATCAAATACAGACTTACTCAAACGCCCCGAGGTGAAATTCAACCAGGTACGAAGGGTTCAACTCCATATTCACGATGCGTATTGGCCAAGTTACACAAACAGCTAGTAAGAATGTGTTAGACCTAAGCTGCATCTTAAAACAAAATGTTTTGGGGTTTATAACCTCATCAACTTCTATTGAACTTGATCCTTTTTTGTTTTCAAATCTTTGGTTGTCCAGGCTTAATTTTTTCTAGAACTTTAACTCAGCAAATTCCATTGAACTTGGTCTTTTTGTTGATTTCACTTCTTTTGTAGGCCAGACCTTTTTTTGTAAGAACTTGGCCCTCTTTTACAGAGATGTTTTTGTTGGGATTTCACTTCTTTTTGTAAGTGGGAACACACAGTGAAGTATAATGAATAATGTGTTTAGTGAATAGGCAGTATCCTAATAAAATAAACATAGGATGGAGATTTACACTGCGGCGAGTACAATATTTACAATTCCTGTTTAAAAGAAATATATATTGGTGGCAACAAGCAGTAAAAATAGTTTATAACTTTTTAAGTATATTTTGTAACAACAATTGAATTAACGTCGCACTAGAGCTGAAACCAAACAATATCTATAGTGAAATTATTTCCTGTTCTGACTGCTTTTTAAACAAGAAGTTTTAAAAGAACTAAAATAGCCTACTGATGTCCTGTCACTTTAATACTCACCGAAATTCTTAGAGAATAACAAGTAGGTTTGTAATAGTAACTGTCACCTGGAACTGCTTCCACACAAAATTTATACACCTTAGAAAAAAATAGCCAAACACAACATTTAGTTGTAATTTAAACTTTTATAAGCATGCCTTTCCAACAAAAAAAAAGAATTTTTAAAAGTGGACGATTAGAACCGAAAGAATGACAGACTGTTTTATAAAGGACAGACGGACAGAAAAAAGTACGGACAAAAAATCAAAAAGTTTGAAATATAGGTGTTTGATGTCATACCTTTCGAACAAAAAAATAATTTTTAAAATCGAGCGGTTAGAACCGAAAATATGACAGACCTTCTTATAAAGGACAGATTGACAGACGGACAGAAAAACGTACCGACAGACGGACACAAAGTATGAAATATGATGCCATAACTTTATAAAAAAAGATTTTTTAAAATCAGACGATTAGAACCGAAATTATGACAGACCGTCTTATAAAGGACAGACGGACAGAAAAACGTACAGAAAAAAATCAAAATGTTTGAAATATAGGTGTTTGATGTCATACCTTTCTAACAAAAAAATAATTTTCAAAATCGGGCGGTTAGAACCGAAAATATGACAGAAATTCTTATAAAGGACAGATTGACAGACGGACAGAAAAACGTACCGACAGATGGACACAAAGTATGAAATATGAAGCCATACATTTATAAAAACAAAGTTTTTTAAAATCGGACGATTAGAACCGAAATTATGACAGACCGTCTTATAAAGAACAGACGGACGAAAAAGCGTACAGACGGACGGACAAAAAGTATAAAACATAGGTCAAGCCTTTGATATATGTCATTTCTTTCTAACAAAAAAAATATTTTTTTAAATCCGATGGTACTGTTTGAAAGATTCTCTTCAAGAAATCGTCACTTGACCACGATTTAAAAAATACGAGAATCGCCGCCAATAACCCTTATGTAGCTCTAGTACAACGTTACTGCAAGCAAAATCCTTAAAAAAAACATTTGCCCGTTGTGAAGCATTGGTTCCAACCATTACTCATATGTAGCCCTTGTGCGATGTTAATCCTACTTCCAAACAACCAATGGCTCTTTATAAAACATGGTGCTGGTTGCCAGCTCAGGTTGACACATTAAATTAGTAATATCGTGTGCTAAATCCCACACATGAAAACCTTTAACGTATCTGAAGGCAAATAACTATTTGAATTGTTGGCGACGACGTTTAATCGCCGCTGGTATATCAGCGTATGGAGAGCATTGCAACTGCTTATGAAAAAGGCGCCAATCAGTTTACGCCCAACCCCGGGTAAAATCTTCGAATTTCGGATTTTTCCTGTTATATGCATGCTCTATTCTATAAGTGTTCCAATTTTCGTAACTCCATAACAAGCCGTTGTACCTAAACATTATGATCGCCCGTCAGTGAGTGAGTCAGTCAGTGAGGGACATATTTGTCGTTTTTCTGGTTCATTTATCTCTGGCTTAAATGAATTTCGAACGCTGGAAATTTTTTTCTAGGTTAAGTCTCACTAGGACACCCAGAAAAAAGTCTAAACTCGAATCTAAAGTGCGTAGAAGAAAAGAACTGGGTCTCCAAAATTATGCCGAAATGGTCCCAGTAAAGGATAGTCAGTGCCGCCTTCGTTATGAACTTGGCGATGCACTGCCGTGCATCCAGATTTTCACAGAAAACTGTTTTCTGTTGTTTTTCGTATGCCAAATGAGATTTCTGTTAAAATAGAGAAATATTTGTACGAATTTCTTTCCTACAAAACACATTTTACAACTTAATTGTGTAAAAAAATAAACTAATAATGACGTTTAGTTTCAGCCAAACTCATTTGTTCCAAGTTTGAAATCATCGTCTGTGCAGCATCAAAGTGCCCTTGATTGAAATTTCTTTCTGAATAAAGGTGAATAATTAATTATTTATTATTATTATTAAGTTGGTTTCACTTTAAATGTCTACATCGTTGTTTATACATAAGCATAATAAAGTTTTACGAACTAAAATATAAACTGATCCACACATTCCAAATCGTAACGATAAACAAATTTTTGTTGAAATTATTAAATTCAAAATTGAATTCATCATTCATATAAGCGATGTTAAAAATAAAATATGTGAAGCATTGTTTGAAAACTACACAGTTTTGGAACTTTTGAAATAAGCTAAGAAAAATTTGCACATTTTTAACGTTCTTCTCAATCTCTTTCATTGATCTATCATTGCGATAACTACCTATATTTAAGTCAATAACATAAATTTGTAATTTTGTGATAATATATCAGCCAAATAAAAACGGAGAATTAGGTTGCATTTTGGTTTATAAAAGTGGTTTTGGGGTTATAAGGAATTTTTTAAAATTTGGGGTTTGAAAGAGCGAGATCCACCGAAAAGAACTCGTTAAAAGACCGCAGCTTGCCATTGAAGAGAGTCGATATGCTTTGTTCCAACTCGAACTATTATTACACGCGTTTTTGGAAAACGGGGATTTTTTTTACAAGTGTACAATATCATTTTACGTGTGTACATCGCTTCAAAGGATCGAAAAAATTCTAAATCTATACATTTTGTGATAGTACCAATCGATCCTACCGTTTGGAAAAAAAAGTTGGAACTTAGGAAATATTCTGAACAAAAAGAACATGTTTTTTTTTCGCGTTAAGAATGGTATTCAACCCAGTAAATAAATAAAATAAAAAATTATTCGTTCCAACTGGACTCTCATCATTTTTCTTTGAATCCAGAAACCTCGCATTTAGAAGAGGGGAGAATGAAGAAAGTCGGAGGAAGAAAGACTCAAAATGAGAGGGTAAATGAACAAAATCCCGTCCGTCCGTGACTCATTTGACCCGCTTTAAAACTCGACCTCTTCAAAAGTTCCAGTTTTGGCAAAAATTCTCTCTTTTTTTATTAAATTAAAATTTTCAAACTAGAAAGTATCTGTTTTCGCATGCTAAGTAAGAACAAACGGACCAAGTTGAGTTTGGCTGAGGCAGTTAAAAAGGATGAGTAGCGACAGCTCTTCTGCACTGGCTGTTGGCTGCTGGAATGGTGGTCGGTGTTTCGATCCAACCGCTGAGCGTGCCTCGCCAAGCAGTTGGCGAGGGGATCTCGTCGCCAAAGAGGCCCACCCGCGTCGCGAGGGGGGGGGGGGCCGCACGCCGCGTCACACATCTTTGACGTCTCACTCCGCTCCGGCCCTGTCAACGCCCTCCTCTGATGAGGGGCGGATCTGGAAGTCGACCCCTTCTGATGGGGAGACCACAATGAGTCACACAGGTGGATTTTCTTTTTAAAAAAAGTTTCCCTGTTTGTCTTGAATCGGGTAGGAGTCCCCAGCTCTCGGAAATGGACCGAATCATATAGCCCACTGCACACATCCCCCCTCTAAATAACATCAATGACTCTTCTATAGGTAAATCAGACTGCATTTGATAACTAAAAAGAATCATTATTGTATTTGGCATTTTTGAGGAGTGTGGATGCAGCTTATTTTTTTGTCAAAAGAAATGCCGTTACATGTAATTCACTGGAAATGCAGCGTAATGCTGAAAACTGAGCTAAAACATGCATTGACATTTCATTTGAGGCTGCCGGAGGAAGGGAATCGGAAGGAGGGGGGGGGGGGGCTTCTGTTGACTCATCAGTCGTCCGAGGCAACGCTCGCCCCCCGCACGCACCGAACACGCATTTCATGCGGTGACCGTCCACTTTTCGTTTGTCATATTAACATAACTTAATATTAATACATAGCATAATGTCTTGGCCTAAAGTTTGGTAGTTCATATTTTTGTCAGAAATAATAGAATAATTTATATAATGATTTCGTAAGCAACAAACAGATTTTGGTGTTCGAATTGGGGTTGTCGAAATCAGAAAAGTACTGTCAGGAGTTACAAAATCTAGTACCTGTACTCAATATGGTCACCCTAGGGAAAATTATTTTTTTCACCCCCCCTCGCAGGACTTAAAAATTTTGTGACCACCATCCCTGGACTGTTGACTATCATTACTAAAAATGAGTGACCCTTTAATTATTTTAATTTTATTTAAATAATAAAAACAAAAAATGTGTGTTTACAAGTGTCCATGTAAGGAACCACCTGCGCAGCAATGCAACTAATATGAAAATTAATTTAGTATTTACTAGTTTAAATATTGGGTCTATATTGGGAATCTGTTGCAGTTTTACTAAATCTTATAAATAAATTATACAAAGAAATTAATACAATACTTAATTATACAAAGAAAACAGTTTCGAACAATATCAATCAAAAATTTGTCTTATCAGCTTTCTAAAACACTTCTCAATATCTAAAGTAATTTTATATCCTATAAAAATATGAACTTTCCTACAATCTTCCGCTTTTATATTTTATCGTCCGCTAATATATTCTTTTACTTTTCTCCACGGACTCTCTCTCTCTCTCTCGATTAAAAATCTACCTTTTAAAGATATTAGAGTATTCCATACTGAGAGCACTGCTGTCCATGAGGGGTACTTGAAGCCGTTAATGATCATTCATTTTCTAAAAGTCAGCATAAATCGCCCTCCATATAGTCTGAAATGGCCAGAAAAACATTCGTCCTGGATTAATGAGGGGCACCGCTTTTCTACGTGGTTAAAAAGTTTAATGGGGGGGAAAGGATATTTAAAATCTATTTCATTTAAAAAAAAACCCACTGCCCGGTTTTGTGTCTCTTCACTCATTTCATTGAAATAACCCGGATAGACTGAAACAACCGGATAGCCGGACAAACCGGGGAGACTGATCCACGATCCATTTAATCAGCAATATTAATTACTAACAATCGTAAATGAATTTTAAAAAAAAATTGGTTTAAATGTTTAAACATTTTGAAGCTGATAGTTCCAAAAAGAAATAAGCGTCTTTGAATGAATAATTCCTGAACAATTCCTGTCATTTTTTTCTCTGTACACAATGTACAATAGCAGAGAAACAACATTGGGGGGGGATGAAGCGACTTTTTTCCTGTCATTTTTTTTCTTTGTACACAATGTAATATAGCAGAGAAACAACATTGGGGGGATGAAGCGACTTTTTTTTCCTTGAATTTTTTTCTCTGTATACAATGTACCATAGCAGAGAAACAACATTGGGGGAGATGAAGCTACTTTTTTTCCTGTCATTTTTTTTCTCTGTACACAATGTACTATAGCAGAGAAACATTGGGGGGATGAAGCGACTTTTTTTCCTTGAATTTTTTTCTCTGTATACAATGTACTATAGCAGAGAAACAACATTGGGGGAGATGGAGCTACTTTTTTTTCCTGTCATTTTTTTCTCTGCATACAATGTACTGTAGTTGGGAAACAGCATTGGGGGGATGCAGCGACTTCTTATAAAAGTGGGGAAAGGGAGGAAGGAATTTTTCTTTGTTTCAATTCATTATCACATAAATAATTTTTATCCTCTAAAATAACGGTAAAAATGTTGTTTCCTTACACCATTTACCAAATAAAATGGTCTTTTGCGATTGGCCATTGTACAAAAAGAGATCACAAGAATTAAAAGGAAACTAACTGCAGTAATTAGCATTTGAGAGCGAAAATTGTATGGAAAAGGCAGTCACTCTTCGGAACAGGCTGGAAACAAACACTGCGAAAACATGCAGTAGTCCATGGTCTAACGGTGCATTAGAGTAGATTCAAGGAAGAACTTGTTTTCAAATAGTATGCATTTAAACTTTACAATATACTTTTAGATGTAAAAACAATAGTCAGCACCACCACCATAGCAACAGTTTAGGTATTTTCAATAAGTAAAAAACTAAGTTGAAACAGGGACAAAATAAATTTTACTTAATTTACTTTTGGTACTGTGCTTCCTTAACTTTACGGTTTTTATTCAAATGTGTTAGCTTTTTGCTGAGACAAAGTTTTTTAAGATTAAAAACTTGATCGTGATGTATCTCAGTTTCAAGTTTTTCAGTTCTTTTGGATGTAAATAATAAGGGTTCGTTGTATAAAATAGACTAGTTCTAATATTTTTATTGGACATATGTGCAGATATGTATTTTAAAAAAAGAATTAAATACAATGTTAACGATGGTTTTATATTGAAATAGCAAAACTTTTTTTAGATAATTCAAAAATTGCTGGAGGATTTTGAAAAAAGTTTTAATGAACTTAAAAAATATTTGTCCTGAAATTTTCTAGTTCAAAATATACCAAAAATTTTTTTTGGATACTGCGACTTTTCATATTTTGCCCGTGGATGCTGTGCTCGTTCCCTGGACCTGTGGGTTAGTTTTTTCGCACTTCGTAATTCATTTATAGTTACCCTCAAACAATCGTATGTTGGACGTCCTCTTGGGGATAAAATTTGGGATCTTGGCAGTTGCTGGAAGCACACGTCACTGAACAACGACAAGCAAAAGTTTGAAACGTTTATATTCGACAACGAAACATAAGATATCCCTTATCCCCACCCTCGTTTGTTAAAAAGTCGTCCACACGACTATTCATTTAGAATTAAAGGCATAACTTCATTACAAATCAGCATGTTGCCCCATGGAAAGATATTAGCAGATTTTGAAGTTTATATGGTTGTGGGGCACAGTGGGAGAGCTTAGTAGAGAAACGTACTGAGAAACACTTTTGAAACTTTTTGTTGTGTTTGTAGAATAAACAGTGCCCTCCTTTAAGCAAGACCCCCCTCTTTCTAAACTTTTATTTCATGATGACCCGTTCGTCCACTACTTTTCCATTCATTTCTAGGCGAGGGTTCCACACATCGTTCTCTTGCATGACGCTCTCATCTTTTCATCCTTGTTTGTGTCAGAAACTGGAAAGGGGCGAGTGTTTTCTTTCTGTGGTACGCCTTTATAGATTTCAAACGACGTCCTCCCACTTAATGATGTGTTTTAAATGGAGTTGTGCTCTTTGAATGAATCGCCCTGTCACAAAAGGGGATCGGTACTCCTGATGACACACTCAAGAGAGTTCGCCCGGTGGATCCCCTCTCCCGGGGGAATTCCTTTCCCATTCTCAAACTGGTGGCCCCCAAAACAAACGTCCCTGTGCTATCTTTTTTCGTGGTGCGATTCATGCTGCTGCAGGCGTCGTGAAGTTATTACTCTTTTTAATGAATCGTGTGGAAGACAGAAGGGAATTCGGACCCTCGATGCATGCGTGAATCGAGTGTCCGTTGTGAACACTGCAGTTGCAAAGAAAGGGAAGAGTGGGGGTCACTCACCGGAAGAGGGCCTGGCCGAGTAGCGGCTGCAGTACACCCACACCGGCCACTTCTCCAGGGAGGACTCGCTGGCGGGGGTCGAGTAGTCCTCGGGCATCGAGTCCCCCTCCTTCACCTCCGGAAGGGCAGAAGAGGGGCTTTTCTCCTCGGGGCGCCGCCGGCCGAAGTCGGGCGCCAGGATCCGCTCCACGGAGAAGGCGAGTCGGGCGGGGGGAGGGGAGGAGGCCCGGTCGTCCGACCCTGGAGCATCGGGGAAGAGAAGTCTTGTCGGGGCCGCCGTCGGAACCATATGGAATCCGTAGGCGAGAGAACACCGTCGCGGAGTGTGCGGCCGCTACCACATCAATTCACTTTACTGGGGGAGAGGATTCTTCTCCTCGTTCCGCTCTCCCCGCCCAAGTCCAGCCCCCGAGACGGGGGCGGGGCCGGCGCCCTCTCTCCCCATTGGTGGGAGGCGGGGCACGCCCCCCCAGGAATGTGTCCGCGGGGGAGGGGGGTGCTTCGCGTGCCGCGTGTTTGCCCCTCGTCCAGTGGACACCCACGAAGCGGGAGGACGGCGGGCGCTTTTGTTCTTTGCTTCGCGCGCCCCTCTTGATGGGTGATTCCGCATTCCTCCTCCTTTGAATGGCTCCCGAAGGAATGCATCGCAGGAAAATCTTCCATTGGGCAGTTGACGAGTCCACAGTAGAGGCTCGTGCGGGGACCGCTGCAGGCCAACATGCACATTACAGATTTACTTATTTTAACGAATTCCCTTGCCACCCGCGAAGAAACGTTTGACCCCCCCACACACTCCCACCCTTATGTTTGAATTATTGTGTTCTTTGCTTCGCGCGTTTTTTGCTCAAATATAAAAGTTTAGTTATAAAAGTATTGTGTTCGGAGGAAAGCTTTTGTATGGTTTGAATCAAAACAATCTCGAATAATCACATTACTAAAGGTAGGCGAGTACTCAACATTCTAAAATCTTTACTGTTACTTTAGTCTTTTTCAAATTTGGCATAGTGATTTCAAATATAATGAACAATGCTTTTTAAGCATTTTTATTATTTAAATATAATTGATTTATTTTAAACGCTGTTTTTCAACTAAAAAAGGGGGTTTACGCTAACACTTCTAGCATAAAAAGTTTTACATTAATTTACCCGAATTTTTTTTACAGATGCTATTTCAATATATATCTGTGTCTTGAACCTGGTGTGTTTTTCTTTTTAAATGTCCAAGTAATCGAAAAAAATCTTTTTTTTTTTTGTGGTTAATTTATAACATTTCTCTTAATAACTTTTTTTGTAATTTGTTTGTAACTCTAGATTGTCATTGCATGCATCAGTTCAAAACGAAGAAATTAACACATAATTAATGCTTATAGTATGAAAATTCAATGTGGTCTTGTTAGTGTTTACCTCTTTTTTTTTAGTAGAAAAACACCGTTTAAAATAAATAAATTATATTTAAATAAAAAAAAATGCCTAAATAGTATTATTCATTGTATTTGAAATCACTGTGCCAAATTTGAAAAAGATTAAAGTAACAGTAAAGATTTTATAATTTCGGGGAATTTTGGGTATTCGCCTACCTTAAGACATGACATTTTAAGATATATTAGCTATGACAAGATATGATAAAGGCACTTCAAAACATCTGTATGTTCCGTAATTATTCACTTACACACACGCACAGATTATGTAAAGCGAAAAAATCTATATGATATACTATCAGTGTCCGAAATGAAGGGTTGCTAGTCGCAAAATACGACCGCATCTTTCAATTTTGCGACCAAAAATTAAATTTAGTCGCAGTTATCGCGACTAGTTTCCCAAAATCGTTAATGCTTAACTTTTTCTTATTATCGTGGTTTCCAATAATCTCACTCAAAATAAATATCTTGAAATCACACATTTTCAACGATCCTAAATGTGTCGAACCATGATCATAGGAAGTCAATTAGGAAGTATTAAAATCGCACATCTAATTTGGCAAACTACGACTAAATTAGCAAAATCCTCGAATTGTGGTGATTGTTAAGTAAAGAAACTCAGGAGGGGACTGCAATATAGTATTCGGAAACAACGGTTGTTATAAGTTGTGATTTCTTAAAAAATTTAAAATATTTTTGACGTGTCATTTGGACGCTTCTTCGGGCATATTTATTGCGACATGTTGACATGAAGGTGGGCAGTGCAATGCCGAAGAATTTCTTTTAAAACTTCATAAAAATGAATAGAACAGTCATTCTTTTTCTCAAAGGCAAAATTCAACGCGAGGTCCCGATGGCACCATGGGTACCCCCTTTGCGTTAAAAAATCTCTTAAAGCAAATCGCTTTAGGCGAAATCCCGCTTAACAGTAAAAAAAAAAAATCTAAATTTGACTCCCCCTCCCCCCTACTGATGCAAAGTGTAGGCAAATGTGCGGAGAAGGCGCTGTTGATAGGGAGAATAATTTTTCTATAGTATGTGCTATTTCAAATGAACTTTATTCATTGGAGGTATACATCATGTATTACTAGTGAATTGCATTATAAAAAATGTCGAGTGCTATGTTCACTGGTTCAATGGAATTTTTTTTTTTTTCGGTTAACATGACATCCGATTAACACGAAATGTTTCCCTTCGAGTTTGCTTGAGCGGGGTTCGACTGTATTAAAAAATAACACACATTCTAACAGAATAAAAAATTGAATACTTCCCCTGTTACTCACACACAAATTGTTATTGGATGGACCAACAACAGACGGACCAAAAATGTTCTACGTCAGACTTATTCAAACAAATACTAATTGTGCACATTTGAGTGTTCCAACCCAACCAGAGCCGCGACCCAACAATTCCGATTTTTTATATTCTTGCGAATTGAACGTAGGAATGGAGGCTATTAACACAACTTATTGTTAAAAAAACAACATGTTTTCTACATTTTTCTTTTTACAGGAGGCAAGGCTGCGACCATTTTTGTGTTGGGTCCGCGTGATTGGGCCGCGCTCGCCCCGCCCCCCCCTCACGAGGACGCGCCCCGCTCCGAGGATGGGCGGATCCACACTCGGACAGGAATGGCGCGCTTTTTTGTTCTCCTGTTAATCGTAAGTAAATAAGACACACAACAAAACTTAGTGTAGTTTAATGTCTTTTGTCTACGACAAGAAAATTATCCCTAGTTGTTCATTTAAAGTTTCATCTTGTTCATTATAAAAAAAAAACTATGTTTCATTTTCTTGATCTTTGATTTCTTTCTCTAAAGTAATTGTTTTGAAGACACCTATATCACTCTTTTTTAAATTGAAAAGAATTCAGTATATCAGAATTTGTGAATACGTTTTCAATGTTGTTGTCGACATTAAATTTTGTAATTTTTAAAATTATAGTTATCGCCATCTTGCTCAAATCATCCTCATGATTGAATCGTCCCTTGCAGTCTTGTCAAAACGGTTGGACTGTGACATATTCTTCTTTCTTATGTAACCTTTCACGGACGGTTTATGAGATGGAGTGTCTGGTATTGAGAATAAGTACTAACTATAAGTACTAAACACTAAAGAGACCGGTTAAATTGCAACCCTGTATTGCTCTTTAGATGTTATATTTTGTGTTTGTATGCATTTTAAGACCTTTTAATTTATGTTGTGAACTTCATTAATTCTTGAGAAATACTACTTGATTTGGATTTAACTTCCGCACAGGCCACTGGAGCCAGCCATTCCAGATCTTATGTTAAATGTGTGTGTCGGTTGATTTTCAATGTGGTTACGCATAGCTTTTTTACACATTTGCTTTCCTATATCGTTAATTGATTTGAAATGTTGGAAGTGGTGAAAGCATTTATGAAGCAAACAACGAGTCGCTTGTTGAAATTGAAACTACTACTTTTGATATTTTACAGAGAATTTTTTGTCAAGTGTGCAAAAACTACAGGAATGTTTTTTTACAGGTTTTGGCAGGTTCGAAAAATCTTACAAAATATTTTTTGAAGTTACAGAATTTTGCTACTTTCTTCCCAAAGACTGTACGAAAATAAATATTTTTACAATAAAATTCTCTTCTCCAGAACTACAGAGAGAAAAATATCTATTTTGCAGGGATCGGAGAGTCATTCTGAAAATTTAACTCTGTTACATTTGCTTTATTAAAAAAGAACTTAGTTATTTAATATGAAAAGTAACTAGTTACAGTTACTTAATATGATAAACCAACTTATGATACCAACTTATGATATCTTGAACCAAGAGCATCAATTTATATATTACAGATTTTTTGATGCGAAAATTGTTTCTGTCTCAATTCTATATGTAAAAAGCCATAGAACTGTTAAAAAGCGTGTTACCGGAAAAGTATGAACCAGTATCATCTTATCTCAGTTCAAATTATAGAATACTATTTATTAAGCATTTTATGGTTTTTTTAAAACAAAACAATTTAAGTAGTTAGCATTAACTAATAATAACTAGTTATTGAATGAAAAATGACATCGATTGAATACACCCGATTTGTTTTTTTTTTTTTGTTTTTTTTTTTGTTATTTACGGAATCTTAACTTAAAAATGCGGAGGTTTTTTTTATGTACTAAATTCCTGATTCTAAGTACTAAAAAGTAAGATTCTAAGTATGTAAGGATACCTAATTCTTCAACGTCTTTCGTTTTTTTTTTTTTTAAATATGGGAGTGTGTAATGTAAACATAAATCCGTATAAAATTTAAAAATTCAGTAATTAATTTTACTAGGTTAAGTAATTTGTTAAATTCAAAAATAAGTAATTTTAAGTAGTATTAAATACATTTTTAGGAATTTAATAAATTTAAGAATTTACGTGACATTTACGTAATTTAAGAATTTAATAAATTTATAAGTATAGTAATAATATCAGGGTGTCTCTGGGGAAAAAAAATGCGTGAAAATTTCATAACAATTGGAAGAGGAAAGGAATATTACTTGTAAGTTTTTTATTTTAATTAAAATTATCTTTTTTGCAAACCCAATATAATCAGTGTTTTAAATTAAAGTATAGAAATAATATCAGGGCGTCTTTTTTTTAAATGCTTATAAAATTTCATATAAATTTTGGGGAATCGATGTATATCGTGATGGCAAGAAAAGTTTCCTAATGTTTTTTTATTTATTTATTTTTTTATTTATTATTATTATTATTATTTTTTTGCAAACGCAATGTACATAAAACCAATTTTTACGAAATTTTATACGCAATTTTTTTGAAGGGGACTCCCTGATATTATTACTATACTTTTTTTAAAAGGGAGGCTAAAATTGCATATTCTGGTAAATTTGAGTCCGATCACCCCCGGGGCGGGGGTGATCGGGAAAGGAGGGAGTCCCAGGAGCAATTTACTCCTTTCTCCCCATTTTGCACGAAGGAAAGTTTTGGGTACACCAGTGGTCAGAGTGACTCGGGACAGAGCCCGGCTTTTCCAACCGAAATCGGAGCCAGAATGTCAGACATTCTAACCACTGGGGCCACGAATTCGAGAGCGCGATAAGCGAACAGCTTCTTTTTAGTCTTGGTTCCACGGCCTAATTTGGAGCTAGCCAACCTCACTTTACGGTGATACGTGTTGACGCTTGGCTACTTTTAGTTCTGTAAAGAATAAACTAGCTTAAAATATAAGAAATTCTAACAAAAATTAATTCGAAAAGTTTCTCTATATATTTTTAGATCACATACAAAAAATAGGTAATTCTTTTCTGGGTTAAGATACTCCTATGGGGAATTTTTTTTATGCAGTAAGATACTTCTATAGGGAGAAATTTCTTTTATGGGGTAAGTATAAAGGGTGAAATTTAATGAGGTAATGAAAAACGTTGTTTCTTTTGTCTTTAAATTACTTAAGGAATCAATATTGAGGTTCAACTATGCTTTTAGTAAGTTGGTTTTGACTTATTTAGTCATTAAAACTTCAATTTCAGATAGTGCTGCCACCTGTCGACTTCCAGTTACACTGCTGTTTGATGTGAGTGGTGCCATGTATCTTCAGTTGCATTAAGGAAGCTGTCGTCTTCCAGCAGCGCAACCGTATAATGTTGGTGGTGCCATCTACCTTCGTTCGTATTGCACTAATACGACATCAAAGCTGTTCATGCTTTAAGCTATGGATAGGGTAAGTAATTTTTATAAAGTTCTTGTTTAAAAAATGATTTCCTCAAATGTATGTTAAAACCTCTGATTACATAGATTTATTATGAATATTTAATTTAAGAAATACTAGATAAAAATTTTATATAGCATAGGGAAGCAAATTATTCAGGAATTCGAATTTTCGATTTATAAATTTCAAAGTAATATTTTCATAATCTGAGGGTGTCCGTCTCAAATGTGTACATAATTTTAGAATAATTAAAAGAAATTGATATATATTGAGGGTGCAAAAAAGTTTGTTTATATTTCTTGAATTAAAAATTAAATTATTTCTTTCCCCGCCAAACCAACATACATCAATTCCTTTTAATTGTTACTAAATTGACTTTTTTTATCTAAAAATTTAAAATTGAGTGGATTAAATTTAAGCAATTAATTTCAAAAATGCATTTATTAAATGTAATTAAATTTAAAAAAATATATGTTATTTATAATTTTCCTTAAATGATTGATTGTTTAATTTTATGTGTTGTCTGGAAGGGCCCCTTGACAACCAATATATTTCTGTGTTTGAAATAAAAACTTTTATTCTTCTATGTAAGTATAGAAATAATATCAGGGTGTCCTTTTACGAAATTTTATACGCATTATTTAAAAAGTTTTATCGATATAAATCCAATTCTATATAATTTTTTACGAAATATTATACGCAATTTTTTTTTTTTTTTTTGAGGGGGACACCCTGATATTATTTCTATACTTTTTTGAAGGGGGCTAAAATTGAATAATCTGGTAAATTTGAGTCCGATCACCCCCGGGGCGGGGGTGATCGGGAAAGGAGGGAGTCCCAGGAGCAACTTACTCCTTTCTCCCCATTTTGCACGAAGGCAAGGTTTGGGTGCACCAGTGGTAGTGCTCGGGACAGAACCCGGCTAATTGCCAACCGAAATAGGAGCCAGAATGTCAGACATTCTGACCACTACACAAGCTGGGGCCACGAATTCGAGAGCGCGATAAGCGTACAACTTCTTTTCAGTCTTGGCTCCTTGGCGCCGGCTAACTTCAATTTACGGCGATACGTCTTGGCTACTTTTAGTTTTGTGCTGACGTGCGAGGTCCGAGATACTTCGTAGACCATCGTGTAGCTCTAGCACGATCTTGATTCAACCAACCAAGTGATTTTCTCTAGTCCTAACAGCCTCGTATAGTTCGAAAGAAGGAATCGGTAGGTTCCGCTTCAAACACAGAGCTTGCTCATGTTTGTCGGTACTACCGGACGTTAGCAAGTAGCAATAGTAAGTCAAGTGGATCTTGCACACGTACGGCAGCGAAAGATTTCTCTTGGCGTTTTTTCTTCTTCAAATAATTTGCGACAATGTACTTCATCTATTTTTCCCCCGCACTTCAAATTCGCATAACCGGTGCTCTATTTTAAACTGTTAGTACTGTATACGCTAACGTTGTTCTATGAAAGATCAGAGTCGTGCTTACGTTACCGGTGAGTCATCGAGGTCTGTTACATGCGACGAAAATATACACTCTTAAAACAAAAGAGTGAAATCCACTCCAGTTGGAGAAGTGCATTTTCGACACTGTAAAGGCATGGATATTAACTCAGACTGAGTTAAAATCACTCGTTTGGAGTGAACCTGTCGGAGGTTTAACACACAAAAGATCCACTCCAAAAAGAGAAGTGCATTTTCCAGACTGGAGGAGTGAAAATTAATCAGACTGAGTTAAATCCACTCGTTTGTTTTAAGAGTGTATATCTGTGACTTGGTTCTAAAAGGGCCAATGTCAACAAATAACATTTTTGACTTAGGCCCGTTTAGAACCAAGCCACAGTTATATATATAAAAAATCGGCTTACGTTTTTAAATCGAGCAGTAGTTAAAAAATTTACAACAAATCAAGTTTTTTAATGTAGTCAGCAGTCACTTGTTTGAAAAATCCACACATACAGATTTCGTAAGTGAAAGAGTCACTTGACTTATCGCAGCCCCCACGATCCTCCGGCACTGTAACAATTACGAACAAATCAGGCTTCAAACTGGAAATAAGTCTTGTAGGTCAGAATATAAAAAAGATGCCCTGATGTGGAAATCGATCCCCCTGAGCAAGGTGAAGCCATTAAAAGTGCAGTACTGGTCAGTTTGGGCTTATCATGAAAGGTCCGAACTAAGTAATTTTATCTTTAACACATTATGTATGTCTCAAACCCTTACCAATCTTCTCTATTTCTTTCAGGAAACTGCGAAATGAAGATCTACGCCCACCATGCATAATAACGAGAAGTGTAGTATTTTTTAACTGTTAATAAAATGTCTGAAAGAACTATGTTTTTACGATTTTATTTCTAGAATACAACTTAAAATTATTATATAATATTAGAAATTTTAATTATTATTAAAATAAAATATATTATAATTTCTAATAATTAGAAATTTTAAATTCTTTTAAAATATATTATTATTATAAATTCTATTAAAATATGTTATTATTAGAAATTCTATTAAAATATATTATTAGTATAATTACCATTAAAATATATTATTATTATAATTTTCTATTAAAATATATTAATATTATAAATTCTATTAAAATATATTATTATAATTTCTATTAAAATTATTATTGTAATTTCTATTAAAATATATTAATATTATAAATTCTATTAAAATATATTATTATTATAAATTCTATTAAAATATATTATTATTATAATTTCTATTAAAATATATTATTATTATAATTTCTATTAAAATATATTATAATAAATTCTATTAAAATATATTATAATAAATTCTATTAAAATATATTATAATAAATTCTATTAAAATATATTATAATAAATTCTATTAAAATATATTATAATAAATTCTATTAAAATATATTATAATAAATTCTATTAAAATATATTATAATAAATTCTATTAAAATATATTATTATTAATATTATAAATTCTATTAAAATATATTATTATTAGAAATTATAATTTCTATTAAAATATATTATTATTAGAAATTATAATTTCTATTAAAAAATATTATTATTAGAAATTTTAAATTCTATTAAAATATATTATAATAAATTCTATTAAAATATATTATTATTAGAAATTCTATTAAAATATATTATTATTAATATTATAAATTCTATTAAAATATATTATTATTAGAAATTATAATTTCTATTATAATATATTATAAATTCTATTAAAATATATTATAATAAATTCTATTAAAATATATTATTATTAGAAATTCTATTAAAATATATTATTATTAATATTATAAATTCTATTAAAATATATTATTATTAGAAATTATAATTTCTATTATAATATATTATAAATTCTATTAAAATATATTATTATTAGAAATTATAATTTCTATTAAAAAATATTATTATTAGAAATTTTAAATTCTATTAAAATATATTATTATTAGAAATTCTATTAAAAAATATTATTATTAGAAATTATAATTTCTATTAAAATATATTATTATAATATATTATAATAAATTCTATTAAAATATATTATTATAATAAATTCTATTAAAATATATTATTAATATTATAAATTCTATTAAAATATATTATTAATATTATAAATTCTATTAAAATATATTATTATAATAAATTCTATTAAAATATATTATTAATATTATAAATTCTATTAAAATATATTATTATTAATATTATAAATTCTATTAAAATATGTTATTAATATTATAAATTCTATTAAAATATATTATTATTATTAGAAATTTTAATTTCTTTTAAAATATATTAATATTATAAATTTTATTAAAATATATTATAATTTCTATTAAAATATATTATTATTAGAAATTATAATTTCTATTAAAATATATTATAAATTCTATTAAAATATATTATTATTAGAAATTCTATTAAAAAAATATTATTATTAGAAATTAGAAATTTCTATTAAAATATATTATTATAATTTCTATTAAAATATATTATTATTAGAAATTTTAAATTATATTAAAATATATTATTATAATTTCTATTAAAATATATTATTATTAAAAATTTTAAATTATATTAAAATGTATTATTATAATAAATTCTATTAAAATATATTATTAATATTATAAATTCTATTAAAATATATTATTATTAGAAATTATAATATATTTTAATAGAAATTATAATAATAATATATTTTAATAGAAATAATAATATATTTTAATAGAATTTATTATAATATATTTTAATAGAAATTATAATTTCTATTAAAATATATTATAATAAATTCTATTAAAATATATTATTATTAATATTATAAATTCTATTAAATATATTATATTAGAAGTTATAATTTCTATTAAAAAATATTTTATTATTTCTATTTAAATATATTATTATAATAAATTCTTTTAAAATATATTATTATTATAAATTCTAATAAAATATGTATTATAAAATCGATTAAAATATATTATTAGAATTTTTTTTTTCTATTAAAATATATTATAATTTCTAGTAAAATATATTATTATTATAATAGAAAGAAACAGTACTTTCTAAAAAAGTTTTTATTTAACATAGAAACTGATATTACAAAAGTTTTGTGGCATAACCCAGGCAAGTCTTCAATTCGAAGCAAGCAAAGTTCCTGAAAATACAAGAAACGAGTTTTAGACATATTGCTAAAGATTATATCTCTTCGTTTGGGCTGATCATGGCATATCCGTTCCATGATGATCAGCCCAAACCGACCAGTGCTACACTTCACTTATAATGTTTTAAAGGCTTCACTGGGTCAGTGCGGAGAGGGATGGGTTTTGACATTAGGGCATATACCCGTATTATTCTAATCTCCAAGGTTTATTTCTGCGATTCCGGCAATGTGCGTACCTCGAGTAGTTCTTCTAGTACACATAATTCAAAACTAAAACCGTGTGCTTACGGTACCGGAGGATAGTATAAAGCGTGCTGGATGCACGGCGACGATCTTCCCCAAGCAACGAAAGCGTACTTGCGTTTCGAAAACGAGTAGAGATAACTGCGGCAAGAAGTGAATTTGTTGTGTCCGCCACTTATTTCCAAAATATATATATACTCCCGTCGCCATGTGAAGGATACACTTGACTTACGACGATCCGGCGGCACTGTGTAAGCACACAAGCCGCAATCGCAAATTCCTGTCATTTGAAGTGCGAGCCAGAGTGGACTACGAATCTCTTGGTTGGTGGAATCAACGTCGCGCTACTGCAACACGCGGTTTGCGTAAGTATCTCTGGCTTGGGCAGAGCACAGAACTAAAACCAGCCAGTTTTCGCCGTAAATTGAGGTTGCCTGGCGCCAAATTCGGCCAAGGATCCAAGACTGAAAAGAAGTTGTACGCTTATCGCTCTCTCGAATTCGTGGCCCCAGCATGTGTAGTGGTCAGAATGTCTGACATTCTGGCTCCTATTTCGGTTGGCAATTAGCCGGGTTCTGTCCCGAGCACTACCACTGGTGCACCCAAACCTTGCCTTCGTGCGAATGGGGAGAAAGGAGTAAGTTGCTCCTGGGACGCTGGGACTCCCTCCTTTCCCGATCACCCCCGCCCCGGGGGTGATCGGACTCAAATTTACCAGAACATGCAATTTTAGCCCCCCTTTAAAAAAGTATAGAAATAATATCAGGGCGTCCCCTTAAAAAAATGCGTATAATATTTCGTAAAAATTAGAAGGAATTTATGTATATTGCGTTTGCAAAAACAAAGAAAATTAATAAAACGTTAGGAATTTTTTTTCTTGCAAACGCGATATGCATCAATTCCTTCCAATTTTTACGAAATTTCACACACATTATTTAGAAAAGGACACCCCGATATTATTCCTATACTTGTAATTAAATTCATTAAATTACGTTACTTTTAAATTTATTAAATTAACTAATTTCTAAATTTATTAAATCATAAACTTAAATTACTTAATTTTAATTAAATCAATTAATTATTAAACTCAATGAATTTAATTTTTAAATTTTATACGCATTTATTTTGCACCCTTCTTATAATTAAAAAAAGTGTATACGTTTTGAAGTTTACCTTATACTTTACAGACTTAAATTTCAGCGTTTCGAAAAATGCATTTTTCACATTTATTTTTAAGAATTTCTATGACTAATCAGCTTTTCAAAGAAAACTTAAAGTAAATTTACCAACCTTGCCTTCGTGCAAAAGTGGGTAGAGTGTCCTGTTCACAGCTTTCACGACATCGGACTTCTGTGGCTCCTTCAGATTCTCCACTTCCATTGTTATAAAGGGACATGTTCACAGATGCGAGGCCCAGTGCGAAGCGTGAAAAGTAAAAGAAAGACGTGGCGTATTACTGTGAAATTTTGCTATAAATATGAATTATGAATCTATAACATATTTTAAGAAAAATATTTTAAAATATACAAAAATTACGATATAGTAAGGAACTTAATCCTGTTTCTTTAATTACACTCAAACGAACGATGATTTTAACTCAGTCTGAGTAATTTTCACTCCTCCAGTCTGGAAAATGCACTTCTCCCAGAGGAGTGGATCCTTTGTGTGTTAAACCTCCGACAGGATCACTCCAAACGAGTGATTTTAACTCAGTCTGAGTTAATATTCACTCCTTTCCTGTGTCGAAAATGCCCTTCTCCGACTGGAGCGGATTTCATTCATTTGTCTTAAGAGTGTATGTGATTAAAGTACGCATTTTTTATTTTATCACATTTGCTGCGTATTTCTTATGTGTTAGCTTGCTTGTGCAATCTAAGAAAAAAAATTCTAGCTATTTTTTTTAATATTTTAATATTGCCTTCGTGCAAAAGTGGGTAGAATGTCCTGTTCACAGGAAATTTGAATTGAATTTTTTAATTTCAAGTCATTGCGAGGCCACTTCGTAAATCGGCAAAAAAAAAAATAGCAAATACAATTGAATACGTGCCATTTTATAGAGTTGTGAAAAGTAATTTAGCTATTGAGTCATAGGAAGTCACAAAAAATAGTTTTTCTTCTAAAAAAAAGTTAATACTTTTAAGGGAGAAATGTAAAAAAAGTAACCGTTTTTGACAGAATTCCTCAAAGAAAATTAATGAAAAAAAAATAAAGCAAATAGAATTCAATATATGTCGTTATATAAAATAATTTAGCAATTACAGAAAAAGAATAACCTAATGCATTATGGATAGATTTAAATTTGTTAAATTAAAATTTTTAACAATTTTGGAAACCCTGGTAGCAAGTAAGTAGTGTAAGCAACAAATTGAATCATCGAATGCAATACATACCTATAGAGCTGCTTCCCAGCCATGTTGAAACGCATCCAGTTACAGTTAGATCATCCTTATAATGATTTATTAATTATCTTAAATGTTGATTAATAAGTCTACAAAACTGTTATTTTGGAATATTTTTTAATATTAAAAGGAACTTTAGAAGTATATTTCTAAGAATTTTAAGTTTGTAAGTTAGAGCGATTATTAATTTTCTTAATAGTTGAGCAGCCATTAGTTTGTTAAGTATTTTCACATCACTATTTTAAAAAAAATTAAGTGTTAAAAGTGTTTAGTCTACAGTTAATATAAGTGATTGAATACTAATAAATATTTACGAGTTATATTTAAAAGAATTATTATTAGCTATTAAATATTTTATTAGTTTTTAATTTGTTATTAAATAAAAGAATATTTAGTAATAATTTAAGTAATTTATAAGTCATTAGTGTTCAGTTAATGGTAGTAAATTTATTTAATAGTAAAAAGTAAGATATTTTAAGATTAAAAATCAGATAAGAGATTTAGCATTTCAACTGTAGAAATATATTAGTTTAAAAAGTAGAATTTATTAAATAGAAAGAAAAGTAAAAAGGTTTGCAACAAATATAAAATATTTTATTTCATACATTATATTTTGACTAATACATATACACAAAATAAGGGTGGGAACTAATGACACACTGACCAACCTAATTTTTTTCGTGGGAAAATATTTAAGGAAAAATATATACTATAATCTTATGAAAGTTAACAAGCAGATGTAAGACAATGATTTTTTTTTAGAAGCTGTAAAGTAAGCCTTACTAATAAGTTCTATTACTAAAAGTACATAAAAATGAACATTATATTTATTTAGGTAAAATAATTATTGTTTATGGACTGTTTAACTTAACCATAAATGTTATAAAATATGTTAAATGCTGAACCAAAAATACACTTAGTTTCACAGTTATTGCACTCGATTGCAAGCATCTAAGGATGGACACAAATAGGTGAAAAAGGAAATATCACCCCCCGGCCGACAGACAGTTCTGTGCATCCATAAAAGTAAATTGTGTGCAAAAACAGTTTCACATAGCATGCACAGGGTGGCGCACATAAAAGTGGCCCGGCTTTAGAAGTAGGGATGAGACAGAAAATGATGCCAAGTGAACAAAAACGGGTTTGAAATATGAAGCCATGATTCACTTCAACATTAAGCCCAAACAGACCCTTGGCGAATTATTTGCCGGTTACTAAGCCACCTTCACTTGAGCCCTGATCTTATCAATGCACACAGCTCTAAACAGGGTTGCAACACTTTTTTTTGGTTTAAAAAAATCAAGGACAATTTAAGGACTTTTCAAGGATATATTTATCCATTTTCAAGGACTTTATATTCAAACATGCAACACCTAAATGTCACAATAGTTTTTAAATATTCATTTAAAAAACAACTAAGAGCTCTCTAACTTTCTGATGAACTTTCATATATGTTAAAATAACCATTTAGTTATTATAAAAATCAAACTGAAATCACTTGCTCTGCCTTCTTGGATTATACAAACAATACTACAAAAAATAAAATAGGAACTGATTCACATTGAAAAAGTGTTTTTAATGAAGTCGAAATCACATTGCCAACACTTCAAGAAAAATTCGACAGCCCAAAAAAATTAAGGAATTTTCAAAGTGGACAATGTCTTTCAAGCACTTGAAAATCTATGCTTTTTCAAACACTTTTCAAGGTTTACAAGGACTGTGGCAACCCTGATTTATGAATTCAACTTGGAGACTTTCGGGCGGCTTCAATAGATTCAAGCATTTCAATGCACACATAGATCGAAGGCGGGCAACTTTCATTTGTGCCATCGTGCAGTATGTTACTGGCAAAGTGTAAAATTAATAGAATGCTCGATCCGTAGACAAAGAGAATAAAAGTTGTTAGTTATTAACAAGCATTGTAGACATATTATAGGTAAAATTAAAAAAATATATTAAAAAAAATAACTAGCCAATACTAACTAAATTGCATTATACTTATAATACTTGATTATTAGTATTTGAACTGTATTTTGCACTAAGAATCACACATTCTATAGTATGTACTTTTACATAACTATAGTATGTACTTATATACATATATAGTATGTACATAAGTACATACTATATATGTACATAGTATGTACATATATAGTATGTACTTTTATGTACAGTATAGAGTTTTATATACAGTTTTATAGTATGTACTTTTACTAACTAACTTTTACATACATAAACTATATACTTTGCCGGCAACAAACCACTTAACATTTTTATGGCTTTTTAAATAATACACAAGAATAACATTCAATCACAGGAACAAAACATCTCTTCAAAATATCTCTATAATGTGGAAGCTCTTAGTTCATAACTCAACTTTTAGGCGATTTTGAACAGATTTTTTCTAGAGCACAGAAAGAAGTGTTCTAACAGAGAAAATCATAAAGATTTTGTAATGATGGTGGTTTAACTTGTTTATTGCAATTTAAAATATCAATTGCCTTTTATATTTTTACTGACTTATTCAGTGTTGCCACACTTTTTAGTTTTAAAAAAAATCGAGGACTATTTAAGGACTTTTCAAGGATATATTTTTTCATTTTCAAGGACTGTATATTTGAACATACAACAACTAAATTTTACAATAGTTTTTAAAAATTCATTTAGAACATGACTAAGAGCTATCTGACTTTCAAATGAACTTAAATACATGTTAGAAAATAACATTTAGTTATTAAAAAATCAACCTAAAACCACTTGCTTGGTCTTCTTGTATTATACATAAACAATAAATCCAAAATTAACATTTGCATCACTTCAAGATAAATTTGTCAGCCCAAAAAATTTAGAACTTTTCAAGGTGGATAATGTTTTCAAGCACTTTTCAAGGACCGTGGCCACCCTGCTGTATGGATTTTTTTTTCATTTTGAGTTAAATTAAAGTTTTACAAACATATGAGGGTGCAAGAGCCACTATTGTAAGATACAAATACCTGAAGGAGGGGGGGGAATCTAACTTCAAACCAACGCTAGCAGAAGGCGCAATTCATTCACCCCAGAGATCAGAACTAAACACATCAACATTCACAACTGTATCACAATGCAAATATATATATATATATTATTCGGCAGGATTGCAGAAAAGTCTTGCCAACAACACGTTTGTGCATGAAATAAATACATTGTTTATTTATAATATTTTTTTCATATTAAAATATAATGCAAAGACTTCATTTTTTAAAAGAAATTTCGTCCCCATATGGGACTCAATGTTAAGCATATTTACTTGTTTAAATACTTTGTTACTCTTAATAATTATATTTAAGTTTTGCATTTAAAATTGTACACAAGTGTTGTGCTAATAAAGATTAAAAAAAATTTTATAGCACAAGTTTTAAACCAAAACTTAAAGCCACAGGGAACAAGCAAAGCAGGTAGTTAAAGTCCATCAACGTTTAATTTTGTTTTAATACACAATTTTGCATCTAATTAACCAATTAACTTAAATCTAAACTCTTCTAGAGGTCCTACTGTAGTTGAGAAAGTGTCCTAAATTCATATAAAACTAATTAATACTTTATAAATTCAATTCTTTACTTAATAAAAAATTTTATATTAAAGGATTTACGTATAAGTATTAAATGTTTTGTTACATTTACATATTACGACATTTGAAACTTTTCAACAGTCATATTGAAGTGTCAGTTTTTTTGTTAAAAGGCAATTTAGTGACGTGGCGTTAAAATGAAAGTTCAATACCTTGATTTTTCGCTGTGTCCGTTTCAAATAAATTATTTCCAAAAAAAGAAATGGCAAAAATGTCTATGGTCACCCCTCTGTTCATGTGAAGCACTTTCACACATCTCCAAGGGCATGTCACAAAAAGGCAAAAGAACTTTGAAAACTTCTGGAATTGCTTTCGAAGACTGAACAAACTTTACTCTAGATATATCAAAGGAGGAAGGAAAGGGCAGCACAAAAGGCTGGTTGAAAACTATGCAAAAGTGAATTGATAATGGAAACATCAATAATTACAAGTTCTATTTTATATCCACAATAATTATCATGAAAAAAAATAGAGTTTTTGATGACTTCAGAAAAACAAGGAACTTTCAAGTTACTATGAATCGAACTTATAAAAAAAAATTTACAATATAATTCTTTAAATATGACATACATACTATTTAAATGAAGCATGCATCAAGTCAATCATATAAATATTAATTAAAAAATATTAATCTTTAAGGGCAATAAATTGTTAACATCTTTTAAGCAAAAATATTCTGCTTGTTGTTTTAAAACATTTTTAGTATTTGCCCAATTTTAAATTTCACTCATTGACAGAGGTTTCCGAGGGAACAGCGATCAATACAGAACTGCCCTTATTGAAACAGCACTTTTATGTTGCAGGAGTCATAATTAAATTTCATGGCCATGTGGAACTCAAATTTGCCTTTTTAAACATTGTAGAAGTTTACTAATTTCCCAGAAGTTTCCTAAAGACAACAAGGAAATATTTTTAACAACAATTTACAGTACTCTGGACCTACAAAAAAAATAATAATTTCCATTAGCTTTTCAAAAACTCATAGGAACCTTGTTAATCATCAAAAACTATATAAAAAACCACCTTACAAATACATAAGGGCAAATGAGCCTGAATGGCCGCTGGTCTCCAAACCAAAGTGACTGTTTTCGTACAATGGAAAAAATATGATTTTCTGATCTACATTTCTCCGGCTGCATTGCAAAGTTTGATGGGGGTTTTTTTGCACGATAAAAGACTCATTTCCAGAAGTTTTCAAAATGTAGTGTAGTTATAAATCAAAACAAATATATACATATTTAATGATTTGCAGTTTTCTGGGACTAAACCAGTGGTTCCCAACCTTGGGGCGATCGCCCCCAAGTGTGCGATTTGTGTTATCAAGGGGGCAATAAATAGTTTGGGGGCGATGAGTAATCAAAGGGGGGAAATTAAAATAATGTTCTGTATTGTAGTACAATAAAACCAATCTAATTTATATTGATCACCACGACAAGTTAAAATGGCATGCCAACAAGATTTGACCAAGTTAGAAATTTCTGATTCTATTGTAGATCTATTGAAGCTGGGGGTTGTGGACAGGACAACCTTGATAACTCTTTGCAGATGGAGTAGGTGGATCAGAAGTATAACTGTGAGGCGAAAATCACTTTCAAGCAGAGTGGTTATGAGTTAGCCTGCGTAAAACTTATTTTACAATTATCCACAACTGTGGTGAAAAACCGAACCACTTCTCATCTCGCACACATCAACATATTTAGTTGAAAAAGGATTTGGTTCTGCAACCATCCAGCTCCTTACTAAACAAAGAAATCAGTTGGACATTTGCCTCAAATACTTGCACATAAACAAAAAAAAGATAAAATGATAAAAAAAGGTTTTCAATATTCAATTTTTTTTAAAATTTTTATTGTCAACTGCTTAAATTTGGCAGAATCCAGTTTAAAGATCGTAGTTAATTATTTAACCTTTGTTCTTTAACAGAAAGTCTGTTATATACAAACATTTAATTTTTTTCTATTTTATTTAAGAGTAGATAAAGCTGCTTTGGTTGTTTTTATATAACGTATTTAGCGTTTTAAATGATAAAATTGCTCTATTACATATTTTTTTAACTCAAATTATAATTGGAGAAAACATAAAAATTAAAAGGGGGCGATATGTGGCAGTCAACCAAACGAAAGGGGCGACGGCCCAGAAAAGGTTGGGGACCACTGGACTAAACCAAGAAAAAAAGAGGATAATTTCCCATTACTTCAGTCAATCATCCAATCACTCCATCCAAACACTTTCACAAAGAGCACCTTTTCCACATCACCGCATGTAGTAGAGTGTCTTGGACCTCCACAGCAAGTAGGAGTTGTCGCACTTGAGCAGGTGGAACCCCCCCTTGCCCCGGGTAGTGGGTGGCACCTGGCGCGCACCTCCTGGTGGCAGTCCCTCCGGTAGACAGGGGTGACGACCGTCGCCATGGCGCACCCTTTCTCGATTTCGTTCCGCATGGGGTCCAGATCTGGGGGGAGATACGTTATGTTTAATACTTTTACTTGGATACATATTATATGTGAAGTAGAATAACATCCAATTCACAGGAGAGAATACTATTTCTGTAGTTCATTCTACAAAGGAGAGAGTTTGGAATTATAGATCTTATTTATTTAAATTCAGTTACTTAGTTCATGTTAAATATTTAAAGTATTAAAGATAATAACGATGGATCGGCAAGATATTAGCTGAGAGTTTTAATGAAAGAACCGAATCTTAGAATTTTGTGTGGTTAATATTATTACGTCATACAGATTTGTGTGCTGCATCACACATACAAGTGAGGTTGTACCAGAAGTAGGGTTGTACAAGAATCTTAAAAAACATTTGTGTTATTATTAACTCATATTGCTCAATTTCAATGCATATGGGGACAGCTCTAGGAAGGAGAAGTATTACACTTAAAGATTATTTTTTTTACTTGGACAAATACATTAATTTTAAATTAGAAAAGGAAAACATATAATTGTTGAATTCAGACATTCCATGACTCCACACCACAAGTTTTAAGAAACAATGACAATTGGACAAAAAAAAACATGTCGCTGTTTGATGTTCATGATTGGGGAAAAAAATTTGAAAATGATGTGTGTTCGTAATAAGGAATAAAATACAAATCATAATTATTATAGAGTATAACCCATTTGTCATGCAAGAAACTGTGATGTTTAGAACATTACATAATAACTAAACTCCTTGGCGCAACAGCCCATTACTGGCCAAGGCCTGCCGTGCCCCTTTCAGGTGCTAGGCATATGTCCCGGTAAGGTGGTCAGCCTCAGGCGGAACCCCCAGTGTATAGTTCCCGAGCATGCCTGGTACCCATTTTATTGACCCACTCAAAGGATGAAAGGATGAGTCAACCTCACGCAATCCGGGACTACCACTCAGCCACTGGACTTTCAATATTTTAATAAAATGAAACAAAAGACAATTACATTAGCAGTAACAACAAGGTTGAACATTAAGTGCATTAAATCATGTAAAATACAATAATACACTGATATTATTAATTAAAGCAATAAAATTACATCTACTGAATATTTTTTTAACCCTATGTGCTAGCTCCTACTCCAGTCAATAATTTCATTAATGTAAAAATTAACAATAAAATATAAATACATTAAATCAATACATTAACGGATATAATGCTACATGGTGGAGTTCGCATTTTGTAGGTATCTTTGCATTAATTGAGTAATTACTAGTGACATTAACATTAAAAAAATAAAAAGTTTATAATTCTCATATACTCACTTTATTTCTATTCACAAATAAATTTAACCATTCATTGAAGGAAAAGTATCTAAAAATAATTTAATTTTTAAGAAACACTCAAAATATAAAATAAAATATAGGTTAATTTTTTAAGGCCGATTTTTCTTTAAATGAGTGGTGAGGAACCTAACTTTTGAATAACAAAATTAAAATATAGAAATAATCTTCAATGTCAGTGCATAGTTTTTAAAAGGCTGCCTAGAGTTTATGAAGTATGATTTCTTTACACAAAGTTAACAGTAATAGGATTCTTTAATAGGTATACAATAATTAAATAATAATATATAATAATTTATATAATAATACCATAATATAATATAATATCGCTGTATAGGACTTATTCTAAATTGTAACTAGTTCTCCATAGGATAAAGTTGACTCTCTGGATATTGGTATGTGCTTTGTACAACAACTATAAAAAAAACCCATTCAAACAGCATAGGCAGCTAATCAAGAAAATGCGGAGCGGCAATCAAGGAGCTCAGATCCTCCATTAGGAAGCCACCAATAAGTATAATCAAAAGAATTTACGACTTCAACTTGTTAAATGTCTCTAAATAGAGAATAAAAATTAAAACAGATAATAAATTATGGAGTCGTAAAATCACAAAAAGCTATTACAAAGAAATACTTTTGCTAAACCAAACTAAAAACCAAAATAGAACAGTTCTGACAACAGAATCTTCAAAATAGAACAAATATGACAAGACAATTTTTTTTAAAGAGAACCTTCATTTCTAGAATACACTATTACTAGATTATTAGAAATAGTTTCAAAAATTACCCTTTTCTTCATCTTCCGATCTATGAACAGTGCTTTGCTGATCAGGCAAGTGCGTCCACTCAAAATAAACCACGCCAAACCTTAGGTCGAAGGAATCGGTGGCAAACTCCCAGAAGAGCTGGGATCCTTCCGAGTGGGTGGGGACCCTCACGGTTACAGTTTCGGCGTGGCCCACGCTGATGGTTCCGTCGCTCTTTAAGGATGGAATCTTTGAGGGCCTCTACATCCGGTCTGGTCCACATGTTGGCAACAGCCACTGGTAAAGGGTCTGGAAAGATGGAATATACATGAAGTTTCTAGTAATTAGAAATAACCTTTTTACTCCTGAAAAAATCCGAGACGTAATTCTTTATAAACAAATGCAGATTCAGTTTTGAGCTATTGCACACACATGAGAACTATGGGGACCATTAAAAGAATTTTGATCTAACTGCATTTTGTATTTTCCTGGTGAAAAGCAATTTATATTTACCTCGTTTAACTTAAAGCACAACAATCTTTATTTTACTGCTATACATACAATTGTATATGCCTATTATTTCAGGATTGGATATTTATCGGGGAATGATAAACATAAAGTTGGTAGAGGCCTCACAGTGACTTATATCAAAAAATATTATAGAAAATATAGGAATTTTTAAAAGAAAATACAGGGATTTATAGGAATATTTTCAATTTCATGTATTAATTTTAAATGGAGTAAATATATGGATGAAAAGAGTGGCAATGAGGCAATTATTTTTAAAATGATTAAAAATCGTACATAAAAATGCAATATATAAGATATTTTAGCTTTGTTTTACTGATGTCCGATATAATTCTCCAGTGATCCGATAGGGGTAGCAATCCTTCTAGAGGACCTGATGCACCCTTAATTTAAAATAAATTTCACTAGGTGCCTACTCCTCAATCGATTTTAACAGGGCCTACATGGGAAAGCCCTTAGAAAAGTCTGAATACAATACAACTTTTTTTTTAAAAAATTAATTGGAGGAAATTGAAATATACGGATGGAGTGCTGACCAGTGGAGAGTGGATCAAATGGTATAAAATAAAAGTTTATTTTAAAAAAACAATCACCAGTAGTAAGGGTACACCTGTGCAACGCCCGGCTTAATAAAGCTAGTTACTTTAATGCAGGGTTGCCACACTATTTGGTAAAATAAAAAATCAGGGACTATTTAAGGATAAATTTCTCCATTTTCAAAGACTGTATATTAAAAATGCACCTAAATTCGCCGATAGAAAATTATTTAGAAAACGAATAAGAGCTCTCTAGCTTTCAAATGAACTTAAATATGTGATATAAAGTAGCTATTTAGCAACTGAAAAGGTCCGTGAAGAAAGGTGCGATTAGTAACGGGAAAGTAACAACAATTTTGTTGCTTCTTTAATTGTTACCAATAAAAATAACTTAGTTAAAATTACAGTTACTTTCTGAAAAATATAACAGCATTACTTGGCGTTACCAAAAAAAGTAACCATTGAAAGTAACACGTTGCTCCAACCATCATAGAGTTAGGAAGGAGGAGTCTATCAGTTCAAATGGTTTGAAGCAGGGCTGTCAGGTTTTTCATGCTACAGCGCATACTGAGGTTTCGAAAGATGCATTGATTTAGCGGATTATTGAGCTACTGCACATGCCAACTGGCACTGAGGTATCCCAAGATGCAATGCTCCAGTCTGCTTCTTATGTGCGTTACAGCGGACATACATGGGCCGCGATATTCTCTTTCCTAACTCTATGCCATCCATGGAAAAAAATTGGTCACTTCAAGATAAATTCAATTCATTGGCCTCAAAATTAAGGGCTTTTCAAGGTTGATGTCTTTCAAGCGCTTTTAAGATCTTGAAAATCAATGTTTTTTTTCAAGCACTTTTCAAGGAAATGACAACCCTGTTAATAAAAACAAATACAAAAATTCTGACCCCCCCTATCTCCTCCACGTCTGAGTTGTCAGGAGTGCTCTCCCTGGAGGGCTCCTGGTAGAGGAGCTGCTGGGGGGGGGGGGGTGCACCACCATTCCATTGTTGTTCTGCGGAGGAGGGGGTGTGGGGTTGAGTTGTTCCTGCAGCACCTGCTGCATGTGCTGCTGCTCCTGGAGTTCCCAGATCAGGACTGCTTGCTGGTGGGTGGAAAGGAACATAACATAGAGAAAATTTAAAATGGAGTAAATATTGCAATATTATAAAGATAAAATTTGAAAAGTTTAGAATGTTAAAGAAGTGCTACATTTTAAAAAGTAAAGTTAACCCTTTATAAGGCTGTGGGAAGTATACTTCCCAGCAACTTCATCAACTTTAATTAGTGCTGCCATCTCCTGATAACTTCAGAAAACACAAACAAAATTACTAATGCAGGATTCCTAAGGACGATACGTTTGAATAGATCCCAGAAGGCGATGGGAAACATACTTACCACCCAAATAAAATGGTCTTAATACTCAAAATTAATTTTAGGTAAAGAGCTAAATGAATTTCTTTTTACAAATCAATCTCAATACCAGAAATACTTTAACGTAACATTACTAGAAGAAATGGCCTTATAAAGGGTTAAACTATCGCCAGATTACAGCTACACAAGGTCTGTTGGCATTGGTCTTGGTTAAGGGGGAAGGGAGATGACATTTAAAGGGCACATGAATAATAATATAACACAATAAATACCTATAGAACTGCTTCCCAGCATTGTAGAATCCCGCATCCTTATAGTTAGTTCGTAATAGTTATGCAATAATGAGTTGTAAAAAATTAAATCTTCTAAATAGTATTAAATAGCAAAAAACTTGCTAATATTCAAAAATTAGTTGATTAATCACCACTACTTCGTGTTACTGGTGCTTAGCTTTTATTATTGAGGTTGGTTAGGCAATAATGATTTATTAATTATATTAAATGTTGATTAATAAGAGTTATCATTTATGTTATTCTTGAATATTTTTCAATATTAAAAGGAACTTTAGAAGTATATTTCTAAGAATTGCAGTTTGGTAAGTATTTTTACATTACTAGTTAAACAATTAAGGGTTAAAAGTGTCTACAGTAAGTATAAGTGATTGAATACTAATTAATATTTACAAGTTTGTATTTAAAAGAATTATTATTAATTAAATAATTTTCTTTTTTTATTAGTTTTTAATTTGTTATTAATTTTCAGAGTATTCAGCATAATTTCAGTAATTTTTAAGTCAATAGTATTCAGTTAATGGTACAGTAAACGCCGCTTCATGTGATCACAACGGGACGAACGTGATTTGATAACAATAACCGATTGATTACAATACACGGAAAAAAGTTTAAACTAAAAAAATTTTTTTTCACTTACGAATTAAAAAAATTAATTTTAAATTAGGCGTTGTTGCTTATAAAACTATATAAGTATTTAATAGAAATTAATTCACACGAAAGAAAAAGATTTTCTTGTGAGTATACTTACATATTTAATGATGAACTGCTAAAAACAATCCAAAAACAGATTATTAACAGAAAAATAAAACATCAATTGTCGATTGTTTAGTATTCTTACGAAGCAATTCATTTAGGAATCGCTCATAATCATAATGTTAAAAATAAAAATGTTCCGTGTTGGCATTGATTTGCACACCTAAATGCAAGATTCGAAGTGCCTCCCTCATCTGAGCAGGTGTCAGAATTTTGTCCTCGATAGCACTTTTGGGTTCATCATCGGCATCAGAATCTTGTCAGTGCCGTCGCGTCAAGTCGAAAACCAATGCAAAAACAGGTTTGCCATGCGAAGCTGCTTCCATATTCAGCCCAAACATACGCTTGGTGAATTATTTGCAGGTAACTCTGCCACCTGTGCACTGATCTGCACACATTTCGCACTGAGATTTGAATGCGTCAATAGTTCATGCACACCTCTGGTCGTGTCACATCCCAGCCCACCCATGAAAGAACAGGTTTGCCAAGTGACAGAAAGCCATGGAACGCTTGAAAAGTGTAAGAATTCGATCTTTCAGGCGGCTTCACTGGATTGTCTCGCCTGGCATCTTCTTACGATTCGTATCTCCATGCCGGGGCCACTTTCATTAGCGCCGTCCCCAGTAGCCCCGTAAACGTAAGCAGTCTTTGATTAAACCCATTGGTTGAGAAAAAGAAAAAACAGAGCTGGGCAGCTTCAACCAAAGTAATGAAACATTTGTTCCGATTACATGTTTACGCCAACTATGGAGCGCAGTAATAAAGGAGCTGGCCTCGCATGCATGCAGTCCCAACTGTATAGTTTATATTATAAAATATATGTTTTATTATAATATATAGTCAAACCCCATTAACGCGAATTCGAAGGGAAACATTTTGTGTTAACACATTGAATCAATAATTTTTTTAAAAATAACATCTATAAATCATTATAATTTTATAAAACACTTATAATACATGTATACAATCAGTAATTAAACAAATATTTCATTTAGTGAAGTACATACTACAGAAAATTAAAAACGTTTTTTTCGGCAATTTCATTAAAAAAATTTCGTCACATTTATTTACATTTTGCTTTTCAAGGTCTCTAAAGAAATAGACTGCTGCTTTCGATTAATTTTGAATGAGAATCAATAAGGTTAAATGCTTATTGCTATAAAAAATACTTTTGTTATTACTATTTAAATACTTGTTATTTATAATAATTAGATATAATTATGTTTATAATAATTCTTGGGGATTTATACAAATAAAAAAAAATATTAAAACTAAGGTGATACAAACATGATTTGCAAACACAAATTTTAACATAGAATAATTCCTGTGAACTTCTTGAATGTTTTCCCAAGAGGTTTAAAAAGTAAAATACCAGAACTGTTAGTTTTTACAATAGTTTTAGTGGGAAGTACCAAATACAAGATTCTACCGATTTCACTATACCAAGATTCTAAAAGATTTCAAGATAGTACTATTCAACAGAGGAATGTGCCAAAGGCTAAACTTGTTTTCAATGGATGGATTTCTATTCAAATAAAAAAATATTTTAAAAAAGGTTCACGTGTTTCTTTAGATATCATAATGAAATAAATAACTACTAACATGGAAAACAACAGGATTCGAAACAATAGTTAGAATTTTAGAAACTTGTCTGACACTTTTTAAAAAAATTAGAATTTTAATCGCCTTCTCCTCTTCCTATTATGTGATATATAAGTTCACTTACACCATCTTTACCACATAGTACCACTAAGTTTGCACTATTTTTAGCCTACTTTTCTTTTTTTTTTAATTCGAAGAATTAAAAAAAATAAAAAAGTAGGTATTGACATGCGGTCGATGTCCGTCCGTCCGTCCGTCTGTCTGTCCGTCCGTCCGTCTGTCCGTACCCCCCTTCCAAAATCGGTTCTATCCATCCGATCTTAAAAATTCTTTTTTTGTTAGAAAGCTATGACCTCAGAGACCCGACTTTCATACTTTTTGTCCGTCTGTCTGTACGAACGGACGGACATAAATCTACTATTTGTCGACGAATTTCCCATTGAATTAGCATTGAAATTCAATTTCGAGTCATTTAAATCGCTGAATTTAACTACAAATGCTACGGAAAAGTGATATACGTCAAAAAATTCAGCGTATCCAAATGAGAATATATTGAAAATTTCAGAAAAGAATTCGAATTCTAAGTACTTCAATTACTTAAAAAACTTTAACATTTAATGCTCATTCAAAAAGCATAGGAAGCCATTTTATTAGAAATAAATCACCATTGCCATGGTAACAATCGCTTGAGAAACTTTAATTCTTTTAGACAATGAATTAAAATAAATTTATTTTTGCGACATCGATCAGTTTGAAATGACGTCAAATATATTTCCCTTCAAGATTCTGTATGTAGGTATGCAATGTTTTCATTCTATTCAAAAGAGAAAAATATTACATATTTATTCTTTGAAATATAATTTTTTGCAAACGATTTAAGGGGGGATCATAGTAAACGACAGCAAAAATGACCAATTCTTAGTATTGATTTCGAAAGGCTCTAAATCATTTAAAAATGATGGTACAATAAAAAAAATTGTATCAAATTATAAATTGTACTTTTATTATTATATTTACTCCTAAGAATCTTATTTTCGAAAATTATTATTTTTGAAAAAAGACATCTTTTGAAACATACAATTACGAATTTTCAAAAATACAAGTACTTTTTCGGTACACTTTTCTCCAAATCTATTAAATATTTCTGAATAATTTCTTTTGTGTGTTATAAAACCATTTTAGATCTAATCAAGTCACCTATTTTTTTTGCCTAAAATAATTTTTAAATTCTATTTTTAAAACATTATATTCAACATTCATAAAAATTCTGATTTTCAACGAAGAAAAGTGTAAAATAATAAAATATTTATTTTAATTTGTAAGACTAAATTAGGTGACTTAAATAGATCTAAAATGGTTTTATAACACACAAAAAAAATTATTAAAAAATATTCGATAGGTTTGGAGAAAAGTGTACCTAAGTGTTGAAAATTATAGTTTTGAGTAAAACGCGAAAAACAAATACAGTCGATCCCGTTAACACGAACTCGAAATGACCACCGAAACATTTCTTGTTAACCGAATTTCATGTAAATCGTCGGGAATTTTTTTTTACATTGAGCCAGTGGTTGGTTTTCAAATATCAACACAAAAAAATCATATTTTATAATGTAATACATAAATAATACAAGCATACAATTAGTAATTCAAAGGGGGCGTGGTACATTTGTTTATTTTTATAATTTTAATTTTTTATAAGAAATAATTAACCGATCTATACAAAATTGGTCTCATTCGATAGATTGGGTTTCCATCTATCAGAAAATATTGGTTTCAAAAATTCGATTTTTTGGTTTTTGTTTACTATGATCCCCCCTTAAGTAATAATTATTTAATTCTCGAAATAAAATAAATGAAACTAGCTGAATTTAGCTGGTAAATGTTTAATATAGAATTAATGCTGTGTTTGGCGCCTTTTTACCTGTTAAACACAACTGTTGTTTGGAAGCAGGTTAAGTGACAGATTCTGTTACAAACCTACTTGTTATTTACATTTATTATTTTAAGTGCATTTTGGAATAGTTTTATGGGTTTTTTTCTACGAAAAATTAAATATTTATTTATTACTGCAAATAAATCATGCGGACGATAAGTAATATTTATTTTATTGGTGATAGAAAATAAATGAAAATAATGGCCTTACGAAGTTGAAATTATAGCTAGATGCTGTGGTAAGTGAAATTTATTCTTTTGTATATAAATTTAATGTAGAAACGGTTGTTGATGTCACTTACTGTAACGATCCTAGTTTTTTCAAGATAAGAATTTTGGTAAGTATTTAAGTAACAGGAAAGTAGGCTATTTTAGTTCTTTTAGAACTTCTTGTTTGCAGTCATTTCAAAGTGGCAACTATATCAGTGTAATGATCCACAAAGCAAATTTGAAGCCAACAATTCTTCAACAATGGAATTTTAGAATGAGTTAATAGCTTGCAATTTAGCATTTTTTTTCCAATAATAAATTGAACAGGAGTAAGCTGTTAATAGGATTGGAGGAATTAAAGACACTTCCTTATTGAAAACATATAACGTTTATTAAACCTATCAAGTCATTGATATACAATCGTCATATTGCATAGACGTTCATTCCGTATGTACACAGCTACTCCCACGAATGTACAGGCACATCATTTTTTTTTTTTTTTAACCAAATTGCATTTTGCTGGTGCTAAAATACAACCTGTTTATAACAATACTGGTGGGAGGCAGGACAAAACAATTCTTTTATATCAGTTTCTAAATAATTCATTTCAGTCCTAAAGAGTTTTTTGTATCATACAAGTATTGTTTTCAATTGCATAGACTTGAAATTCACACATAGTAGCAAGTAATATATATATATATATATATATATTATATATATATATATATATATATATATATATATATATATATATATATATATATACACATATACATATATATATATATCAATAGGAAATCATTCAAAAATTTGATGAATTTTTACATCCAAATATTGTTGGCTAAAAAAGTTGCATAAGGTCAATTTTTAATTATAAAAAAAATAAAACACAAAATTTTACAGGAAAAAACACACAGTACATAAATAACATTGAATCTCTTATTCGCTTAATGGTTGATTTCATCCCGTTATGAAATGTATGAAGAGTCAACCTCAAACATTTTTTTCCCTGTGAGGGCCAAAAAGAGTGCTTAAAAAATAATTTTAATTAATAATAATATCCCATCAATTGCTCATGGGAAAATAAACTATCACTATAAGTCACTTCCTATATAATCATTAATTTCAAAATTAATTCCACGATCAGTCAGAAATTAGAGAATGTGTATTCTATCAATGTTACTAAACAAATAGAATGTGTTTGCAATCAAAAAGACTTACTAATTATAATATATTTCAAAATGACTTTCCCTTAATTAATATTTAAAGTTCTGTCATTACAATTATATAGAAAATCAATTATTTCCCTAGATGCTTGAAAACAGCCGTTTCTCAAAAACTGTATTATAACTTAACTGTACCCCCAAAATAATCGGACAATCCATGCAATCACATTTTCACACAAGTATATGGCTCAAGCAGTAGATAGTCACATGTAAAGAATAACCATGCCATTGAACTCACAACAACATGAACAAATGGGTCCCCTAAATTATGGATAAAAAAATACACACAAAAAATGTCTCACTCGTCAAAATAACATATTAATGATGGTTTACAATTCCGCATGTAGCAATAAGTGATAAAATGTTGGGTAAAAAAAAACCCAACAGCATACAATTAATAATCGTAGGATAAGAACATTTAATGTTCTATCATGCAAGTACCAATTCCATGTACAATATGTATCAAGTAGGCTAAAATAAGTAGTAAAAATGGCCAAAATGTTGAATTGTCAATGAAATGGCACAAACGGGGTCCTAGCCCCCCATTTTCAATCTTAGCTTACATGAAAAAATATGTTCAACACGCACCAAGATAAACTATTTTCCTTTTAAACTAACTGTACACACAATTCCAGAATATTTAAAACAAGTTTTCTCATTGATATGTTATTTTGAAGTTATATATACCAACATAAGGTATCTTTTTGAAATATGAGTAAGCTAAAACAAAGTATAATATATTATATTTTATAGGCATGGAAAAAAAATATTTTCCATAAAATTATGTTGGGAATTTATCCTGTAAAAATACTAAAATTTCTTTGAATTGAAATTAATAATCTTGCAAACCACATCAGAACACATTTTTAGTTAAATTGCTCATCAGTAAACATATCTACTCGTACAAAAAAATAAACTATTTTTTAAGCAAGCGATTCTTTAATGAAAAGTAAACAGTTTTGATTGAAAGGCTGTAAAATGGGAGCGAGTGCCACCCATTGTTTGCAGTATGTTTTTTTTTTACACCTTTACAAAGATTTACAGAGTTTGAAACAGTAGCAACTTAACATTGAAAACTCTTTGGTGGAGCAGAGAAACACCCACACAAAACGAGACACAAACATTCTGCACCACAGGGGCAGAACACACGCACGACAAAAATAGAGATGTCCTGAACATGTTTCGTCACAAGAAAAGTAGTTTCACTATCACAAAATTTCTGTTACTTTTATTAACTTGCTCACTGGGATGAAAATCCTAACTAGATATGGATGCGGTGGAGTAGGAAAAAAAACAAGTTTCCAGGAAATTCAGTGTAGCCTTCTTGCACAACACAAGTCTGCTGCGATAAAGTTCCAATAAATAAACCAGTATAAGAAATTTTAAAATGGATTTCTACTGCATTACAATAAAAGTATGAATTCTGAAAAATATCATCACTAAGTTTGGTTTTGGGAAAATAACGCATCTCTGTTCCATCAGGTTCACAAATCCTTTCATATATTCTTTTTATGCTGTGGTGTTTTTTGCAAGAAAATCCGAACCAAAACAAAGGAATCAACAGACACATTACTTGGTTCAATTCAAAATATACATTTATAGTCCTTTTTTAGAGCATTTGTACAATTGAAAAAAAAAAGACACAAAATGACATTTCTTTAAGCTTATTTAAAAAAGTTATATTACAAAAATAAGTTCACTATTTTATCAAGTCAAACAAAATAACACACACAGTAAAACGTTCATTTGCAAAATTTGATGAAAAATAATTTATTCACAAACATGGCTCTGAAAGGAGGAGCTTTTACCTTCTCAGATGCACACTCATAAGTATTTTCATGTTTCAGCTGGTGTCATTTGTAAGTGCTTTGGTAAATTCATTCACATATTTATGTCTTTTAATTCAGTATCAAATAAAACCCAATTTAAGCTGTAGAATCTTTAGTTGAGTATATTTATCGACAAGATTTAACTTTAAGTCTTAAAGCAGAGGAGCTACTCCTGCCAAATAATCAGAAAATCCCATAAATACAACCTTAAAAAAAAGTTAAAATACAATAATTCAATTTTCCATTTCAAGTGACTTGGTTTCAATATATCACATGGTTTAATCATGACAACTGAACATGGTTAACAGTATGGAAGACAGTATTACAATGGAACATGTTTTACAAGTGTTCCTAGAGGGCATAACTGAAGTACTTTTTTTTATGCTTTAGAGTGAATGTAGCTGCGCATTGACACAGTTCATGAAACCAACAGTTCATAAAACCACATTTTGACTTATAATCATGCCTGAATAAAATAATAACATGTATAACCTCCTTTTCAATATGAATTATAATATACGAATAAAAAAAATTATGTTTACATAGGGAAACAGTTGAAAACAATGCAAACTATAGGAAGGGTTTTATATTAATTGAATTATATATAATTAATTAAATTTTCTTAAGAGACTGCTTTCAGATTTTAAGCAAATCTTCATGGCACACAAGTTGGTTAGCATCATTAAGTTTGTGACTGCAATTTATATATGTTTTATTATGTAAATTAAAAAAATAATTTAGGAAAAAACTATTCTAGATTACTAAGAGAAAATATCGTAGTTTCACTTCCATGCTCCAGGTAACAAATCAGAAATCACTCTTGGGATTCTTAGAGACACTGTTGAGTCTTTGGGTTTATTTCTTTCACATTTTAGTATTTTACATTTTTTAATTTACCTTTTTGATACCAGTCTAATTTCATATAGTTATTGTAAAATGGACACACTTTGCAATGATTACATTTTTTTCTAATTTATCATAAACTACTCTGAAATATGTAAAATGCTACAGGCGACTTGTTACACATGTTAATGCACCCAATTTCATACAAAAATATAGCCTTCAATACTTTTGCTACGCAGGATTTCTGTTTCCGTGTCACATGCGATAGGAATATCATGAACGAATCCTTAATTCTCCGACCTGTGCCATTTTAGAAGTAAAAGGGTTAAAGCAATTATATGGTATGCAGAATGGACCCAAAGGTTTAAAAACCTTTGAGAAACCTGCTTTTGAAATTTTATTAAATTATTAAAGAAAGAGTTGCCTGAACAAAAGATCGATTTCCAAGTGAAGGGAACAGTTTTGCACTCTCCTTTCATTTGGAACACCCAATGGAGATTTTAAACAGTGAAAAATTACAATCCAAAATAGCTGAATTTTCTAAAAAAAATTTGGTATGAAACTTTTGCTTGTACACAATTGTTTGGTATAAAATTTTCAGTAGTTTAAAAAAAAATAATAGACTAGTAAGTAAAAGACTGTTCTCATTGACAGAAAATGGGTAAATATTTAAAGAAAGAATTGAAAAATTTGCATGAAACACATCTTATTCAATTTGTCAAATGACCACAATGTTTTGTTTAATTTTTTAAAAAAATATTAACAAGATTAACATGGCTTATTCTGCCGCGATAAGGTAAACTGCAGTATCTTCCATAGTGACTTGGACCTTTGTTGCAAGCACTCAATTACTTTAACCGGTAAGAAAACATACTGGAACTTTTTTTTATTTTAGAGCAAAAATGGTGCAACTCATTGTGGCGATTACTGCAGTTTACCTTATCACAGCAGTATTCCTCCATATAAACGCCTTGATCTTCAAAATTTACTTTAATAAATTTTTTAGATCAAGGTGTGTCATTTTTTTCTTAACGAAAAGTCATTTAACTGTGCTCAAAAGAAAGCCTTTTTTCCATTCGATTAACTGACATTTAACTAATTACCAATATTGCAGAAATTATAACCAGACAGTATGATTTGACTATATTATTGTTCTGTCTATTTGTTACATCCAAAACAAATCGCCATGAAATTCCATAATATGGTTTTTCTAACTAACAAAATTATTTGAAAAGGAATTTTCAGTATAAAAGCATGACAAGATTAACATCAACAAAGATGCAAATAACATAGATGCAAGAGCTTCATTTTATGCCAAGAGGCATATTTAACGTGCACTTCAACTACATGGAGTATTATTATTTTATTTAAAAAAAACTTTTATAAATGGGCTGTTATTTTTGGCAATGCCCAGAACCGAATCAGCAACCAGCGCCTCAACAGACTGAGCTTCTCTAGCCCTTGAATAAACGCAATAATGTTTTCACTTCATTTCTTCAGTTGGAATAGGAGATTCATAAAAAAAGGTTCCTAATGATTTGTACCCTGTGATGTCATTGCATACAAAGTTTTCAACGTTGCTCTATCACAAAAGAAGCTTCACAAATTGTTCATGGCTGTATACAAAAATCATTTTATGAATATGATTGGTGCCCTCATTGGTTCTATTAAGTTTAGTAATTGGTAGGATTAAAAAAAAAATACAGAATCTGCTGATATTACAACAAAAACTTTCACCCGTGATTTGGCATACCATATAGCATTAGATACTATATTTTTTGCGCTAAAATGTGTGGTGTAATATGCATGACAAGTCATACAAAGCATATTACATATTTAGTAGTTGCTCATGAGAAATGTGAAAAAATAACACTGCAACGTGCCAATCATTTTGTCTAAACTTTTATACATCGAAGTAAACATGAAAATGCTGGGATCCATTGGATAGGGAGAAGGATTCCATGTTATGACGCATCTACATGATTCTTAAAAATACAGCAACATAAATGTGAGTCGAGAGATGACGCACCTAAGAATCCATGATCAAACAGAAATCCTTTGGGGAGGCCATTCACGCGTGAAAGAATCCCTCCAGCCCCACTTGCTTTTACCTTCTCCTCTTGAGACACTTCTCGGGGGACAGATGCACTCACTCTGATGGTGGTGGGGGGCCCCTAGGAGGAGGAGGGGGGGATGCGCTTGTACTTCTTGACGCGCTTCCACTCCCCCGTGGAGTAGTTCATCTGGAAGTGCGTCTCCACCACCTGAAACACACACGCACGCAGGGCTCAGTTCAGACTCACGAAGGCACACCTTCCATCAAGATGCATAAACTACTCTTAAAAGCATTTCAGGAGTGGATTGTGTTATTGGAATGACACATAGAACACGTGTTCTACATGTCGCATTAAAACATTAGGGGCAATACAGGAAATCCTTTATAAAAAAACATTTTGTAAATGTGAAAGTCGATGACTTTCTTTTGGTACCATTATCCCAGTATTCAAAAACATATTTGGAAAATCAAGGAAGGACTTTTAAAGCTGCAAAGGCAACTTTTGTAAATCTTTCAAAATGAACCGCGAGGTTGAGCACGTTAAAGGGTAGTAAAAATCGAAGAGGCTCTTTCACGAATGAGAGTAATTATAAACTTAAATAGGTTTTTTTATCATAAAATATATAATAACTTATATTTCATTCTTTAAATTGTAAAGGTTTAGCAAGCCATCAAACAAATTGAATTAGCTATCCTTGGTTAACAAGTCCATTTATTTCCTTTTAAAGAAGCAATGGAGTAACTTTTACTTTTTAGTTACTTCAGACATTTGACAACAGAGATATGAGCATTTAAAGTAAACATCTGTGGTAGAATACCTATAGAGTGTGTCTCAATTAAAAATTAATAACTCAAAAAATAATGCATAAAGTTAAAAGTGGTTTTTTGAAAAATATTAAGAAAAGTTCAAATAATAATTTTAAAAACTAATAAAAAAAATGAATTTTTTCATGTTTTTTGGATACTGGACTCCTTAATTGTATCGAAAAATCTCGTTTTTATTTCAAAAATATCACTCAGCATGATCTAACACTGAGCTCTTCAGTAAGATTGACAAAGTTATGCGATTTTAAGACTGGAGCATTTTAGACATATTTGGAATCATGGAAGATGTGCGACTTCAAGAGCATCACTCTTCTCGGCGAGATTGTCGGAAACCATGTTTTTTTTTTTAATTTTTAAAACTAGTCTCAATAATCGTGACACCATCAATGAATGTTGTGGTTGCACCATGGAAAGGTCTGCAGCGACCGTCCGTTTCGAACCCTGGTCAACACTGCAAGCGGACTCCATTGTGACATGTATAAGGAAGAGTGGTCTCCTCATCTCACCATGGGTATGATGTGTCCGTCCTGGCCGAGCACCTTCTCCTCCTCCTCGGACAGCATGATGGTCACGATCTGGCCCAGGTGGGGGCACGGGTTGTCTAGAAGAAAAGGGGGAGCGCATTAGTGGCATCCAGGGAGAGAGTAACGTGTGGAGCAGGGAAATGCACAGCTATAAAGCTAGTATTATAAAGTAGCTAACATAGCCGCAGCTAGTATTAAAAGATAGTATTGGTTAAAGTAAGGAGATGGCATAAAGGCCAAATAGTTCAGTTCAGGAAGTCCACAAAAGCCTTTTTTTACACATTTTTAGTCTGTGTATACTAGATGGTGTTTAGTTCATGACAATGGATAACAAAATTTCAAACACATTTCTGCAAACGAGTAGAAAGTATAAAATTCTGAATGATTTCAACATGAATGTCACCTTTAATAATGTTTATTAGCTCTAGTTTTTGAGTGACAGTCCTTCATTTCATTACATAGGATACAGCGAAATGAATGGATGCATCAACACACAAAATGAATGAGCCAATTTTGTTTGCAAAAACCCTCAGAATTTTCGCTCATATAGGCTTTATTTGATAATGTACCCGGTGTCGCACGGGTTGGCAAAAAAGAAATACCAAATCGATCCAAGTATTTGTCCCATACTACCATTTAATCTGTTAGTATAATAAGCTTATGTTACTTTTCCATTCGTTATAAAGTACAGAATGAATCCCGTTACTAATATAGTGCGTCTCAAAAGTTTAGACAAAATACATTTGGAGTCACAACATTTCATTGAAAGGGTTTATTTGAAAAAAAATTTTGGATGGTAAGGTTAAGGCAAGTATATATAATTAGCATGAATCCCAACCAATAATAATTTTTTATTGAATTAATAGTAAAAAGTACCCAAAAAATCTGTCTCATACAGACAAAATCGATTTAATGTCATTCAATGATCTAATTTCGCTTTTTTTTGCTAGAATTGTATTTCTGTTTGATATTATGAATTAAAAAACACTTTTTACAGTTGAATTTTAACCATTTTGTACCATTCCTGGTCCAATTACATACCAGCAGTAAATATAGCTGTTTTAGCTTTTTCATGGGGAAATAGTGCTGTTGATTGGCGTAATATACATCCCAATTCAATGTAAATAACGACTGTATGCCTTAAACAACAATACCGAGAAGTTTTGAAACCAATTCGCACATTTTAAAACGTCTAATGACGCACTTCATGGTAAAAAAAACTGCATGCTGTTTTTTTAACAGGAAATGCGTCATTACATATTTTAAAATGCGTGAATTGGAGGCAAAACTTGACAGTACTGTTGTTTTAGGCATACAGTCGTAATTTACATCTAATTTTGATACATATTACGCCAATCACCATCAATATTTCCCCTTAAAAGAGCTAAAATGGCTATATTTCCTTCTGGTATAAAATTGGACCAGGAATGGTAAAAAATTGTTAAAATTAAACAGTAAATCATGTTTTTTTAATTAATAATATCAAACAGAAATACAATTCTAGCAAAAAAAAAATTCGAAATTAGATCATTAAATGACATTAAATCGATTTTGTCTATAATTATGAGACAGATTTTTTGGGTACTTTTTGCCTCCTTTGACTAAAGATATCATGCAGAAATAATTCATTTACATTATTTGTTGGTGCCCTCCTAATCATAAAATGGCATTCCCTTCCCCCCCCCCCCCCCCCATGAAGCCGAAATGACAAATTTGCTACACAAGTCTAACAACATACTTGTGGGTCCCAGCATTTTCTCTTGTCCCCCCCATCTTGTAAAAAAAATAAAAAAGGAAATGCTTTCTTAACTTGCAGTGATGCTCCCTGAACTTCTTGGTAAAATGGTACTTTGTTGCAAATATAACAGACGTCATTAGCCCTATTAATGCATTTACAAGGCATTACAGTTACAGATTTATCACCAACACTAACTTTTGACTTCCTACAGCTTTTAAAACAACCAAGGACGAAATACAAAGAATTTATTGCTCTTTTTTTCAGCACCTCTTGAGGTGAGAATGATTCTACTTGATGAATTGTTATTAAGCTGCTAAGATGGGCGCGAAAACCTTGAAACTTACTCAACCCTCTACTTTTATGCTGATAATATCAACTAAAACATGCACGAAGTGAAATTCGAAGGGTTCTGCAAACAAAATTGACTGTAATTTATTTTGGGTTTGGTGAGCCCATTCATTCAGCCCTATTCTATGCAATAAAACAAATCACCATAACTCAAAAACTTTTTTAAGGTGATATTTGTGTTTAGCACGTTGAAATCAATCAGTATTGGGTCCTTTCATCTACGTCCCATTTGCACTGTTGACCTGTGTTATTGTTTTTCTTACAAACTACTATCACGAGCACATAATTTTTTTTAAGAAGTGTTCCCACAGATATTTACAATGCAGTCCACGTGGAGCTCTTTGAGTTCAGAGGTCCACGCAGGATTGCCACACTTTTTGGTAAAAAAAATTCAAGGACTATTTAAGGACTTTTCAAGGATATATTTCCATTTTCAAGGACTGTATATTCGAACATGGAGCAACTAAATTTCTTGATAATTTTTAAAATTCATTTATTAAACAAATAAGAGCTCTCTAACTTTCCAATGAACTTAAATATGTTTTATAAAATAGTCTTTTAGTTATTAAAAATACCATCAAAATCACATACTTTGCCTTCTTGAATTATACATTAAAAATGAATCAAAAAGTGAAATAGGAACTGATTCACATTGAAAATGTGAAAGTCAAAAAATTAAGGACTTTTAAAGGTTGATAATGTTTTTCCAGCACTTTTAAGCACTTGAAAATCAAAGTGGTTTTTTTTTCAAGCACTTTTCGAGGCTTTCAAGGACTGTGGCAACCCTGTCCACCTTAACAAAGAAGAGGAAGCTAAAACGCACTCACCCCTGGAGCCCGCGATGAAGCCGAGGATGAGCGCCTTCTCCGGCCGCGTCACCCGGTTGGACTTGTTGAACATGTCCTGCGCCTCCTGCATCTGCTCCTTCTGCAACACACAAGGGAGGGGGAGAACTCAGGGACGGTCGAAATCACACATTGCCATTTCATATCTGCGCCCATCCCCACAGGGGGGAAACGGAGAGTTCTCGATGAAAGACGCGCTTCAGGTCAATGACCAAAATGGGGGGCACTTATAATTTTATATTATTTCTATACCTGAAATAGTATTTTAAAAAATGGACTGTCGTCACCATTATTTTAAGGATTCTAAAAAATATTAGTTGTAAAATACATATATTTGAAGTACTCATAAAATAAATATAATTTTTAAATTATTGCAAAAATTACCAATATGCTATGGTTAATAACTTAAAGAGAATGACTTAGGATATATGAAAATACGTGGATAAATACAATAACCGTATATACTCGTGTATAACCCGACTGTGTATAAGTCGACCCCCCACTTTTAAACCAAATATCCTTCCAAAATCGGTAACCGGTGCATTAGTCGAGGTAGGAAATAAAGCCAGAACCCTCTAAAGAAAAAGAAACTGGTTTAAAATGGGACCAAAATTTCTTTAAATGTCTTATGCAAGGTACATTTCAACCCCAATGAAAACAAAACAGGTTTTGACTCAGTGTCCTTGACATTGCTAACCCTGAATGAAGAAGCTTAGTTGAAACTAAATCGTGATGTCCACGCTACTGCCAAGGTCACAGATCCACGTTTTCTTTACTTCTTGAAGACTGGTTGACTGAACTGCCCTGTGCCAGAGCTACATGTGCAAATTACAAATTATGCCAAAAAAACTAACAATTGAGCATCCTTATGGTGGATGCCGTGAATAGAAACAAATCTTATTTCATCTTCAAAATTTAACTGAATTTGTATATTTTTTTTAATAGATAGTATATAAACTTTAAGTTTGATTAAAATTTAATTTTAGTTTAAGGATAAGAGTTTTTTGGGGGAAATTTGATGTCTCGTGTATAAGTGGATCCCGATTTATACGGCACAATATTTGACTATTTGTCCACAATTTCTTGGCTTATACACAAGTATATACGACACATATACAAAGGACAGAAATTTAAAAAAAAAAAACAATTTTCTAATACTTTATTTTTTAAATATTTTTTTATTATTATTCAAAGCAATAGGAATAACTATGAAAATTAAATTAACTGCAAAATTATTGCAATACTTGAGTTTCCTAAAGTAGCTTTTAAAAGTATAAGTATGGTGAGGAAGGCAGGGTTGGGGTGGAAAAAGGCATCATTAAAAGGTTCACATGACAAAATACCAAATATTTAAAAATTTAATGCAATAAATATTTATTTACACATTTAATAACAGATCAAATCTAATAGATATAATATCTAATAGATATAATTTTATTAATCTAAAGATAGATTAATAAAAAAATCTTGATGCATGCAAATAGCAAATCCAAGAAAATGTCAGAACTGTCAAAATATAATAGTTAATTTTCATAATAAATGGTCTTTCTTTTTCAAATGAAATTACATAGTTTAAATGTCAAAAAAGCATGTCCAGATGCCAAGAAACTTCCCTCCCAGAAAAAGTACCCCAAAAATTTCAAAACTCAATTTTGGTTCTTTTATATTTCTTAGGATAGGAGTTAAAAAAAACTGAATCTTAAATTTTCATCTCGTATTTTCAATTGTTTTTTATTGGTAGATCATGTTGAGATTTTACAACACAAAGCAAATTATTTAACATTGCACCACTCTGATGCAGCCACTCTTGATGTTGTCCATGAATAGAAAAATGCAAAAGGTCAAATAAGGCAGTCCACACAGCCTCAGCTACCTTCAGGCCGCTATCGCAATAAAGCTGCTCCAAGGGAGATTCACTTATTTCTTGCTTAATCTTAGGTTGCCACAGTTTTTGTTTTTGGAATACGTTCTTGTTCCATCTGGTCATATGGCAGTTAAATTTTTGAAGAAGAAGAAAAAAACCATTCAACAAATTAAAAAAGGACAACCCTAAAGTTTTCATAAAATCCAAAATAGCGAGAAAAACTAAAAACAACAGAGGAAAAGCTATCCAGAAAGATTGGATGAGAGGATCAAATATGAGCAAGATGATCGAAGAGGTGGCAACATGGAGGAAAGATGGAGTAGAATCAGGCCTACCCATTAAAATTTTATCGCAGACCTAAAAATGAGTTTTGAATTTCAAATATATATGCAATATGTTCGACATAGGTAATAATTCATCATAAAGGTTGCAACACCCTTAGGCATAGGGTATGGGTGGCATCAGACCACACACCATTTTTACCACAGAACTAAACAGTTTCATTTTAAATATATAAATAACAGGGAAGGTTAACAATCCCCAGCAAATGTTTCAAACATTTTATATACCGACATGCATAGAATATATACCGACTAGTTTATATACTTGTACAGTACTTGAACACCGTACACATGAGATATGACAGGATTAACTACAGGTAAACGACAGGATTAACGACAGGTGGCTATGGTGTTTTATGGAAAACACCATAATTGTTAAAAATTTCCTTGAACCATGCTTTAAAAAAGAATTTTTCTTCAACATCAGAGATGAAAATGGAAGAGTGGGCAACATGTTTATTTTCCCAGACTGTCGTACCAAAGCACTTAAACTGGGTGCTAGTAAATTGCAATGCTTATTTATAGATATGAACTTCCAGCCACCCAAGGAGCAATAACTACATTTTGCTGTTTCCACACACATTGGCATAGAAGGGAATGAGGCTGCAGGTGGAAGAGAGACGTCTCACTGGAGAAAATTTTATCCTTAGCACCAACATCCATACATTGAAAATATCCAATATGTGAAATAACAACACGCAGAATCCCTTGCTAAAATCCTAATAAGACTGAGGACAGCCAGATGGAACCAGAACACATCCCAGCTGCAAAAACTGTGACAATACAGATCCAGAACATGTATCTTGCTGGGGCAGTCCAATACACGAGTTCGCCTTTGAGGATCTTTATTCAGACAACTGCCTTCAAAGCGTGCAGGGCCTTATTTGACTTTCAAAATTTTTATCCAAATTGAGAAGTAATTTAATCCAAAGAGATGAAGTAATTTTTATAATGAGATGCTAGTACATTTATATCCGAAGCGATTAGATGAAGTAATTGTTATAGCGTAGAGATTGACTGTATGTGGATATACAGTCAAACCTTGCTAATAAGCTGAATGCCCATGAAGGGGATAATGAAATCAACATAAATTTCGGTTAAATGCCAGGAAAATTTGACAGCTAAAGCTTCAGATATTATAAAAACTAAGCAACTCTACATACTCGGATCCAAAGCAATGTACTGAGAATCTGAGTTTTCAATATAAAAACACCAAAATATTTATATAATCTATGTAATGATACGATTTCTAAATGGACCGGTACAAAATTGTGGCTACACATTTCTTGAAACAATAAAATCCACCAAAAGCACTCCACTTCAGACGAGCCTCCTTTGCGCTTTCGGGCCAGT